>JBCEWE010000329.1:3365000-3907500 GCA_039877035.1 Silurus lanzhouensis
GAAAAGCTGAACTCTCACACTTAAGACTTAACAAAGATCTTATTCATAGGGCAACAGCAGATACTGAGGCGTAAATACTCTGGTCCCTTAAGAAAAAAATTCCCACATTTGTCATCTCATGGGAATAAGACATCCGAAAGTCGGACAAGACAGTATGCACTGTTAAGTCGACTTTGAATCCGACATCAAACGAGGAAGTGTCACTGTTTAAAATCATAGAGAGAAGCTGGCTGTGGTTCATTATGAAGTGATCTTGACTTTATCCTGCTCCCTTTGAAGAATACAAGTCCGAAGAGACTTTCTCTACAGAGGAGGTTAAGAGTAACCAAAACCAGTGTTTTATTGTTGCACAGTCACTGAAATCAATTTAATAAGGAACAAATGGACTACAAAAAAAATTTCCAATGATCTTTTAAGAGCTGCTGCTTGGGATTTTCTAATTTTGACAATATAAGTACATAAGCAGGTTGTTACCAGAGGTAGCAGTAAAAACATACATACTACACAGGTGCTGTAGGTGGAGCTCTACTGTACGTTTAGCTGTTTCATTCACTCAGCGTAAATAAACACCACACAGTATCTTGAGTCCATCATGAATTCCCTTCAAAAACAACCTTTACAAAGTGGCCAGAGTAAATACAGGGTGGTCCTTCACCAGCGTGACCTGCATATCGTTCCTCACTTCCGAATGTGAACTTCCTGCATAGTATCTCCCAGGAGTAACTCAAATTTTGTACAAACCCGATTCCAAAAAAGTTGGGACACTGAACAAATTGTGAATAAAAAAGGAATGCAATGATGTGGAAGTTTCAAATTTCAATATTTTATTCAGAATACAACATAGATGAAATATCAAATGTTTAAACTAAAAAAATGTCTAATTTCAAGGTAAGAAAAAAGTTTTGATTTAAAATTTCATGGCATCAACACATCTCAAAAAAGTTGGGACAAGGCCATGTTTACCACTGTGTGGCATCCCCTCTTCTTTTTATAACAGTCTGCAAACGTCTGGAGACTGAGAAGACAAGTTGCTCAAGTTTAGGAATAGGAATGTTGTCCCCTTCTTGTCTAATACAGGCTTCTAGTTGCTCAACTGTCTTAGGTCTTCTTTGTCGCATCTTCCTCTTTATGACGTGCCAATTTTTTTTTTCTAGGTGAAAGATCTGGACTGCAGGCTGGCCATTTCAGTACCCGGATCCTTCTTCTATGTAGCCATGATGTTGTAATTGATGCAGTATGTGTTCTGGCATTGTCATGTTGGAAAATGCACGGTCTTCCCTGAAAGAGACGACGTCTGGATGGGAGCATATGTTGTTCTAGAACTTGGATATACCTTTTAGCATTGATGGTGCCTTTCCAGATGTGAAATCTGCCCATGCCAAAAGCACTCCTGCAACCCCATAACATCAGCTTCTGAACTGAGCGCTGATAACAACTTGGGTTGTCCTTATCCTCTTTAGTCCGGATGACATGGCGTCCCAGTTTTCCCAAAAGAACTTTACATTTTGATTCGTCTGACCACAGAACAGTTTTCCACTTTGCCACAGTCCATTTTAAATGAGCCTTGGCCCAGAGAAAACGCCTGCGCTTCTGTATCATGTTTAGATATGGCTTCTTTTTTGACCTATAGAGTTTTAGCCGGTGAAGGCGAATGGCACAGTGGATTGTGTTTTCTGGAAGTATTCCTGAGCCCATGTTGTGAATTCCATTACAGTAGCATTCCTGTATGTGATGCAGTTCCGTCTAAGGGCCCGAAGATCACGGCATCAAGTATGGGTTTTCGGCCTTGACCCCAGAGGCTGTTCCAAATTCTCTGAATCTTTGGATGATATTATGCACTGTAGATAATGATAACTTCAAACTCTTTGCAATTTTTCTCCGAGAAACTCCTTTCTAATGTTGCTCCACTATTTTTCGCCGCAGCATTGGGGGAATTAGTGATCCTCATATGTACATTTGTATGTTCCTAATATGTACATTTAACTTTTCCGGCCTCTTATTGCAACCTGTCCCAACTTTTTTGGAATGTGTAGCTCTCATGAAATCCAAAATGAGCCAGTATTTGGCCTGACATTTCAAAATTTCTCACTTTCAACATTTGACACGTTATATATATTCTATTGTGAATAAAATATAAGTTTATGAGATTTGTAAATTATTGCACAAGGGGTTTGTACAAAAGCTACGCAATATGGACAAATGTTTGTGGACACCTGACCATAAGATTTGTATCTTCTTTTTGAACATCCCATTCCACATTTATTTCATATTTGCTGTATTAATAACCTCCACTTTTATGCACATCTACTTTCAAAACATGTTTAATTCGATTTTGGAGTGTGCTTGTGGAGATATGTGCTCGTTCAGCTACATTAGTGTTAGTAAAGGTAGGTACTGATGTAGGTCAGGTGAGGAGGCCTGGGGTGAAGTCAACGTTCAAATTCATCCCAAAGGTGTTCAGTAGGGTTGAGGTCAGAGCTCTATAGCAGGTCACTTAAGATCTTCCACTCTAATGCATGAAAACCTTTTCTTCATGGAGCTGGCTTTGTGGACAGGGGCAGTGCTTTGGGTCTCCTAGTTCAAGTGAAAGGAAAATTGAATGCTACCACATTCAAAGACATCTTATACAATTGTGTGCCCCCAAATTTGTGGTAAAAGTTTGGGAAAGAAACTGTCTGGAAAATGTAGGTGTCCCAATACTTTTGTCTGTATAGTGTATTAAGCAATGTTACAATCTAACAATAGATGCTAAAAAACCAACAAAGACCAATTAAAACAAAGGTCATTAAAAACTATTTCTGTTTGTTTGTTATTTATTTGCTTGTTTATTTATTTCTAGTCTTGAAATAGCACATGTAACAATACAAATGACCCCATTTGGCCCAAGTAATGGACGGCAGACTAAGTCAGACGAATAGAAAATGGAAATTCCCACCACCCTTCTTTTCTTCTTTAATAATGTGTACTGTACTGCGTATCTCAGCATAAACACTTTTCCTTTAAGCCTCCACCCTTTAACCGTGCCACTGCAAACTCCTACAACTTAATACGTCCAAAGTAAGCATTCAACAAAATGAAGAAATAAAAAAAATATAAAAAGGAGAACTATCTAGGTCACAGATTGTTAGATCATTGAACACCAGTACAGTTTTCTTTTTAAAATGTTATTCCTCACCTTAAAAGTCTAAATAAAAAAATAATATGTCAGCCACATGAACACTGGCATGCCAAGTCACACATTTCTAGCATTTCAGTTTTTATTCTTTTGAAAAGAATAAAAAATAAAAGATTAAACAAACCACAGCAATTATTTTTCCATTTCAACTCGATTCCATTAGGATTCTAAATGTGTAAAATACATTATTCTCTGCTTTATCCATAATACTAGGCATCTATACTCAGAGTTAAGGATTCTCCAGTAGACTTGGCTCCACTTTTTCACATCTTGCATTTTTTTCAAAGACTAATGATTTATAATGACGTGCATACAGTATATTCATAGTGAACATGGGAAGAACACTGGTCTTTAGAGAAATGTGGAAGACTCACCTCAGCAGCCTGTGTTTCCTGATGCAGCAGGGTCAGACCAGTCAAATCCTCCAGGAAGGAATGAGTTGAGTTAAACACCTTAGACAAAAACTGGAATCTGTCACGTTCATAATGGTCCAAGACCTGCAAATAATACATTCATATTTAGATTATATTAATTATATGGCAGTGGGTGTAGGTTGATCATCTAGATTACTATACATGCTGTTTTTAAAACTCACAGTTTAGGATACCCCCCCCCCCCCCCCCTTCTCAAAAAATAAATAAATAAATAAAATAAATAAAAAAATAAAATAAAATAAAATAAAATAAAATAAAATAAAATAAATAAATAATAAAATAAAATATAATAAATAAATAAATAAATAAAAAGAACAATTATAATAAGAATAAAAAATATAATAAAGAATTGTATATATATCCTGGACTGTGAGTACAGCATGTATAATAATCTAGCTGATATAAATATCATACACATGCATGTGACACAACCACAATTCCAAAAAAGTTGGGACACTGTGTAAACTGTAAATGAAAAAAGAATGCCACAGTTTCATCAATAAACATAAAAGCATATCCAAAGTTTCAACTGAAGAAATGTACAATTTTAAGGAATAAATAAGGACATTTTGAAATTGATGGCTGCAAAAGTCTGGAAAACGTAAGCGTTATTAAAATTAAACAGCTGGAGAAACATTTCGCAACTAATTAGGTTTTAGATTGACATAACGTCAGTAAGATAATTGCGTATAAACGGTGTATCTTAGAGAGGCAGAGTCTCTCAGAAGTAAAGATGGGCAGAGCTTCAGCAATCTGTGAAAGACTGTATCTACAAAAATGATGGAACAATTCCAGGATTATGTTAAAATTGCAAAACAGTTGAATATATCATCATTTACAGTACATAATATCATTAAATGTTTCAAAGAATCTGGAGAAATCTCTGTGCAAAAGACAGGGTGAAAAATCAATATTAGATGCCTGTGATCTTAGGACCCTCAGGCAGCACTGCTTTTAAAACAGTCCTGATTTTTAAATCATCGTCCGCATGCTGAACTGGTCTGCCTGCAGTCTGGACCTTTCACGTTTTGAAAACATTTGGCGCATAATAAAACAAAAAATACAACAAAGGACACCCAGAACTGTTGAGCAGCTAGAATCCTGTATCAGACACATATGGGAAAACTTTCCTGTTCCAAAACTTCAACAGCTGGTTTTCTCAGTTCCCATATGTACACAGACAGAAGACGTGATGCTACACAGTGGTAAACATGGCCCTGTCCCAACTTTTTTTTTTTGAGACCTGTTGCAGGCATCAAATTCCAAATGACCTTATTTTTTCCTTAAATTGGTATATATATATTCTCAGTTTAAACATTTAATATGTTTTTCTTTTATTATTATTGTGAAAACAATATGGATTTATGAGATTTGTAAACCATTGCATTGTTTTATATCAACATTTTGCACATCGTTCCAATGTTTTTGGAACTGTGGTTGTATCAGCAGGGTCACGGGGGCTTTAAACATTTAAACGGGCAGACACACAGAAATCTAGATATAATCAGACACAGACAGGGGGTAGATAAAGGGATAGTTTCTAGATAAGTAAATAGCTGATAGACAGGAAAACAGGGAGATCAAATTCAGTATAGACAGACACCTAGACATACAAACAGAAAGACTGGAGAGTGAACAGACACATAGTTATTAGTTAGACAGTTGGCTAGACTGATGGTTGAGAGACATTTTTAAAGAGAGACAGATAACTAGAAAAACAGAGAAATACACAGAGGGATAGTTAACTTAATAGCTTCACATCTAATGAGACAAATACACAGACAGACGAACAGGTGGGTAGACTGTGGGACAGTTAACTAGACTGACAGACAGACAGCTAGAAAGGGAACATTATTATTAGTTATCTAAATAGTTAGACATTCGAAAGACAGATGAGTAGACAGAGGGCTATTTTGGTTGACACACAGCTAAACACAGAAAGATACAAATGTTACATAGACAAAAGCAGACAAGCAGCTGAAAAGACAGTCAGAGATCCTGTTAGAGTATTGTTCCAGGCAAAAATAAGAAAAAAAAAAGCATGAAATAAAAGGAAAAGGTATAGAACTAAAGGCAGACATGGAGGAGCAAAGCCCAGACATGGCCACTTTCTCTTACACACTCTCCCTTATCACGGCAGTCTTTTCACAGCCTCACTCTACAGAGAGATAGAGTTTCTGTGTGCACGGATGAATAAGCAACTGTGTGTGTGTGTGTGTGTGTGTGTGTGTGTGTGTGTGTGTGTGTGTGTGTGTGTGTGTGTGTGTGTGTGTGTGTGTTGAGCAGCAGAGTGGCGTCTGCTTTAAATGAGCCAGACATGGGCGACTGACAGGGTGGAGTACACTTATGGTACCAAGTAGCATGGAATTAAACAGTCGACTACGTCCCCAATTTAGGACAAACGTGACGTTTGGAGGTCTGGCAGCCAGTGAAGCTGCATTTAACGCACTGAAGTGGCTTCACAATGTTGTAAATTGCGCAGCCTGCTTATTTTAGAAGTCAATTCAATAAGGTATAATTATATGATGCCTATTAAGAAGGGTTAAAGGAATGGTTGGAGGAGGGGGGGGGGGGAATCACATATACATGTACACATCAAAGCTTAACTACATTCTTGGAACAGAACTACAGGACTGAGATTGTTGTACAAAACAAAGTTGTAGTCTCACCCAAAGGATTTTGGAGTGGAATATTTATTGACAGTTTTCCAATTTACATAAAATCCCTTTTTTTTGTGCATAGCAATTTCCCTGTAATAGCATTCATAAATGGATTCCTCTTTTTGTAACTGCTGTAGACTAGTTTGGTCCCTCAGTTAGTTTAATCCCATTTTATTGGCTCTGATAGTAAGATATAGAAACTACCAATTAGGAGCATTTTTGTGTGAAAGCTACTAGACAAATAGCTCGACTCTGAGATCAGGAAGAGTGAAATTATATGAGTGAAGGGTATTTTATATCTGCCACTGGCTTACTCATTAGGGGATAAAGTTAAAATGATACGGACCACACTTACAGGCACAAAACTTAAACATTCTTTATACTTTATAACCTATACCTTCATCTCTGTATCTCTGTAAAGCTGCAAATTGTTAAAAGGGATATACAAATAAAAATGAATTGAATGTTGTTTAAATATCGACATGACAAATTCTGAACAGCGCCACCTCATGATTTCCTTTCGACTCTTTCCTCATCTGTTCTAAAATTAATTCTCTTTTTCCTACCTAAAATAAATTTTTATCTAGAAATATCTTACTGAAATATATTTGATTCATTGTGGTTAGGATTTCATGTAACTTCCTGTAATATGTAAACTTGAACATTATGTGGGCAGCCATATTGGACAGCTGGAATGTTTTTTTTTCCCTAGCGCAATTTGCCTTCATTTAGCTTTCCAGGTCCTGCCCTACAAAGATTGGCAGACGTGTAAGAAGAAACTGGAAAGTTTGCGGAATTCAACAGAATTTCACTCAAATGTGTGAATGAGCTACATTTACAGTACGAAATAAATGCCTCGTTTTATTAAGGGCAATGTTTTCAGGTTTGTAAAGATGTGAAGAGAAATTATAATACCCCAGTTTAGTTTGGATAAATCATTAGCATGGGGACAAAGGACAAGGACAGATTAGTATATCTCAGCTATCAGTTTTTAATCTATAGTTGCATTTGTAAGTGGACACTATCTTCTTGTATACAAGAAAGACAAACCAATTAGGTTTTATTTGTTATGTATATTTGACAGTGGTGGATGAAGTACACAAACAATGTACTTGAGTTAAAGTAGAGATGCAGAAGGTGAAATATTACTACAGTAAAACTTCTTTCCTTAAACTTTCACTTGAGTAAAAATACAAACGTATTTGCCTTCAAATGTACTTACAGTAGGTATTCAATTTACTATGATTTATTATGGCTATAATGTTTCTATTATCATTTTTATCACAAGACTCTTTGCTTAATCAAATTAGTTTCTGTGGAAAGACTGTAATGTTACTGTTTGCACAACGATCTATTAATAGACTGATATGAGTCAAACACTGATTGATTTCTATTAAAATTAACATGAGCCCAAAAGCTTCTTTTCAAATAATTCAAAAAAATTACACAAATTAGGCCACGGGTGTTGTTATGTTATATTGTGAGTTTCGTCCATCATTTATTCCTCTCAGAATGTTGTTCTGATGCTGAAGTGTATGTTCGTGCTAAGTAGATACCGCCAAGGCGGCAAATCAAAACAAGTTCAAAACAAGAGCGTGCGCTCTTCCCTGATTGGTGGCTTTCTGCATGATTGTCCAGTGAATTTTTTTATCCGCTCATAAATTAAAAGCTGATTTGGCTACATGTAGCCGAGTAAAAAGAAATGTAGTGAAGTTAAAGTAATAGTTTCCCCAAATGGAAATACTTCAGTTAAGTACAGATACGTGGAAAAAAATCTACGTAAGTACATTACATTTACTTCGCTACTGTTCCCCACTGTATATTGAAGCAAAATATGTTGCAGCAGTGCACCTCAATGCTAAAACTATAGTGGAAGATACATGTCCTAAACTGCACCACCGACTGCACAGCACACATTGTTTTTTTCTTGTCAAATTAATTTGCAAACACAGATAATACCCTTATTATAAAACAAGTACGAGACAAAAAAAGAAGCCTGTATTTGTCACATATAAATTAATGCCTAGTGGAATTATTTATTTCTTTATTTAATTTTTTTTTTTTTTACATATTACGAAGTTGGGGTCATAGCACAGGGTCAGCCAGTATATTCCCCTGGAAGGAGTGGTTTAAAGAACTTGGCAGTCCTAGAGCTTGAACCCCCAACATTCTGATCAGTAATTCGAAGCCTTAATTATCGAGCCACTGCCCTAAAATTTCACTGACCATATATGTATAATTCCTACCCACCAGCAGAGATGGCAAAAGTACACACACACTTCACTTAAGCAGAAGTACAAATACTCATATTTTAAAAGACTCTGGTAAAAGTACTGACTATACATTTTGTTCTCAAGTAAAAGTAAAGACATTTGGGCTAAAAAATTATACAAAAATTGTTTTAGTGTCACGCTGGAAACTGAACCTCACATCATAATATTGGGCTGTCAATTGATTCAAATATTTAATCGCGATTAATCGCACTGTCATGAGATAACTCAAAAATAATCTGTTCTAAACGTACCTTCAATTCATACTTTTATAGGTTTTAATACTCAAATCAACATGGGCATAGAGAAATATGGATGCTTTAAACAAATGTTTGTTTTTTAATAGTGAAACCAAACTCAACATAGAGCATGAAGATGAAATATTCTTATAAATGAATTAAAGTAATTATGATGTTTTAAAATACGTAAATCAAGCTGACACGTAACTCAGGACACCAAACGGAAAATTTGCTAGGTTTCAACACAGATGGTTAATGAGGTGATACCGGAGAAATTGTACCTCTTCTAACTTTCATAAAAATATGAAATATTAAAATATAGACGTTTTGAGCTTTCTATTTATATATTTAATTATGTTTGTGAGGCAAGTATTCACTAAGATTCAGGTTGTTTTATTTATATGTCTGTGAAGAGAGATTACAGAGACGGCAGAGAGCGCCCCCTGTATTTTTTTTTTCAATTTACAAAAGCACAGAGTTTTGTTGTTGTTATGAGTGTATAGAAATAAAAGTAGACCCTTTACAGATTCGGATAATGTATTACGCTCATCTGTACCAAAAAAAACCAGAGTAATTTGAGTTTGTTTCGGTGTTACGAGGAGATAATGCCACAAAACGCGTTGGCGCGTTGGTCGACCCCAGCGGGTTAATTGCTGGATGTGTGCATTAAGGCGGATTTTGGTGCTGAAAGAAAAAACAGATTTTCTGTGGCGTTTTTTTAAATATCTGAGTAGAGAAAGGATGTCGTGAATAAACGTATGTTGTGCTGCAGATTTGAATTTCACCTCTTTTATATTTACTTATTTATATAAGGTCAAACGGAAATGCCTGCTGCATTAATCTTGCGTTAATTCAATCTGTGCTTTTTAAATTAATTTGCGTTAACACGTTTTTAACGCGTTCATTTTGACAACCCTAATTAATGCATAGTACGTAACAATTTTTTATTTTTTTACCTCATGAATGTATTCAGGCTAAACATCCACCATATAGAACACAAGCAGAGAAAAAATTATAATCAGGTGATCAGGAATGTCTCTGTTCTCAGTCATGATTACATCACTGACTCCCTCTGTCTCATCCACGTTAACCCCAGACTTCTTGTTGCCTTCTGCCTTGCTGATTATTAGCTTCGTAAATTAGTCTACATCCGTGGTGTGTGAGAGCCAGGAAATGATACACCAGCGGTAGATTAAAAAAGGCGCACAATGACAAGAAATAGGTTGATGCGCTGAAAACGGCGCAATGAGAATAAAAAATATTGACATGTCACCAAAACTAAACTAAAGTACGGAGCCTGTTTTAAAAATGTAAGAAGTAGAAAGTACAATATTTGTGTTAAAATGTAGAGTGAAAGTAAAGAACTGATATCAAAAAAATCTACTTATGTACACTAACAAAGTATTTGTACTACATTACATGTTACCTGAAGTCAGCCAAGCACATTTGTATTCAAACTGTTGAACATGCTGAACATCATAAGCTCATCCCTTAGATTGAAGTGCTTTATATCCTCTTCCCCATACATGAGCTTAGAGAAACCCACAGGGGAGAGGGGAAAGAAGGTATACCAACCATCCCATCCCAAAGAGCATGGAAAATTTCGCTCCCACACTACTGGCCATAGATGGCTGTGGTATAGTCAGGATGCTACTGTTTTTGGTCTGTTATACCTCAATTACAAGTTGTAAATTTTCCTTCCTTTTTTACACATCTAAATATATTTACACTATTTTTAAATACTGCCATATCATTATATAATATATTTTCCCATATATTTTCTTATTCATCATTAAATATTTTTTTGTATATATTTTCTTATATCAGCTCTTCTTTTTTTCTTGTTTTCTTTTATATTTTATAGATATAGACCTTTTACCTAATGCACAATTTCTGAGCAGCCGATTGGGTTTTCATTTCTTCTGCAAGTTGTATTCTGCATATAATTACGCTTGCGACAAAAACAAATCTTGAATCTTAATTCAAGCTCATGATCTTCTGAAGTGGGAACAGCTATTTTTCCATTGCACTCCATGGGAAGCCCTCTATCGCACTGACATTTTGTAATTAATACATCTTTTTTTCTCTCTCTCATGTAATTTTCCTTTTTTTTTTTCTCGTGGGGACTGCGGTGGTAACAGGTCGAGAAGTTTATCCCAGACTTCTCTATTCCTAGCAGCAAGTTTATTCCAGCTTTTCTCTAAGGAAAGTCCCTGATGTATCCTGTCAGATACAATCTCAACAGTAGTGTTTGCCCTAGAGTCTCTGTCCATTTGGGTTCCCATGATGCAGAGTCAAAAGGAAGGCATTTGCAATAGTCGAACAGTGGGCATCTACATACAACCTTCACCTTGTGCATTTTTAAGAAAATGAGTACTGTTCAAGGCGAGGTCTATACTTGATTGTCCAACTCCTCACCCCATCACGGAGAGTAAGCGTACAAAGGGAACCTCATTTACGCTGCTGTGACTCCCGACCTTATTCTTTTAGTCAATAACTTTAAAACACCACCACAGGTGAAAGTGGGTACTGCTTCACCACGATGGAGTGGTACAGGGACTTCAGTGGTACTGGGATGTCTATCTCATGTTCTCTTATGAATAAGATCACAATACCTAATAAGATCCCTTTACCTAAAGAGAACCTAAATCTGACATCATTTATTCTCTTTATTTAAGACATAAAGCAGGTTTTCATTAACTGCTATGGGAGGCAGAATGGCACAACAATGAACAATTCAGCAGAACTTAAGCAATTGATTATGTGCAAATTCAAGAAAGTGACCTTATAATTAACTAGAGTTTCCCCATCAAATATCCCATATCATTACTTTCTAGAATGAGTTAAAGGTTCTTGTCTTCCTCTGTTCAATTCTGCCTTTGTCCTGCTTAGTGTTGTTTCCACTGGCATTGTTAGGAACTCCCTAAAACAGAGTGAGCACTTTTCTCCAGACACCTTCTGTATTTCATATGACTGCACTACTCTGCTTGGTCCTTGTTAGCAAACAATGTGTTAATCACAAAAATGATCATGAAGTGTTGTGGTACATTTTGTCTGCGTGGTCCAACCTTAGCGTTCATACACAGATTATTTTACAGGAGCATTGTTTTCTGTTCATTTCGAACCAAAGCCCATATTTCTCTCGCAAGGACGTTTTGCATTTATGACAGTGCTTGTAAACAAACTCTTGCTTAGCAACGCAGTAGCAGGAAACAACTTTTACAGGGTTTCATTATATTTTCCAGGAGTGGATCCCCTCGATCTGGCACCTCCTGACTGATGCGGCCCATTAAGCCATGGCGACCATGTGACGCAGCTTGCGTGTGTGTGTGTGTGAGAGGCTGCATTGGGGGAGCAGAACATCTGGTTTACATAGAAAGAGGCTTCCCAGGTTTGGCCTAATTCCCTCCTCCAGTTCTCGTAACTTCCCCATGGTAGTTGCTGAGAGAGGCTCTGACGCTTCAGCGTCCTGCACGTCAACACTCTGTGTGTTTGCTTTGCAGCCAACTGTTTATGCAGTGTGTTCATTAGAATCGAGAATAAAACACCAGTTATTAGGCTTGTGGTTATTTTAAATTTCATTGTGATCAATATGGACGTATAGAACCCTTAGTCAGTGTTCAGATATACACGTGTGCTGCTTTAAAAAAAAAAGTCCAAAAGAAAACTTCTAATTTTTGAGAGCCTCCTCTGAAATGAAATACAGTAAAGCTGTTGTGGTTAAACATCGAGTGTGCTGAATTTTCCAGGTGACGAACATTTATTCTTGTGTTTTCTTGTCAGGTTCTTTTGGCTTCCAGGCCGTCCTTGGTGAGGCTTAAAGGAGACGGAAACAGAAAACTAAATTTACAAGCAATTGTCCACTGAAGGCTTGATTGTTTTGTTTCCATGGCTTTCCTGTTGCGCACAGCCAACAGCAGGATCAGCGGCACTCAAACACAACTGCAGGACGGAGGCCAGACAACAGAAACAGAGCCCAGTCCCAGATTTCATCTCTGAGCAGGACATGTTTCTAGTGTGTAAGTCAATGAAATGTTCTGTCACACCTTTGACTAAAACACTACAATGTTACTCGAGACAGGACTTGAGACCCAGAAAGACAAAATGACAAATACTGATAGACTTTAAAGAAGAAAGGCAGATTAAAAAAAAAAAAAAAAGTTCCTGCGAAGGCAGCATTTTACAGTACAGCTGGATAATGACCAAAAAACAACTGCAAAAGCAAATACAAGACTTTCCTAAGGCAAAGAAATAGTAAGAGTAAGTCACCTGACCTGAACCCAACTTAATATGCTTTTTACTAAAGACAAACTATGGGCAGAAAAGACTCACAAACAAGTTCTGGAGGCCTGGCAAAGCACCTGAAGAGCTTTTGGTGATATTCATGGATTTCCAGACTTTTAGGCAATCAATTGCTTCAAAGGATTTGCATCCAAGAATTAAAAAAAAAAATCTATATATTTATAAATAGTATAACTATGCTAGTTTGCAGGACTATGTAAAAAAAAAATGGCTGCAATTCCTGATCGTTGAAGTTGAATGTTGAGTTTTCAAAAGTTTTTCAATTATTTACTTGCAATGGTAAGTAATAAAGTTACTAAATGCACCTAATGATACATCAAAATGAAGTATAGCACAAAAATAACACACTGCAAAGTAATTTCATCTCAGTGTCTAGTCCCAGCTTTAATTCCAAATTTGGAATTCATTCTTAAAACCGATTCAAATTTAAAACCGATTCTTAAAAAAAAGTTCCTACTAACACTCACACGTACTAGAGCGATAGAGAGATCAATACAGAGATATAGAGATAGATAGAAAAAGAGAAAATTAATTTAGAGATAAATGGAAAGAGAGAAAGAGAGAGCAAGAGAATGTGAGAGGAAAAAGGGAATAAAGTGAAAGACAGTGAGAATGAGAAAAGGGAAGACATGATAAGAAAAGAATGAGAGACATAGCAAAAGAAATAAAGTGACGGTTAAAGTGAGAAGGGAAAGAAGAGACAAATACAGAGACATGCTAACAAATAAGAGAGCAAGTGAAAGAAAGACAAACTAAATAGATAGAGAGAGAGAGAGAGAGAGAGAGAGAGAGAGAGAGAGAGAGGGAGAGAGAAAGAGAGAGAAGGAACAGGCCAGCAGATCCTCACATGGAGAAGAGATTGGGCGTCTGAGCTGATTTATGGGACTCAACAACAGCGAGTCTCTCCAGGGAAAAAACACTTCAATCCCGTCCTAATTACTCACATACGCCACTGACATCAACACACAACGAACACTAACACACACCATATGGTCTCTGTATAGTAGAATTCACGCATGTGACCTGTGTTTTTATGTATAAAATAAAAATTAAATCCAAAAATTGGAATATGTGACTGACATTTCGTGTTGCCCAAAAGAGCACTGTTAGAAAATTATCATTTTTTTTTATTAATAACTCTGAATGTATACTCTGTTTGTCTGTGAAAACTGTATTTTATAAAAAAAAAAAAAAAAAAAAGGATAAACCAACATAAAAACCAGAGAGCTGTCTATTGAAATAGCAAGACAATTGGGATAATCAATTAGAGCCATCAATCAGAGCCGGCATTGGGCATAGCCAATACAACAATATGGAATTTTCTGGAAAAAAAGAGGAATCCTGGCACTGAACATGTTGGCCAAGGAGAGCAGCAGCTGATGAGAGAAACACTATGAGAGCTGTGAGATAAAAACTCAAAACAACAGTCAGGGACTACAATCACTTCCACAGGGCTGGAGTGAAGAGTCATAACTCACCCTTAAAAAAAAATCGAGCACAGAAAGAGATACCACAAGATACAAGCCACTCATTAGCAATAAGAACCAGAAGGCCAGAATAGAATTCACAAAGAAATAATCAGATGCCACACAAGCTCTCAAACCAAAATGAAACTCTACCAAAGTGATGGAAGTGCTAAAGTGTAGAGAAAGAAAGGATCCGCTCATGATCCTAAACGAACAAGCTTATCGGTCAAGCATGGTCAAGAACGTCTCATGCTTTTGATTTCTAAGGATGCTTTCAGAAACTCAATCACTATGGTTTGCTGATAATGTTTACAAGATGGTAGCAGCAGAATGAATTCCGAACGCTGCAAAAGCGTTTTGTCTGCCGATTTACAGAGAAATGCATCCAGATTCCTTGCGAGAAACATCATGCAGCAAGACAACAGCTCAAAACACACTGACAGCATAATCAAGAACTTTATCAGGGGGAAAAGTGGATCCAACTGAGAAGCATTTCTTCTTCTGAAGAGAAGCCTGTAGGAATAAGCCACCCAAAACAACTGGGAAAAAAAAAAAAAAAAAAGCTGAAAATATCTCCCAAGCCTGCAGTATAAAGCAAAGCCTTGCAGTTCCAATGTTTTGGGAGAGCATATAATCATTACTTCAGTATATAATTATTCCTAAGGAGTACAAATCCTTAAATCATTCATGGTGTTTTATAAAAAATAGTTTGTTACATTTTAATTATTGTTTTTCTGTTTTTATGTCAAAACTTTTTAGTTTCAAATGGAACTTGTCATTTTGTACTTTTTTATCAGAAAAGTGCAAATTCAATGAACTCAGCATTCAAATAGGTATTGTCAGGAATTGGTATTGTAATTGGTAAAATTACAGACATGATACATTAAATTACACTCAAATTAAAATGACACGTAATCACAGGAACTGTCACATTGAGACGCATGTCAGAAATGTATTTGCCACTATCAACTAAAACATTTTGTGTGTGAGAAATGAATAAAGCCCCTCAAAACATATATGGTATTTTTGTGAACTTTGAACATCAGTGCTGGGGAAAAAAAAAATGTTAAAGAAATGTTAATGAAATATACACAGTGATGGGACTTACCACTTGTGAGCAGGCAGTGCATTTATCAAAGGCCAAGCTGGCAGGAAGAACATTGTCAAATCTGGAGAGGAAGCCCCGAATCTGTAAAGTGGAAAAATATGTGATGAGCCAGGACCAAATCATTGACCACAGTGACATCGTGTGGTAGTACATGAGCTCAGCTGTGTTGCGTGTTCACACGGGAGCTCTGTGATACTGTATATACACATATATATTCACTGGCTATCTCCAAGCGACAGGTGAAGACCTACCATTTCCTGGAACACTTAAACTAGCATTTATCCAGGTTTGCTTTGTCTTTTAAATGAAAAAGAGTTGTAGGCTAAATTAGTTATAAGTAAGTTAAGTTGTAATCTAGCGTACCAGTGTAGCTTTATTCATTGATAGAGACTCAAAGCACTTTTGTACGTCACTCTGGACAAGGGCGTCTGATAAATGCCATAAATGTTATGTAACATATACACACACACACACACACACACACACACACACACACACACATTGTATATATATATATATATATATATATATATATATATATATATATATATATATATATATATATATATATACATACACATACACACACATATGAAATATATATATATATATATATATATATATATATATATATATATAATATATATATATACATATATATATACATATATATGTATGGAAACAACTAGTATATGAAAGTACATCCTTTTTGAATTCTGGTTTTATGTATCAGGACATAATCATCTGGTTCTTATCATGTTTTAGAATATGATTTTACACAAAAAAAAAAGGAGAGACCAAAAAAAGGAGAGATCATGTGTGGAAAAACTAAGTATATGTTATGATTCAATAGTTTGTAGAACCTGTTTTGGAGCAATAACTTCAAGCAATCATGTTCTGTGCTACTTTATCACATCATTTTGGAGGAGTTTTGGCTCAATCTTCTTTACAACTTTCCTTCAATGATTTTTGCACACATTTATTTTTTCCCCCAAGGTTCTTTTTTTCCCCATCAATCTTCTTATACAGTAAGATCTGTGCTTGCTTGCTTCTTGTCTGAACCT
Organism: Silurus lanzhouensis; assembly: GCA_039877035.1. Taxonomy (NCBI): domain Eukaryota; kingdom Metazoa; phylum Chordata; class Actinopteri; order Siluriformes; family Siluridae; genus Silurus; species Silurus lanzhouensis. The sequence goes on from JBCEWE010000329.1 coordinate 3,381,719, forward strand.
GGGATTGAAGACAAGCCAATCTAACTGATGGCATGACTTGGCAGGTTTCAGTGCGAGTTCCCTGAATGAGCTAAAAGAGCATATAATTAACCACCTGAACAATCAACTTTTTTTTTTTTTTTCCCTGATCTGCTGCTGCAGTCTCTCTCTTAGCAAACATCACAAGACACTGACTGAATGTCTAAGCTTCAGTCCATATAGGCCGTGTCTGTTTTATGCCAAACTTATAACTGAATGATCCTTTACTGCTGTATAAAGCAAATCTTAAACTAGCCTGAGTCTACGGTGAGTGAAGGAGTTGTAACGCACTGTTGTTCGGGCACAATGAATGCAAAAAAAGCCTTCAGTTGGAATCATTCCAAACCAGTAAAAGAGAGAATCTTGAGTCACAGCCAGTACTGGTCTCTTATTTATTAAGCAGGTGCATGCATTTTACTATATTGGACCATGCATGCATGCAGGTATGCAAAAAAATAATAATAAATACATACTTTTTTAAAAGTATACCTAATGGTACAAAAGTGTAATTGCAGTTAAAGTCTATTGATTGGTGTGATGACAATTTAAAATTAGGCCAATTTGCACCCACCAGGCAGAGGTCCCCTATCACACAGCTTTCAACTAGGGAGGCTGAACGCTACCACATGCTTTCTCTGGGGCAACATTTTTAAATTGCTGCTCAGGAAACTTCAGGGTAGTGCAAAACACACTAAAAACTTTCTTTCGGCTTCTCCCGTTAGGGGGCGCCACAGCGGATCCTCCGCACGTTTGATTTGGCACATGTTTTACACTGGATGCCCTTCCTAACGCAACCCTCCCCAATTTATCCAGGCTTGGGACCGGCACTGAGAGTGGCTGGGGATGGTTCCCTGACCGGGGATCGAACCTGGGCCGCAGCGGTGAGAGCGCTGTATCTTAACCACTAGACCACCAGGGGACCTAGTGCAAAACACACTAATATGCAAATTCTACCAATTTCGCATTTATAGGCTCACAGATAACCATAATAATTGATGGGGTAGAGAGAGTATTGCCATCCCTCCCTCCTATAAGAGCATCGACAATGTTGCTCTTTAGGGCTCCTGGGATTCGAACATGCTATTTTAAGGAACGCACAAAAAAACAAGTCTTTGCTGGGAGTGACAAGCAGCTTATTAGTCGATTTTATCTGCCCAGTGCAAATCCCATCTACTCTCTCCACATTTCGAGGGAAAAATGACATGCTTTAAAAGCATTGCATGCTTAAATACATTACATTTCCAACACTGAAAATCTCAGCTATAGTGACTAATCTGAGCAATAGATTATACATTCATAACCATTAAATCACATTTTAAAAAGAAATTCGTAGTGATTGGAGGACACCAATTTTGTGAGGTCGTTAGATTTAGAATGTGCGCAGTTTATCAATGCTCATGTCAATTTCCTCAAGTTTAGACATGTCAATTTCCTCAAGTTTAGACATGTCAATTTCCTCAAGTTTAGAATCACTGTGCATTTTGCATTCGTTTTAAGGGAACAACAATGTAAAACGTTTGGTAGAAGAGCTGGTGCAAGAGCAACAAGCGATGTATTATGAAACAGCCAAGTGACGTTGTGTCAAGAAAACCAGACAAAACCAGTATTTTTCATCTAGAAATGATTGCAAATGAATGGTTAGCTTATAAAACGTCATAAATTCAGTGGAAGTGAATGTCAATTAAAGCTGTGGCTGATAAAACACCATCTTAATACAAAACCACCTGAATCGACCAAAAGCTGGAAGATTTGAACTTCTGATAAGGAAAGCGCTCACCACTGAAAAGCTTACTGAAAGAAAAAAACTGAAAACATTATCTTAAAACTGTCCCATTCCTGAGAATCAATTAAGCAGGCACATTGAGGTACAGACAGTAAGAGAAAGAGAACAAAATGGAAAAGAGTAGAGAAACAAAAGCAACTGGATTGAGGCAGACAGAAGGAGAAAGCTGATAAGAAACCTGGCAATGAGCAGAAAACAATATCATGGAGGAAGAATAAAAATGAAGGAAATGAATGAGCCATATAGAGATGACACTTACTCTCCAGTCCTTAGTCCTTCACATAACCATCTTTGCAAAAGAGCCCCTCACTTCCTAATTATGATTGCAGCCAAATGCCACAGTGTGTATGTAGCAATGTAGCAACAATCGATAGTCGTAGCGCTTCCTGATAGCAGGATCGAAGCACGATAAAGCACATGCAGGTACACTTACTAACACTTACTGGGAGGCTAAAGGGAACCCCAAACACACAATCACACCAGAAAGCAACAAGCCACTGACATTTATCTTGTGGGGTTCTCGCCTGCTGCTATTGATTGATCGGTATGAACTGCCCAGTATTTTCTTTTTAAATGAAGACATGAAATATAGGGGCTTTATACAGCAGATTACAGTAGTTAACAATCCTCCAGCCTTATTTTTATCCCTGTAATGTTTTTAAACTCATTCAACATGGAGAAAATCAAACCATGTTTATACATTATATGCACTCAAATAGTAAAATGTGCATGAATACAGGTATAAAATGAAGTGGGGGAACTAAAATGTTGGGTTATATACTACAAGAATTAGTCCAAGGAATCAGTTAAACTCTTGGATTGGGTGCTTTCTACTGTATCATATCTGATCTGCACATTTTGTTCCACTTGCCGGCAACAAATTGAGATCACAGCTCTGTGTACATTGTAATGAATGGGGCCCGTTGCATTGTCGCTTGCCACTATAAAGACGTCTAGAACAAGAAGTATTTATCTCAAGATGTGAACAAAGAACAAGTGACAATGCTGGTGGAAAACGTCAACGAATGGAAGATTGAAGTGACGTGGAAAAAGTGTGAGCACACGCTAGCACATGACATCAAGCGAATGCAGTCTGGAGGAATAAATGGTCAAGGATGGAGAATAGAGCAAAGCTGCACGATGACATCTGGTGGAAACCATGGAGACAAGATTTTTAGCACCTACAAACTGTTATCACACCGAACCACACACATAGGACACATCCAAAACAGAGAAGATGATCTATAGGATTAGAGCCACCTTGCGAAACGCAAACAACTATGATTATTCAACTGACAAAATGCCGGTATCATGGAACATATCGATTGTATCATTAAAGACTGTCCAAAATGCATCAGGAAAAATGGTCAGGGGAAAAAAAAATAGCTACCGTATTTTCCGGACTATAAGCCACTACTTTTTTCCAACTCGTTGGACCCCGCGGCTTAAACAACGAAGCGGCTAATTTATGGATTTTTCCGGGTTTTTTCCCGGTTTCACAAACTTCAAGCCAAAAAACTGAACCCATAACATTAGACCAATGAAATTGCTGAACGGGTTCAGGTGAACTGAAAAAATTCTTTATATGAAATCAGATGCGCTCCCACTGAATCGGGCCGCACCACATCATAAATATGGATGATGTTCCTCTGATGTTTGACCTGCCGCTCACTCGGACTGTCTACAGGAAATGCGAATCATTCATCATGCTGAAAACAACCGGGCATGAAAAAACACACGTCACCTGTGTTCTGAGCTGCACGGCATCGGGAGAAAAGCTTCACCGATGGTGATTTTTAAACGCACGACGATGCCGAAAGAAAAACTCATTTCACAATTTTTGTAAAAGGAAGGAGGAAGACAGTGAACAATGACTTTCTTGGTAGGCTACTGTTTAGATACAAGCCGTGTAACAGACACTGTCTTTCGTTAAAGCCTGTGTAAAATTCATTAGTTTCAATGTAGACATTGCGGCTTATAGACAGGTGCGGCTTATTTATGTTCAAAATAAAAATCTTTGTTAAATTCAGTGGGTGCGTCTTATATATGGGTGCGTTTAATAGTCCAGAAATTACGGTAATCTTAATCCTGATCATTTATCCATTATCAGTGTCAGACCATGGTTTCATTATTTACAGTATTCAAATGGGATATTTAAAGTTTCTTTTGTAGCCTTCTGATGAATAATATCTTTCCTGTGTTTGCAGCTTCACCAGTTGGATTTTAAAGCCATAAACAAGATATTCTAACAGCACTGTGTTGAATTTTTATATTCAATGTAAATACCGATTCTGTCAGTATTTATTTCAGAGATTTAACTCTGGAGGAGAACAAAAACGTTACCGTGCACCGCATTGTGTTTAATCAGTAATGAAAAAAGAATAGAATCTCTCGTCTTTAAACACACCTTGTTTCAACAATTGCAAATTATTACACATAAGAATGAAACACATGGCTAGTTCCAGAAAAGATGGTTGAAATGGAAAGAATTTATGTTCATGATTCAGCTTACAATGTAACTGTACTTTCTACAGATATTTGTGGCTCTCAGGATGGGAAAAAAAAGAAAACTAGCTTCCTAACTTTGGCTATTAAGATGTGTGGAGATCATAAATAAGATGATGTGTAGTGTATCCAAACGCAGATCACTACAGGATTTTCAGGGCGACCCACGGCACCTCGGGCTTCATCCATATTACGCCGAATAAATCTGCAAATACATTTGGCTGTTGTTGTATGCGCTGAGAAAACAAAGCTATTTTAAAACAATGGTATTCTAAGCCCTGTAACACAGCCATGTGATCTATTCTACTTATACAACTTTATAGGCTTGGATTGCCCACAGCAACACCTCCACCTCCACCTCATCTAAATATTTCCATCACATCAATTCAATTTTGCATTGATTTAGAGAGATAGGAAAAAAAAAAGGGCTGACAATTTTAGATTTCAGGTGCTTCAATGAGGACAAGCGATTTTTTTTGCCAAACGTTAGTTTAGTTTAATCTAGATTAATATAGATGCTGTCTTTTAAAACAAGATTTTCAAAAAAATACTCTACGCCTCTGCAGGTAGAAAAACCGTCTTTAGAAATGAGTTGAATGACAGCGAATCAAGCGATTCAGGCTGAACACCTGACTGTAGTAAATCAGCTTTTCTGTACGAACATTCTTACTCGAACTGAAAGACCTTCCTCTGAATAAACACAACAGAAAAAAAAATGAAAGCCGACTGTCTTTTTAATTACTTGCTGCCAATTCCCGAAGGGTCTTCATTTTTCTCCCTACGGCGCCTGCCAGCAGTGGATCTTAAATGAAAAGCAAATTAAACGAATGAACTCGAGGGAGATATGAAGAGCCGAGGCGTCAATGTGGAGATTGAGAGGAATAGAAGCTGCTGATGCATTACACATCCGTAATGAAGTGAGACTTCACAAAGTCTGATGTCTTTGAAATAATTTTTTTTTTTAAGGCTGGCTTTATGAATTCTCACAATTCCATTCATAACTGCAATTAAATATAAACATATCATACTACATTTTAATCACTCGTTCTCTCTTTATGTATATATATAGATGTGTGTGTGTGTGTGTGTGTGTGTGTGTATATATATATATATACAGTACAGACCAAAAGTTTGGACACACCTTCTCATTCAAAGAGTTTTCTTTATGTTCATGACTATGAAAATTGTAGATTCACACTGAAGGCATCAAGGGCTATTTGACCAAGAAGGAGAGTGATGGGGTGCTGCGCCAGATGACTTGGCCTCCACAGTCACCGGACCTGAACCCAATCGAGATGGTTTAGGGGTGAGCTGGCCCGCAGAGTGAAGGCAAAAGGGCCAACAAGTGCCAAGCATCTCTCGGGGAACTCCTTCAAGACTGTTGGAAGACCATTTCAGGTGACTACCTCTTGAAGCTCATCAAGAGAATGCCAAGAGTGTGCAAAGCAGTAATCAAAGCAAAAGGTGGCTACATTGAAGAACCTAGAATATGACATTTTTCAGATGTTTCACACTGTTTTGTTATGTATATAATTCCATATATAATTCCACATGTGTTAATTAATAGTTTTGATGCCTTCAGTGTGAATCTACAATTTTCATAGTCATGAAAATAAAGAAAAATCTTTGAATGAGAAGGTGTGTCCAAACTTTTGGTCTGTACTGTATGTACCCTATTATAGGTCTTGACCATGAAGACAATGAAGTTTTGTGTCAGTTTGCAAAGTTGTCGCTGGTATGCAACGTCACTTCCTGTTTGGTATTTTTGCTCTTATATTCGTTGGCCCAATCCTGGAGAACTATTCGGCATATTTTAAACTTCTTTAAAAACATTTTTGATGCTTATTCTAAAACTGACGTGCTGTAGCGATTAGACCAAAAAAAACGTATAATAACCAATAATACATTTTGGAAAAAGGTGGCGGAAAATCTAATAAAACAATAACAGAATTGGTTTCAACCCGTGGATACCAGTGATGTCTGGCTTGACATTTTGGCCACACTTTTCAAAGGTTATGACAACAAATATACTTCCATATTAGGAATTTTTGACTCGATAGTGGCACTTAATTATTTTGGGAAAAGCCAAAGAACATTTTGGCAACCAAAAAGAATGCGCCAATTAGTCAATGTATATTAGGGGAAAAAAAAGAAAAGAAATCACAAACAGCTGACAATATAATTAACCAAATCAGACAGAGTACATGCCAGAAACAGATCCCATGATCCCATGACTAAAGATCGCCTTCTTAGAATTTGTACAGTTTACATTGTATATAAAGCTGCCTTTCAAAAATAAACTTTTCAACACTTTTGTGGTAACATGCTCTGCGATGAGAAAGTCTTTCTGCAACCATCATATGAAGTACAATTGACATTGTATTATGAATCATTTGTTATGGTCATGAATACAAGTGCTTTTCTGTCAAATCTGGTGGTGCATCAGTGACAGCTTTAAGATTGTGATTGGGAATATTAAGGGCGTTCTGCTATTAGGGTATTTCAGAAAACTCCAGAGCTGCTTAGGAGAGCCAAACTTAGTGTGTAGTTTCAAAGGAGATAGGATTGGATCCCTCTATAAACCTCTACAACCTTGTTACACATTACTAGAAGAGAGTGAGTTCAGTGTTTTCATTAACCAAGGCAACACAAATTGTCAGTGATAGACAGCGAAGACGTAGTTTGACCCCATTACTGTTTTAGTGTCTGTTTTTCATTGAATTCATTTTGTGCATTTAATGCCGAACATCTGACTGTTACATTACTAAATTTTTTGTACAAAGTGCCGTTCTTCGCTTCTTTGAAGAGAATCCATAAACTGTGTTGAAGGACAACTTGTCGCAGTTCTCACGAGAGTTTGCATGGAGCACTGGCTCTCTCACTGCACTCTCCTTAAGTCCTAAACTCTCCTTATGCGCCGTATGCTTCATAGGACAAGGTTGCATAAATGATTAAAATGTACTTTTTATAGATCTTTTACATATGATACATCTATTCAAAAGCAAGTACTTTTCTACTTTTTCAAAAGTAGAAATATATTTAAAATTTTATTTTTTTTACTGGTTTCATATGTCAACAGGAGATTCGTACATTTACTAGTATAGGAAAGCGTTTAGTAAATATTAATCATTAAATGGGTGCCAATAATTCTGAAATACATGATTTAAATAATAAGACGCAGGCTACACGCTGGCTATCGGTGTTTCAATCAAACACGCCCCTTCGTTATATGCTTATTATGTATTTATTTATTTCATCGGGGTGGTCATAATTTGGGAACGCAGAAAAAGTCACATGGAACGCAAACACTCTAATATTGAAATTAAACGACTATATTATTGGCAAGCTCCTTTCAAGAACATGCGATATCCCTTATTTTCACTAGGGGGCAGTGTTGCCTAATAAAAGAAAGAAAAAACGGAACGGGGGGGGGGGGTGTCTAAAAAGAGTTAGCAATGTCGAATTTTATGCTATTCATTATACTAAAATGACCTAAAATAAGAGGGAAAACATGCTAAATACCAGAGAATATGCCATGTCAAAGAAATAATAAGCTCTTGATGTTTATTTTCATCTTCCTTGAACAAGGGCACTGACAGGAAAGCTGTTAAATTAATCTGCTTAATGCATGAAGGAATAATTTAAAATGTGTGTTTATTTATATTGCACTTAGGGATTTTTTTTAAGAGCGATAACATTATGCTGCTTAGGGTCCTGTGTGTCGTTTACTCTGACAATGTGAAAGAGTTCGAGAGCTGGCACCGTTCTGCTTCGGTGTCCTCGGTTTCATCATTAGCCCCCTGCTTGTGCATGTCTGTATGTGTGTGTATGTGTGTGTGTGTGTGTGTGCATCTACAAGTGCGAATGTGTTTGTGAGAAGTGTTATTGAGAGGCTGTGCCAGGCTTTGGTGTGCAGGCAGGGGGTCGAGCAGTAGCCGTGTGTGAAGCATTTATTATAAAGAGAGATGAAGGATGCATGGTGCATCATTAAGGTCATATTTGAATGATCGCGACGAGTCATTTGCTGATACACAATGAGCTCAAGTGCCATTTCTTTCCAGTCTCAATGTTTTTTTTTACCACTCGCAATACAAGCAGGCTTGTCTGTTTTACATATTTTACATATTCCTTTAGAAATGGCTTATTACTGCCTACTATTACTGTGCCTGACCTCGGGATTTTGCGACACTATGGGGTGAGTCTCAATCACCTCTCTTGTTCTGTGGAGTCAGGGAGTCGGCCATTTTAAGATCTGCCTCTACGTGATTTGTAACTTTATTTGATGTTTTATATACGGTTTGTTTTTGGTCTAATGACACCCCATGAGCTATAGAGCTGACTGAGACGGCATCCCATAATCCAGCACTGTGCCGTGAGGAAAACTACTTCAGACGTTAGACCTTGATGTGACCTTGTTCCTGTTTGGCTCAGTTTCAACAGTTAATCGGTTTATTTGCTATTTATAACGATAATGTGATATTCCTGCTCGCTCATGAGATATCTTTGTTGGGACACCATCTACAACCTGAAAGCACCTCCAGCACCTTTACAGCAGAGGATAAAAGACACCTTCTTGAGAGAGAGAGAGAGAGAGAGAGAGAGAGAGAGAGAGAGAGAGAGAGAGAGAGAGAGAGAGAGAAAAAAAAATTACACATACTATAAAATGTTGAGGCTCGAATAAAAAAAGCGAATATCAGATTTTTTTTTTACCTTATACAATAATTTGTTGTGTAAAAATGTCCTTATGTTGACTATAAAATAAATCTAACCATTCAACCCATTTCAAGAGAAACCTGATTAAAAATGATCAAGAACCTCAGAAGTCTTTCGTTTGGATCTCTCCGTATTCAGTGTGTGTACACAGGGAGCTCTATAGGAAGCGACCACGGCCAAGCATTCGGCTGGTAAATGGGGAAAATAAATGTGTGTGATGTGATGACCGAGTCGAGCGTGTGATGCTTTCCGAAGGATCCTATTCATTACTGATTTACGCATTCACAGCCTACCCTTCCACCTTTGACACTACTCCCTCTTCCGATTGTTTGCCTTCAAATGTGTGCATTAGACAGTAGGACCTTTTGTACTCCTGGCTTCAGCTCGGGGTTTATAAATGAGAGCTAGTTATGAGAGGAAAGGATCACCTGAAGCTGCACTTCGGAGTAAGTGTATGCATGGTGTACTCTCACCTTGGTTTCCTCCTTATAAATTCATTAAATCCTTGTAGTCGAGTGCACACTATAATGCCATTAAGCTTTAATGTCACCCCCTCCCCCTTTGTGTGAATGTGTGTGTGTGTGTGTGTGTGTGTGTGTGTGTGTGTGTGTGTGTGTGTGTGTGTGTGTGTGTGTGCCAGCTCAACAAAAGCTCCCTGCTCTTGCATCCATGTTTAACAGACACTTCCAAATGGTCCTAATTGCAGCTTTTTGTGCTGCAGAAACAAAAAAAAAGCACTGCTACAAAAGGGAAAATTGATTTCCATGTTTCCGAATGACAGAGCAGCATAATTCTGAGAAAATATCATATCCAACAGCTATATTGAGACAGGAAGAAAGGCCCCCTTGTCATTTCCCTCATCTTAAAAAAATTCCTTATACTATACACTATATGGACAAATAGAATTAAATTGGACACAGGGCTGAATGTGCTAGAATTTTATTCTCCCTTCACTTGAACTAGCAGATCCAAACCTGTTCCAGCATGACACTGCCCCTAAGCACAGTATAAGCTCCATGGTTTACATGGGTTGGAGTTGAAGATCTTAAGTGGCCTGCTATAGAGCTCTGACTTCAACCCTACTGAATAGCTTTGGGATGAATTGGAATGCTGACTGCACCCCGGACCTCCTCACCATACACCAGTACCCTAACTTTACTAACAACCAAATGTAGTGGAACATCTTTCTGGGAGAGCGGAGGTTATTGTAACAGCAAATGGGCACATGAGATGTTCAGAAAGCACAAATAATTTAGTCAGATGTCCTCAAAGTTTCGTTCATATAGTGTAATTTATATACGGTTCCAGAATTAAATATCAATGCATAGTGATACTGTACATTTTGACAGCACATCAACCAAGCAAAACACCGCCTCAAGTTCCAGAAGACGTCACCTCTTTGATCTGAAGACCAACCCTGATTTTCTTATGAGAAATACACGAGTAACAACGCGAGGGAATCGGTTATGGTGACAATAAGAGATAAAACAAGTTGAAATCGACTTTTTTTAAGATAGATATTTTTAGTCCTCTTCAAAAACATTTCAATTCATTATATAGGCTGTTTCTAACATTCGTCATGAAGCCCTGTGTGAAGCTGGAACGATACAAATAGAGGAAGAGATGGAAGGAACGTTCTGGAAGACTGCACTCACTAACCTGATGTGGGACGAGGCCGAGTGAGGTCGGTGGTTCATTCATGCGATCATTGCTGCCACTCGCCACTGCGTAGCCTCTGTGAAACAGAGAAAGAGAAAGAAAAAACAGAGAGAAAGAGGGAGGGAGGGAGGGGGGGGTGTTAGAGAGAAGATACGCAATGAATATAAAGGCCTGTCTGAATTGTGCAGTCTTTTGAGTTCTCATTCCATGCATCAGTTCCCTTGAAATCCATTTATATTTCAGTCGACTGGTTTAAGTCTCTCTCTCTCTCTCTCTCTCTCTCTCTCTCTCTCTCTCTCTCTCTCTTTCTCATCACCACACATCCTAAAGCTGTACACATTCTAACAAGGAGGCAAAAAAACCTGTTAAAAACCCCAAAACCTATGTATGCATTTTTAAATGTTTCAAACCAACAATTATTTATTTATCATGAATCAGTTCCTGGATATTTCATTTGTTTGCTTGAACAAGCCGCTTGTTTTTATAAAGGAAGGCAGGTTAATGCACAAATATATGCCTTTGTTCTCCACATACACTCACCGGCCACTTTATACCGTCCAACTGTACTATGATTTACTATGACTATAATATTCCTATAATAATCATTATGTCACAAGACTCTTTGTTTAATCAACTCAGTTTATGTGGAAGGACTCTAATGTTACTCTTAGTAAAACAATCTATTAATAGAATGATATTAATGAGTCAAACACTGATTGATATCTATTAAAATGATCATTAACCCCAAAACTTTTTTTTCAACTACTTAAAAAAAAAAAGAAATGGCGCAAATAAGGCCACGGGAGTTGTGCAGTCAGGAGTTTCTTCCATCATTTATTGCTCTCAAAATGTTCTGCTTACTGTTGAACTGACACCGAACTGCATGAAGTGACAGAGTTCGCACTCTACCCTGATTGGTGGATTGCTGAGTGCTTTTTATCCACTCAAACAAAAAGGAACGACTGATTTCACAAAATGCAAAAAGTAAAAAGATTTCTCATTTGAAATGTAGTGAAGTGAAAGTAAAAGTCTCTCCAAATGGAAATACGTCAGTAAAGTACAAATACACGAAAAAGCTATTAAGTACAGTAACAAATTACATTTACTTAAATACATTTACTTACATTTACCACTGCTGTAGACTCACTGATCACAAAATAACGTTTAGACAATTCAAGTCAAGTCAAGTCAAGTTTATTTCTATAGCGCTTTTCACAACAGACATCGTCTCAAAGCAGCTTTACAGAAATCAACAGTCAATGTGAATGGTGTGCATTTATCCCTGATGAGCAGCCGTGGCGACTGTGGCAAGGAAAAACTCCCTTAGATGTTATGAGGAAGAAACCTTGAGAGGAACCAGACTCAAAAGGGGGAACCCATCCTCATATGGGTGACATCAAGAGTTTGATCATAAATCTTTTAACAATACAGAACACTGGAGAGACTGGAGAACTAACATGAACACTGGAGTATAAGATTATAAGTAAATGCTCTTTCTACAGTCTTTGGTATAAAAGTAGGAGCTACTGAGCTCAACATTTGTGATCATCACAGATCCAACAATTGTGTTAGTTGTTAGAAAGTCTCACCATTGCAAGAGTTCAATAATGTATAATCCTAAACAATGGAAAGGGGACCAAGACTAAAATGGCACAATATGAAGGTTTGAACGTTTTTAACAATAAATCATTGGTGAGGAAATGAACACGAATGAAACATGTGCACTCCTGAGGCCTCATGTGCTAAAACCAGGGAAATTCAATTCTATAATCTTCTTGTGCACATGTCTGACTGTTTGAATCCATCAACAACAAATGGAACAATATTGACTCGGTTTGCAAATGTACCCACTAAGCATTTAAATGAAATCGAAGGGAAAAGTTATCCCATACTAAATTACTTCATCAAAATGTTTGATTCTGGTTCATTTCCTGACCAATGAGTTGCATTTCAATCAATTATTTTGCCATTTTGAAGCTTGCAGGTGCCTCTGCTTTATGAAGCATGAAGACATCTTTAATTATCAGTAGATATTTTTGCCTCAACACCCCAACCCCACCTTCACGCCTCCCAACCATTCCGCAATGATAAACGGGCTTTCATTTCAATCAGAACATAAATGTCAACAGGATATAAGACACCGAAGTGCGATTTTATCCAAGCCCACAACGCCTGGAAGGTAGTCGTTCTTCACATCACGAGGCTTTTTGCCAGAACTCATTTTTCAGCTGAAAAGCTGTTAGCTATGTCGTTGTCTAGATAAAAGATAGCAAGATGACAGCAGTCAAAAGGGCATGTTGGAATTTGCAAAACGGACAGGTATTTTTCTCAACTCGATGCCTTGTTTCAGGATGCTATGAGCACGTGTCACATTACCACACATCTTAGTAGCAGATTTCTTTATACTTTGTGCAAAGACACATCAGGACATGTATATTCTAAGCCACTTCAAAATCCCCAGAGCCAAACATTTTAGCAAGGAATCTAAAGTGAAAAGGACAAGAATTCTCCATCTCCCTTTGTTCTATCTTTTGTTGTAGACCCTCTCATCATGCTTTTTCCAAAATCGCCTAATGCGTCTGTGAAACATAAGGACTCTATTTACTTTGAAACATCCAAAAGTAGTATACATCACATATAGTGCATAGATCTTATCAGATGATGAGATACAATGCATCATAGATAAAAACAGTATAAGGACTAAAATATTTTTGGACATCTGACTAAAATTCGTATTTGCATACTTTGAAAATCACATTTAACATTTAATCCTCCCCTGTTATAATGACCTCCAGTCTTCTGGGAAGATGTTCCAGTACATTTTGGAGTGTGGTTGTGGAGATTTGTGCTCGTTCAGCCACAGAAGTGTTAGTAAAAGCAGGTGTAGGTGAGGTGAGGAGGTCTGGGGTGTAGTCATGGTTTTAATTCATCCCAAATGTGTCCAATTGGGATGAGGTCAGAGCTCTAAAGCAGGCCTCTCAAGATCTTGCACCACAACCCATGTTAAGCATATCTTCATTAAAATTGCTTTGTGCAAGATTGCTTTGTCATGCAGGTTTGGGTCTCAAAGTTGGGACAATGCGACACCATCCAAAGACATCCTATAGAATAATGTGCTTCCAGCTTATGTGGTAACTGTTTGGTGCAAAACATATGGCAGGAAAAGTCAGGAGTCCCAATACTTTTGTCGATATAGTGTGTATAGCTAGATTCTAGATTGTTCCCTGGACTTATAAGATATTTGTACATGGAATATGGGTTTATTTTGTGCAATTTTAGGAGGCACATTCGCAGGGAAAAAACTTTAGCATTCAATCAACGTCTTGATGTAGATTAAAAAAAGATTGTTGAGAATTGTGCTGTCACTGGCAGTGACCTCCTGCTACACTATAAAGATAAATCTACACTGTAGGTATCCATCTTCAAACTCGCCCTTGAAGATGAACAACCCTGATCATAACTTTGGAAAATATCGCAATATGCTGAAGCGAAGAAGCGACTACAAAGGCATTTTCTCTAACTCAATCTGATAAAAAAAATAAAAAAATAAAAAAATAAAGAGCAAAGTTTTTGAGTGTTTAAAAATACTTTGCTATAGTTATTCTGTTTTTTGGTTTTTTTTCTCAAGTGTCAGTTTGAGCCGTCATTGATTTTGGGATAAATTGTGTCAGATTCCACCAAATTATAAATATTGATTATTTACAAAAAATGTTAACCTTTCATTATAACCATAATTTAAAAAAAAGGTGGGAAGCAGTGTAAAATGTAAATAAAACAGAATGCAAAGATTTGCAATCTTCATAAAGCCATACTTTATGGGGGAGTGGTAGCTCCAGCAGTTAAGGCGCTGGGTTACCGATCGGAAGGTCGGGTGTTCAAGCCCCGGTATCGCCAAGCTTCCACTTTTGGGCCCTTGACCAAGGCCCTTAACCCTCTATGCTCCAGGGGCGCCGTTTAATGGCCGACCCTGCGCTCTGACCCCAGCTTCTAAGCAAGCTGGGATATGCGAAGAACAAATTTCACTGTGCTGTAATGTATATGTGACAAATAAAGGCTATTCTATTCTATTCTATATTCACAATAGAACAAAGGAGACGGATCAAATGTCTAAACTCAGGAAATGTACCATTTTAAGGAAAAAAAACAGTAATATTGAATTTGATGGCTGCAACACGTCTCAAAAAGGTTGGGAGAAGGCAACAGAAGGCTTGAAATATAATTGTTACTTAAAAGAAACAGCTGGAGAAACATTTAGTAACTAATAAGGTGAATTGGCAACTCGTTAGTAACATAATTGAGTATAAAAATCTTAAAAAAAGAGGTTCACGAATCTGCGAAAAACTGCATCTACAAATTGTGGACCAATTTCAATTTCCTTTAACATAAAATTACAAACTTGTTAAATATCTCTTTATTTACAGTAGAAAAAAATATATCAAAAAGCTTATGAATATCTATGGAACCTCTCTGTGTGCAAGGGACAAGTATGGAAATCAATCAGACATGATTCTGTAATGACAATCACGGCATGGTCGCAAAAAAACCTTAAGAGATCGTAGTCTGTATACACACTTTTGTCATCTACAAACACAGGTTAAATCTCTATCATGCAAAGAAGTACGCTGGATGCCCTTCCTAACGCAACCCTCCCCATTTATCCGGGATTGGGACCGGCACTAAGAGTGGCTGGGGTTGGTTCCCTGACCGGGGATCGAAGCCGGGCTGCAGCGGTGAGAGCGCCGCATCCTAACCAGTAGACCACCAGGGAACCTGAAGTCATATGTGTACACTATTCAGAAATGCCACCACCTTCTATGAGCCAGAGCTCATTTAAAATGGACTGGGGCCAACTGGAAAAACTGTTCTGTGATCAGAAGAATTTGAAATTCTATTTGGAAACCTTTAACACTAGACTGAAGAAACCACAAAAAAAACCACATACTGCATCTAATACAACAGCATTGCTTAAGAATAAAAGAGTCCAGATGCTGGATTGGCCTGTCTGCAGTCCAGACCTTTCGCCAATTGAAAATATTTGGCGCATCATGAAACAAAAAACATGACAAAAAAGAACCAGGTCTGTTGAGCAGCTAGAATCCAGTATTAGATACAAAAAGGGCAACATTGTGCTCCCCAAACTCCCAGCAAGAAAGAGAGGAAGTGGCCAATGCCATGCCAAATTTGTACATTTCCTTAATGTAAATAAAACATGGGTTTATGAGATTTGAAAATCATTGCATTCTGTTTTTTTTTTATAAGAATTTTGTATAGCATCCCAACTTTTTTGAAATTGGGGTTGTAATTCCTTAAGAAACTATGCAGCATTAGTTATGTATGTGGAGCAGCATACTAACTGCTTTAAAATGAAAATCATGATTTTAGATTTTATCCTGTAATGTATTCTGATGAATTCATCAGTTAAACACATGTATCTTGTATTCTGCATTATCTCGCATTCTGTTAACATTCTTACTTTCAGTATCAATTTCACCTTTATCCAAATCATCGATGCACATATCTACTCTACATATCTACTCTACACATTTATATAATACAATAATTTAAATCTATATATTCATCAGTCATTTTATGAGTATCGATATATGTCACATTATAATATCTTCTGTATGTGCTCATCTCTTGTAAAGTCGGGGAAACTTTACTCAAGGTATATTTTCCTTTTGCTGTTTGAGCTAAAAGTTAGAAAATAAAGTAAAAATCGTATGCTACACTAACACAGTTGTTGTGCTGTGGCATTTTAGCACAGGTGTGAGCATAATGTTGGGCTCTGCTTTTGCTTACTTCTGTGCTCTAAACGGGGCTTAAGGATTGATTTGGTGTCCAAGACAGGAAAGTGGTTAATGGTCACATAAGCACAAGGTGTGAGACTAAACTAGGAGGGGTTTATGTATAGATATTATGTAATGCTCACCCCTCTGGATGTTGTAGA
The DNA here is from genome assembly GCA_039877035.1 of Silurus lanzhouensis. Taxonomy (NCBI): domain Eukaryota; kingdom Metazoa; phylum Chordata; class Actinopteri; order Siluriformes; family Siluridae; genus Silurus; species Silurus lanzhouensis. The sequence goes on from JBCEWE010000329.1 coordinate 3,398,347, forward strand.
ATGGAAACCATCAGCTCAACAGCCAAAGCTCCAGCAATCATGGCCAGACCAGGCCTGCTCACCGTACACTGCTGATCCAGAGTCCTGTCTCGGGTCGACTGGATAAAAATGGCACATACATTAGACAAAAATTCTAAACATTCTCATTAGTCAATAAAATATAAAATTGAAGTGACTGATCCAAATGATATAACTTAAGTTATCAATTTAATTTTATCAATTACAAAAAACACATATATTTGTACCTCAATGAAATGAACCAAACCAAACAATCCTATACAGAAATCTGATCCATGGCCGTATATGAACATATATATAAAATTACATGAATATATGTAAAGATATATGAACATATTTGTAGTTCTATTGGTTCTTGAGACATATATAATAAAGTATGTGTTCAAACATGTGGAACTTAATATCTAAGGCTGATGCTGAATACAGACGGATTTTTAGATGAAAAAATGTGGAGATTTTACAAGGCAAGATTTTTTTTTATATTTATAAATCATTTTCACTTAAACATCAACTATTTTTATGATTTAGTTGCTCTTGATTTGATAAATATCTTAGTTTTGCCATGATTGCAGTTATGGGCGAATTAACTATTTCCTGCCTTCTATAAAAATAAATTAATATTTTAGAGTAATTATTATAAGATGTACTGTCGATTCATCAGATTACGTTTGTTTTTTTGTTTTTAAACAGCTTTGTCATTTCGACGCACATTTTACTTTGCTAATAAGCTAACTCTCGAAACAAACATGAATTTCTCTAAATGTAAACATTTATAGGATTTCTCATCTGTTAGCAAATATTTGTAACTTAAAGACTGGAAGACATATGTTTGCCTTTATGCATCATATTTAAGCAAATTATGTGCGTATGAATTTGCAAATAACGTTTGCGTTAACGTTGGATAAACACACTTAGTCGACCGCATATGAAAGTTAACTACATTTACATTTGCGGCATTTAGCCGATGCCCTTATCCAGAGCGACGAACAACAGGTTTCATTTTAAAACAAATTGTGTACATAAAGTAAAACATTAACTTCGTGCACTTTTCATTACAAAAAATTCTTATTCTTCTTCTTATTATTATTATAGAATATACATATATATTTTTTTTTACTATTTTAGAGACTTCGTCTGTGTAACATCATTACACAATCACTAAATTATGGTATGTTATTTTCCTTTATTTTTTTCGTCAACTTTACTCATGTAATTTCATTGTAAAAGGGTTGATGCCTCTTGTTTTCTCTATTTTAGATACGTATATGAGTTTTTTTTGGAGTGAAATAATTCCAACATTTCTGACTTGATTTTCAAGTTCCAGATCAGGAGAAAGTGCACATTGATTTAGTAATCAATGTTGATTTAGTAATCAATGTGTACCGTATTTTCCGGACTATAAGTCGCTACTTTTTTCCCACGCTTTGAACCCCGCGGCTTAAACAATGAAGCGGCTAATTTATGGATTTTTCATGGGTTTTTCCCGGTTTCACAAACTTCAAGCCAAAAAACTGAACCCCATAACATTAGACTAATGAAATTGCTGAACGGGTTCAGGTGAACCAATGAAACTCTTTATATTAAATCAGATGCGCTCCCACTGAATCGGGCCGTACCACATCATAAATATGGATGATGTTCCTCTGATGTTTGACCTGCCGCTCACTCGGACTGTCAACAGGAAATGGGAATCATTCGTCACGCTGAAAACAACCGGGCATGAAAAAACACACTTCACCTGTGTTCTGAGCTGCACAGCATCGGGAGAAAAGCTTCACTGATGGTGATTTTTAAACGCACGACGATGCCAAAAGAAAAACTCTGGAGAGAAATAGTTGTGAAAGGAAGGAGGAAGACAGTGAACAATGACTTTCTTGGTAGGCTACTGTTTAGATACAAGCCGTGTTACAGACACTGTCTTTCGTTAAAGCCTGTGTAAAGTTCATTAGTTTCAGTGTAGACACTGCGGCTTATTTATGTTCAAAATAAAAATCTTTGTACAATTCAGTGGGTGCGGCTTATATTTGGGTGCGCTTAATAGTCCGGAAATTACGGTAATATGCACATTAATTTAATAATATCAAAGTATTACTTTAAAAATGTCAAAATAATGTTTAATATTAGAATGTAAAATTTTTGTTACATTATGTTTAATGTAAAATTTAGTTCCTTGTTGATCCCTGTTCCTTGTTGGCACCCAGGTTTTAAACAATTGCTTTAATTAAAGTACTGCATTATGTCTTGCTGCTTGCACTTTTTTTTTCCAACTCTGGGAGCAATTTTAAAACAACAATAAATGTATAAAAATTCTAAGTTTTTTGACCATTTATTTAATGGAATTAAGGAGACAAAACATAGTTATATAAAGTAAGTAATAGGTTATTGGAAAAAAAAGAAATCTTATGTATAACACAATTACAATGTGTGTGTATTATAAATACAAGGATAAACATCCTTTACCCATATATGGACATGTACTCTATACGCATATATGTGTCATATATATGTGTATTTGGGAAAATATGCTACATATATAAAAATGGCCATTTTTAAATATATGTGCCATACATGTACAGGTATCTGACATATTTCTATAACTACAGTATGAAATCCAAACATAAATAAGTATGCAAAATGTAATGGATGGATGGATGGATGGATGGATGGATGGATGGATGGATGGATGGATAGAATTTAATTGTGCAGAAAGAGATTGGTAATGGACAGATGCAATTAGATAGATTGTGGATGGATGGAAAGATACATTTTTATAAATGAATGATAGATGGGTAGAATAATGTATGGGTGGACGAATGAATGAATTGATGGATGAATGAATAAATCTAGACACATCTCCAAATGAGAACTAATGATTGTTAAAGGAAGCGTGGAAACTTACATCACCAGGTGCAACAACATCATTGCAGAAGTAACAACCGAGTCGGTGTCCAGGTATGTTAGAGAACAGAGACGTTCCTGAAAATATGAACAGTACAACATTTAAAAAAATATATAAAATATAAATTAAGAATGTGCTCATTTGTGCTTGTTATTAACTCTTTGATGCACATTGACTAAAATATATCCAAATTTAATTTCTACAGTTTAAACCCTTTAGATATAATACAGTGATATACTACAACGGTTGCTGAAATGTGAGGGGTGTATTTATGAGACTGTATTATTGTGCTATACAATTAATTCATATAAATTAAAATTTTTACCATGCAGTTTTTTTATAAATTTACGTTACCTAATCATATCAAACATGAAATTAGTTTTAATTTTTAAAAAATTAAATAAGCTTGCATATCATCCCCAGATTCCCTATATGTAAATGTGACTGGAAAAGGATGTATAAAAAAAAAAAAAAAAAAAAAACACACCTCAACAACTTGTTATTCGAAAAAGTACAAAAGTACAGTCATTAGCTTAAAAAAGTAGCGAGGACAAAACACGTTTTACCCCAATGTTTTGGAGAAAATCCAGAAATGGGGAAATGTTTGGCTTTGTGAACACAAGATAAAATCATTATAATGTTTAAAATGTTTGATGAAAAATTCAACGCCTATTGAAAAATGATGTGAAGCCAAACAACACTGACTTTTCCTTTTATAAAAAAAACTTAATCTGTCTACAATTTTAGCAACAACGCTTAAAGATTAAAAAAAAAACAAATTTCCAAAAGAAAAAATGAGTTACTTTGTTTATTTTTTAAATTCTTTCTCAACTTTTGACAAATGATTTATTGTTAAGACTATTAGGAAAAATTATATTTTGTTCTTTTGGTCTTGGGCCATTTTTTGTGTGGGTAGAAATAGAAAAATACAGTAATTCCCCACTTTACACCGGTTCGAATCTCGTGCCCCCATTTGCCACATAACTAATCTGTTTGTCTGATTTTCCCAGTCTCTTGCGGATTGCACGATACACCAAAAAACTTATAGGGAATTATTTTGATGGCGTTTTATGTTGAAACAAGGAAATTGATTAATAACAATATGATTATAAATTATAATATGAAGTAAAACGTTAATACAGTACAGTTCTGTATACATAAAATAGCATTTTTGGGGTGGGGTCTGTTTTCCGCAAATTTTGGAACGTAACCACCGCGATAAACGGGTGATTACCGTATTTAAGAAAATTTCCTTTCATTTCCTGCTATTGCTTTTTACCCCTAAGTCAAGCATGAAAGCACTAGCAGAAAAAAGGGGTGTGTAGTTTTCCCTTTTTTTAATGGAATATCCATTTTTCAAACATGCCTAAAAGAGATCAATGGAAATCATATCTTATTTTAGAACTGTAAATTGCATAAAACCCAAGAGAAATAAAATCTATGATTGCTTTGTAACATGATCGATGTTGAGCACGGAGTTTAAATAATTGGTGACATTCCAGTGTCTTTCTGCACTTCACCTGAATTTTATTTTACCGCCTGATAACGCTTGTTTCTCCGATACAAATTTTAAAATGCATAACTGGTTAAATTCATTCATTCACTTCCTTAAGTTGTAATTAAAAGTAATTCAGCTTGTAGAAACTGTACTAATACAGTCAGTGAAAGCTAAAGATGTAGGTTTTTTCATGTAGAGTTGCATAAAATCTCTATTCCATCTGCTTTCAACATTCTGTTTAGCGCAGCTTGAGTAGAGGCATGTTGAGGTCATGCTAGTTTGAATAGACAGCCATTGCTATTAGAAACACTCTGAGATCAGCCTAATCATGTTAAACTAGTATTCTATCAGAAATCTATGCTAGATTTTTCATTCATACTTTACTTGATGTTTAGATTAAAGAAACATTAGTACTGATGCCAGTCCTACCCCAATATTTTAATTCTGTGCTCACTTATCACTCATTAAAAAACTCCAAATACCAATAAACATCATGTAATACTATGTGGACTGAGCCTACTCATGGAACGCTAATGAACAGATGAAAGGAAATTACAGCCGTTTGCAAGTATTTCAAAAATAAAGACAGCGTAGTTACTCATTAAAGGCTGACAATAATGATTAGCTACACAAAAAAGTACTTTACAGGTAGTCGTCGACTTACGACCACAATTGGGACCGACAAATGGGTCGTAAAACGATTTGGTCGTAAGTAGAGTAGGCAATATGTACAGTACTGTGAAATTATGCCGAAAGCTGGTAAAAAAAAATAACGTACGCCGCGGCTAGCGATTGTGGTCGGAAAGTCGAATGGCCGTAAGTTGAATAGGTTGTAAGTCGACGACTACCTGTGCTTGCAGCTGCACAAAATCCAAAGTAATAAACCCTGCACATCTCTAAATCATCCCTAGTGAATCCAAGCTAACTATAACCGTCATTAAATATTAATAAACTTTAATTCAATTATAAAGAATGTCCATGGCCACCATTGTCCCTGATTATCCAGTTCATACGTAGCTAATGCTATGCAGGGATGGACAGTTTCTATTATATATATATTTCAAATAAGTTTTTCAAATATAAAATAGGATTTTGTCATTTGTATATAATAGGGTTGATAAAAATGTCTTCATATTTTGTATCAAAATACATTAGTGTCTTGGATTTGTGCATTTTAAAATACCGCAAAATACTTTTTTTTATGACATCATAAAATGCGGCCTCTGATTGGTGCTTACTCAGTAATTTACCCAGATATGTTGAGATCAGAACAGAGAATTGATTCATATGGAAAAAGGTGTTGAAGGTAAGAATCGTGCAGGCTGCCAGCTTTTAAATAAGTGTCCAATGATTGATAAATAAATATTTGTTTGCCGAGTATTGATTTTGCATACCATTGCATGATTGATTGCCTGACACATTACCAATCAAATGAGTAATTAGTTAGAAACTAGTTGCTATGAATACAGGTACCGTCAGTTGTTTTCTTATGAATGACTAGTTTGTCACTGATTTAGTGTTGCTGATAGAAAATAGGCCCTTTGTTACAGAACACCAAGTACCCAAATTAGGATACAATTGAGTTTTTGCAAACTGTTAAACATTTACAGTGCCCTCCACAATTATTGGCACCCCTGTTTAAGATGTGGTCGTGGACTTCTAAAAATTCTCCTTTTTTTTAAACAACATAGAACCCAAATGCAAAAAAAGAGAAAAATCCAACCTTTCATTTAAGTACATTACTTTGGTGGTAAAAAAATCACACATTTAGAAAAAAAAAAAAAAAACTTAAAATCATGTGTGCCACAATTATTGGCACCCCTAACAATTCCTCTGAAAGATTTAATTGTTTGTTTTTTTTTATATATATTTTTCTGTAGTTGCTAAGGTTGGTCAGGGTATCTAGGGACTTTTAATTAGTAATTCATGATTTCCTGTTTCCCTGGGGTATAAATATGACGTGACACAGAGGCCTAATTCTCTTACCCATTTGTCAACATGGCAAAGACAAGAGAACACACCATTCAAGTAAGGCAGATGTGTGTCGACCTTCATAAGTCAGGCAATGGCTACAAGAAAATAGCCACTCGCCTTAACTTGCCGGTATCTACAGTCAGAGGAATCATTAAGAAGTTTAAAACAACTGGAACAGTGACAAACAAGGCTGGAAGAGGTCCCAAGTTTATCTTGCCACAACGCACAGTGAGGAGGATGGTAAGAGAAGTAAAAAAATTTCCCAAGCTCACCGTCACAGAATTGCATCAAAGAGTGGCATCTTGGGGTCACAGAGTCTCCAAAACAACCATCAGACGCTCTCTACATGCCAACAAGCTGTTTGGGAGGCATGCAAGGAAAAAGCCTTTTCTCACTAACACTCACAAACGTAAACGTCTGGAGTTTGCTAAGCGGTACTGGGACTTCAACTGGGATCGTGTGCTTTGGTCAGATGAGACTAAGATTGAGCTTTTTGGCAACAAACACTCTAAGTGGGTCTGGCGAATGAGTATGCCGAAAAGCACCTCATGCCCACCGTGAAGTATGGTGGAGGATCTGTGATGCTGTGGGCCTGTTTCTCTTCCAAAGGCCCTGGGAACCTTGTTAGGGTGCATGGCATTATGAACGCTTTGAAGTACCAGGATATTTTAAATAAAAACCTGATGGCCTCTGCCAGAAAGCTGAAGATGGGTCGTCATTGGGTCTTTCAGCAGGATAATGATCCAAAACATGTGGCAAAATCTACACAAAAGTGGTTCAGCAGTCACAAACTCAAGGTCCTCCCATGGCCATCTCAGTCCCCAGACCTCAACCCAATCGAAAACCCGTGGGGCGAGCTAAAGAGAAGAGTGCATAAGAGAGGACCCAGGACACTGGATGATCTAGAAAGATTGTGCAAAGAAGAATGGTCAAAAATCTCTCTCTCTGTGTTCTCCAATCTTGTGAAATGTTATAGGAGGAGATTAAGTGCTGTCTTGTTGGCAAAAGGAGGTTGTACAAAGTATTAACATCAGGGGTGCCAATAATTGTGGCACACATGATTTCAATTTTTTTTTTTTTTTCTAAATGTGTGATTTTTTTACCACCAAAGTAATGTACTTAAATAAAAGGTTGGATTTTTCTCTTTTTTTGCATTTGGGTTCTATGTTGTTTTAAAAAAAAGGAGAATTTTTAGAAGTCCACGACCACATCTTAAACAGGGGTGCCAATAATTGTGGAGGGCACTGTAACTGTTTTACTTTAAAACTAACCTTCATCTGGTAGATCACAGGGAAATGTATGTGAATATTTGATCTGTTACTTGTTGCATATGTCAGATTTATTGCGTGTCTCGGCCAGAGAAATGCTGTTGCTATCCAACATTGTTTATTTAATAAAATGAGTAGTGTAATGCTGAAAAGATAAACTAGATCAAATAGGCCAATTGATAGAAGGTTTGAAAATAAATTTCATGCTCCCTTGTAAAAGTATTTTTTAGTATTTTTAAAATACAAAAATACAGTAGTTTATTTTAATATATAGCTTGGCTGCTGTATTTTGTAATTTAGTTTGATAGACTTGAAGTTAAAATGTAAAAATGTTAAAATTGGTATTATATTTTAAAATACATTTTGATGTATCTTTGCCAAACCCTGATGCTTTGTAGGTTTCTTATTTCAGTTTTGCTAACTGAAGGAAAAAGTATTAAGGAAACTGCATTACTAGTTTTTAAAATGAAATTAGTTTTATTAATTATAATTTTTTTTTAATAAAAACAGGGTACGCTACATATTATTTATTCTCTAAACCCCTTCAAGAAATACCTAAACACCAAGTCTATCTAGTGAAACAACCTGAATATCAATCCCTTCTTCTCCTTCTATTTTCGCTCATTATAGCAATGCAGTTACTTGCATTCTAATACCACTTATAAAAAAATCAAAAACAATGATATAAAGATTTTTTTTGATGATATGAAGAAGTTTTAAGAAGAATTGGATTGTCTCCGCAAAAAAAAAAAAAACGTCTCTCTTTTCTTTTGCACTCCATCCAATTGTCTCTTCTGTGTAGTTCTTTACACTGAGTGATACATTTAGGAATTTAAATGAGGATTTAAAGTTTAAAACCCCACTGAAATATTTTATGAGCGTTCCAAATGTTTATTCATGGCCGTTAGCGTAATGTCCCCCTGATTATATACGAGATAAACAACTGCGCTACGACGATGTCCATAAAAGGTCAAGCAAAGTCAGCATTAGCATTCCTCCACATTCATGACTGTTGCAACTGTTTATTCTTGTGGGATAAAATTACACACAGGTTATCATATGGATAACAGGATTATAATCTTTCCTACTTCTTACCGTTCCTTTAAAGTTGAACGGTAGATGAACAATAGTTAAAATTGATAAATAATTAAATGTATGCCTGTGGCTCAGCTGTACGTATTTGAAGGGGAAAAAAAAGTAGTATTAGCAAATCTATAACCCTAGTGGGCGGTTTTTACATTTTCAAAACATTCATTCTGTGCACTTATGTTAATAGCTTAGTATATATATATATATATATATATATATATATATATATATATATATATATTTCAAGTCGCTCGAAAGTTCGGAGAAACATTTCAAAATGTTTGCACTAATGAATTAACCATTTTATTATTTATATTATTTTATAGTGAACAATTTTATGATTGTATTATTAATTTAATGAAGTAAATAAAACATTTATGATAAGTAATTCATCATTTTTGTTGAGTTTACAGTACAGTACAATTCCCCTTGAAAAAGGAACCATCAAAAGGGGAGAGTCAAAACCTCAAACGTAACCCCAGTGAGTATTAAAGGTTGCACTATATATATATATGTATACTTTTTTTTGTCAACAGGAAAGTAAAATTAACGAATAAAGTGTTAGACTCTATCCTACCTGGTGTCGCAGGAGTCGAGGATGAAGAGGAATCTGATGCAGAGAAGGTTGATGAAGGGCTGGAGTCTCCTGTGTCTGAGTCTTTGGGTTTCTTAAGGCCGTGTCTCATTACAACAAAGGTGTCAAACCCGAGAGCTGCGTTCACGACAAGCTGGAAGAGTAGATACATTAAGTGCAAGAGTTTTTTTTCTTTTTTTTAAAACACATAATAGCTCATGTTTCTAACTTTGATACTAATTTGCAGTGACAGAAAGAGATTTACAATACCTTTTCTGTACTATGGGATATTTTTAGACCGCTAAAAAACGTGCTACGTTTTCTACAGCCAATTACAGACTACAATAAAAAACGAATTCACTGATGTATTATTCAGAGCAGTAGAAGTTCTAATACCTTTCTCTGGCTAGCTGCGATGACGGTGGGAAGCCATCGACTCTCCCGAGTGTCCATAAGCAGGAAGACAACGTCATGGGATGAGATCAGCTCCTCCAACTGTTCGACGTCTTTCTGTGCCTGAGCAATTGTCACTTCAGAAAAACTCACGGGGTGGCCGGGCATGGGGATGCTCATGTTGAATCCCTTAGCATTCTGGAACAGCCGGAGAAAAGAAAAGATTTTGATTATGCAATAAATATATTTCTTTTTATATGTAATACTGATGTGGTGCTGGGGTTTGAGCATAAGCTTTGGTGAATCCCAAAACAGTAGGTAGATCGGATCATTTTAAGGTTCCCAAGTGCATGTATGAGTGTTAGAGGTGGCCCAGATGATCAACCATATGTTTCACTGTTGCTAGAAGGTGCAACAGATCCAGCACAACCATCAAAAAATTAAAAAAGTAATTAAAATTCTAGCAGTGGATGGAAGCATGGTTGAGCATCAGCTGTAGATGGAGAGGATGTGGGTGAACCAACAGGTAACTGATGATTTTCAACTGTAGCTTATTACTTACTTACGGACAGACGGACGGACGGACGGACGGACGGACGGAAGGAAGGAAGGAAGGAAGGAGCAAACTTTATATTTGTAATATGTACTTTATAGCACAGTGAAAATCTTTCTTCACATATCCCAGCTATGTTACAGCACCCCTGGAGCACAGAGGGTTAAGGGCCTTGTTCAAGGTCCCCAAGAGTGGCAGCTTAGCGATACCAGCGCTTGAACCTCCGGCCTTCCAATCAGTAACCCCAAGACTTAACCACCGAGCTACAACCTCCCCAATCAGAGAAAGAGCATTAACTTGTGCATAAATCACTGAAACTAACAATAAATTCTCACATAATGCTCAGATAACATGCTGGGTGTCTCCATGAGTCTTCCTTCACACTCTCACATGCCTCACATGTACTGTGGAGCTGAAACCCAGGATCTGAAGAAACACCCATAACAACATCAAATGCTACCTCAATTGGCAACTGGCAAAAGGCTACTGTTTAGTGCACTTGTATGAGATTTGGGATGACAGACACCACCCCAAGTGTTTTTGCTCATTAAACAAACAAAGAAATGTTGATCCTGTGACTGGTTTCCCACCTTATTATACTCAGGGAACACCTCATTTTATTTAAATCTGTGGCTAAGGACAGAGAAATCATGGCTGACTAATTTAACCTGTTGCTGGTTACTGTGATTCCCACCAGGAAAGGATAAAAGAAGAGAAAGGAATGAAATAAGAGGCCAAAAATACACCATTGAGTCTACAAAAAATGAATAAAGATAAGATACACAAGGCAAGAGCTTGTATTCTGCTTAAGCTATTAATAGCAGACTGACTGCATTAAAGTGGGTCACTTTATCATTGCCTGGCTTTTCATACACCCTGTTAATGAAAAGCTTATTAAATCACAGGCGCTGTATAATTAATGATGTCTGCTCGGGTCTGTTGTGCTTTAATGCCGAACATTTTACAGAGGCGCATAAAAGGGCCACTGTGAGCCGTGGACTTCCTTTGATTATTCATTTAAACAGTGAAGTGGAAAAAAAAAAAGATCTATGTGATTCTGTGATGCCGAGGAGACTGAAGTGAATCATACATCACGCACATTCTGGTGTCTCCTGAAATGAGTATTCCACTAAGAAGATTTCTAGGAGTGTGTATGTGTGTTTTGCGTATGTGCGAGTGTGTGAGATAAGTATGGCAAGAGCATTAATTATGGCTGAGATAACAGAGCAGTAGCTAATTAGGGGTTTTGCAAAGGTAAGGTATGAACTGCTCATTAGCCAAACAGGAGGAGCTGATCAATGCAGAAAACATCAATAAATTATGAGCAGTGTGTAAACAGGGCAGGAGTCTAATTCACCACACAGAACAAGCAAGCATTATGCAGAGGAGGTCATGAGGATTTTGGAGTGTGGACGGCTTAAAAAAAAGCAGACACACACGGGAAGGAATTTCCTTCTTTGTAATGTAAACTCACCCCAACCTCTAACCCTACCCACAGCAGCCCGAACTGCATACTTTCAAAGACTATATAATAGGCTACTTCACAATATTTTCACATAATGTACAGTACAATAAACATCATTAAATATCCATACATGCCTCTTTAATGTACTAAACAACACGTTTCACACACTCATAATTTCTTCTTTTGCTAAAGGTCTTTTTCGTTTGTTCTCAGCTTAAAAGCAAGTAAATAATCTTAAATCTTGTTGCAAAATGAACGAACGAAACACTGGAATTTCAATGTCCACTGCACCTGCATTCTGAACTAAATAAGGCAAGATAACAAGAATGCAAGAACAAACAAAACAAACAAGGAATAAATAGAAATGGTCATTTTTCTCACATTCAACAGACACTTTCATACTTGCTTATGCATGTAATTGTACATCGTGAGGCAGAAGTGAAATTCAAAAGATCACAAAATCATACTTATTCAAATCCTGATCTTATTGGTTTTGTGATATTAATATCAGTTGAGATGAATATGGCTCCATCTTGGCTGGAGCTGACAGTATGTCTATATCAGGGGTCTTCAACTAAAAATAGCTTGAGGTCTAATAAATAAACCCTCCAGCTGAGGTCCAAATAATTATATACCTAAAAAAAAATTTATTTAATTTCTAATTGCCCAGAAGTGAGCTAGCACCCTTTCTTTGCTTAGCCATCTGATAGTGCTGTAAAGCTAGGAATTCTTGAAGAAGGCGATGCTGATGTGATGAGGATGCCCTGAAAGAGTGGATTCGTTTCATCACTGTATCCATAACTTCTGCATACTCTTCTGGAGCACAGAACAGACTGGTGGATAATACAGTGATATGAGCAGAGGTCTGAATCGTCCGCTTTCATCCGAGTCACTGCTCCTTTTTCTTTTCCTATCATCGTTGTGTGTTGTACAGTAAGTGTTGTAACAACTAAGGTGTCCTTAATGAAATCTTTCTTCTCTGCATAGTAAAAGCTGATGTACACCACAAGCTGAGCATGTCATTAATATCAGTTGATTCATCAACTGCTAAAGCTATGCAAGGTGCAGTCTGAATTACAGCATCAAGTTGTGACTGCACTCCCTGTGCTGATATTTCAGCTCCTCTTGTAGCTGTTTCCGCTGAAAGAGTTGTTTGTTTAATCGTCTCCCTGGTTGATATCTTTCGTTTCCATCTAAACGTGTTTCACACGCAGCCTCCATGCTTTTCTTTACTATTTCCCCATCTGTAAAGGGATTGTTATGTTTTCCTAAAATCCACTTTATTCTCAGTGAACACTCATATGCTCGAGTGAGGTGCCATGTAGATCGCTCGTACTGGGCTTTGAGCTCCTTAATTTTCCGTGCCCTTAATCTGGACTGCTGAGGGAAAGTTCCTTCCATGCGTCTATGTTTAGTTTCGTAATGGCGTTTAATGTTTCCACTTCCGACAACCGCAACAGACTCGTAACACAGGCCTCGTAAAAATCTCGACGCAGGAAGAATAAATGCGTATCTTTCCACCCATTCATCTCAGAAAAACGGATTTCAGCATCAACTTTCCTTGTTTTTGAGAATCGCATTGTCTCACTGAAAGTTTCATTCGTTTGCACAGCGCACTCTGCTGCCTTCACTGCACGTGCAAACTGCGCATCTGATCGTAGCAACAGTGGGCATAGCAACTGTAGCAGCGACCCGTGATGCTGTACGACCCAAACAGCTCTACTGAGCTGACCTTCATGTGCCTGATATACATTTGATTCAATTAGAAAATAGCGTTTGGCATATATTTATTCCATGATGTGAAAAGGCTTTGCTGGAGGCATCTTGCGGTCCGGATTCGGATCGGAGTACGGAATTTGGTGACCCGTGGTCTATAGCAACTCAAATAATCACTGTGTCAATAGTGAGCAGAAAATCAGCAGAACTCAATAAAATATCAAACCTTAAGAAGGATGAGCTATAAGCCAAAAACTAGAATATGGAGATTGTGTGGGTACAAACTCACTCAAACTGGACATTTAAATACTCGATTACTTTTTTTTCTATTCAGTTTGTGTATTTCAGTTTGCTTCTTGTTAATGGCTGACAGAAGTAGAACCTAAATTTCAATTTTATAGCAAATTCTACTCAAGGTTTCATGTTTTATAAATGTGGAGATGCTTTGAATTGTTATGAAGGCCGAGTATTTGAGTTATCCTATTCGGCAGCTCAAACCAGCCATTTTTCTCTCTCTTATTAACAAGGGTTTTCCACCCACAGAAGACAGACGGGTTTGAGCTGACAAGAATGCTCCGATAATTGAAACACCAGAACAGAAAAACATTTCAGAATTCACAAAAAAATAAAAAATAATAAAAAAAATCAGCAGAAGACCACAAGAATAGTCATGAATTACAAAGTGAGCACCTTGTTAATCCTACCAGATGTTTAAAATCTACTTAAAAATGGCAACCATTATAAAGAACAATCAAAGTAATGCCTTGTTTTTACCACCTTTCCATGTTGGCCTTAAATCTTTAGGCCAGAAAATACAGGATGTTCCTGATTATTCTGGAATGAGCTTAAGTAGAATGAATGAGACTCAAATGCCAACTGTCAGAAATAATCTGAAATGCCGGTTAGCTTCAGATCTCCACTCAAACATGCGCATAGGGACTACGCATCACATAAGATGTGGTCACATCGCTGATGACTCAGTCTGAGCTCAAAATTTCACATGAACGGTTCAGAGATAATTTAATGCAAAGATGTCAAGACATTTATCTTTTTTGTCCAATGCAATAGGATTTGGCTTCTTTATTAATGTCACAGAGCGGAAACTAATAACTGACAGCAAGCCAGAGTTTGGGCTTCTCTAGTGTTAATAATTCAGCTCACTTAAGGACAAAAAAATAACAATTCCTCATGATGGCCTGTCCAATTTTCTAAGCCAAAAAAATAAAAATTGAGCAAGTAAATATATTAAGGAATAACTCCAACATGAATATGAGGTATTATATTACTTTGGCTGTCTACATAGACAGGTTGACAAGCAGCACAGACAGTGTAGATAATTAGCATGAGCTTAGTGTTTGGTTATGTTTAGGACTGGTTTCACTGATTGTGTTTTCCAGCCTTTTGTCTACATTTGAAGTTTTCATAGCTCTCTCTTGATGACTGATACACTATAAAATTAGCATGAAAAAACAAGCTGCAATAAAAGACAGTCTGTCACTATTCATATAACGCACCATTTATTAGTATCATGCACACAAAAGACACACAAAAGACTAAATTCTTCTTGTGCCTGCCTCTAAACACACTATTACTAACTTTAGAGGCTACAATTCCACTCACACAAACACACACAATTTGTATATATACATACATATACTGTGCATATATATATATATATATATATATGTATGTATGTATGTATGCATGCGACATGCGGATTTGATTTGTGATCCGATGCTATGCAATTTTATATTGTATAGATCAGGGGTCACCAACATGGCAATAGGTCGCCTGCAAGGACCACATGGGCCGCCCGCAAGCCTTTTCTAAAAATAGCTTACTATAGCGCCAATTACCAGTGAGCTGCATCTCTTTTTTAAATCACAATTGCATTAGTATGAATTTGAAAATGACGATATTAAAATATAGATGACTAGATGTAGATGAATATCATTAATTATTAATAATAACAACATATAATTAATGGGAAATTGAGCAAATTTTTTATTTCAGAACGAGTGTGTTATTTTGACTCGTTTGTATTAAACTGGTAGCCCTTTACTTTAATTAGAATAAGATTAATTAATAAGAAGTAGCTCTCGGTTTCCACAGTGGACTCACATTGGACTCACATTTATTATTGTATTTAGAAAATACAATAATAAATGTGAGTCCACTGTGTTTTTTTTGGTTCATTTTGCACGCTTGGGGGTTTGAGTTTAGCGGTAATGTATTATGTGTTACCGGCCAGAGCAGCCCCTTTAAGAAGGTAGCAGATGGAGGTAAGACATGTGACCGAGGCATCATGACATGCATCAAGAGTGAGTAGACAGGTGGGAATCTGGTAATTTTCCAAAATAAAACATTGTTCAGAATTAGTTAATAATTAAAACAGAAATAATGTAAGTTATGTATTATTTCTGCGCGGCCCAGTAACAATTGACCTACGAACTGGTGCCGGCCCACGGCCCGGGGGTTGGGGACCACTGTTCTAGGTGACACTCAGCATAAACCCTTATCTCAGTGTTGTGATACATCATATTCACGGAGCAGCAGTGGTGCTAAGGGGAACGCACTTGACAAACAGTTTAGCGAGAAGAAATCAATTTACATATAAAATATTGGTCACAATTTATTGGCCACTTTCTAAATATTAAAGTATGGGGCATCTACTATTAATTATATATAAATAAATCATTTTTTAATGATGCAAATATGTTAAAATGATGCATCTCGATACTATTGCCAACTTGTATCTGATGCATACTTTTCAAATATTTTATTTAAAAAAAAAAAAAAATACTTTTAAAACTTTTATGCCGATGCAAGTTTGGACGCACTTTCTCCTTCAGTGGTTTTTATTTGATTTATTATTTTCCGCATTGTACATTCATTCTGAAGACATCCAAACTATGAAAGAAAACGTATGGACTACATCATGACTTGGCTGACTGACAGAATGCACAACTGGCATCAAAGCTAAATGTAGCTACTTTGGACAATCTAAAATATAAAACATATTCTGGGTTGTTTAAAACTTTTTTGTTTAGTACATAATTCCATACATGTTCTTTCATAGTTTAGGTGTCTTTAGTATTATGTACAATGTTAAAAGTAATACAAATAAAGAAAAAACACTGAAGAAGAAGGTGGGTCCAGATTTTTGACTGATACTGTATACACAACAGCAAAATACATAAAATCATGCGGCTTTAGTGTCTTGTGTGCACAGGGTCTGCAAGCTGAAACACTTCGCTGATGAGAGATCAATAAATGACCAGTCTATTATAACTGAAATAACAGCAGCAAAAGAGCACAGCAGGTTAAGTTCCTTTCAGCCAAGAACACAAATGATGGATACACATTTAAACTAGACATTCGAAGACCAGGTGACTTTTTTTGTCCAGTTTGGTTAAGTCTTTGCCGAAGATCTCAGTTTGCAAAAGTCTCAGTTTCATGCTCTTGACTGACAGTAGTGGAACACAATGCAACCTTTTGCTGTTGTAGGTCATCCAGATCATGGGTTTTTGTTTTGCATGCTGAGATGCCTTCTTGTTCACTATGGTTGTAAAATCACTATATTCTTCCAGGCAGCTCAAACCAATCCGACCATTTTCGCTGACCATCAGAAACAAGGCATTCTCACCCCTAGAACTGTCACCCACTCAAGTTTTTTTCATGCCATCCTGTGTAAACTCTAGAGAAAGGTGTATGGGTGAAATTCCCAGGAGATCAACAGATTCTGAAATATTTCCGTCTTCCCATTTGGCACCAACATCCCTGCAATGATCAAAGACACAGAGATACATTTTCCCCATTCTGAACATTAAGTAAAGCTCCTGACCTGAATCTGCATGATTTTATGCAATTTGCTTTGGATATATAATTGGCTGATTGGATAACTGCATGAATGAGCAGGTGTACAGGTGACCCTGTTAAAGAGGATGGTGATCTGCATAATAATGTGGACTATTTTTCATAAAAAGCAACATGCTTCAGACACGCCTTTTTGTCTGAAAGCTTAAGCAGAGAGCTTATGTTTAATTAGCCATGGGTAATTACTTTACATTCTAATGCACATCCTCATGATTTTCGGGGGCTCTTTTGTAGCTCGGGGGCTTTTGCAAAGATCCTGGTTGCCACTGCTAGAAGGTTCAGACTCAAAGGTCCAAAAATACTTCCAGATCAACTAAGAAACACAAAATAGAATTGAACAGAGATGTCTACATGCACAAACTTGAAAAATATAAAGAAGCTTAACATGTTCTGCATAAAAGAGCAGATCGAGGTTTCTCTATTAATGTCTCAGACCTTGTTGGAAAAAGCATCACAAAATCATGAATGCAAGAATGTTTAAAAACGTGTTTTGTAGGAAAAAAACACTGTTTTTGAAAATAATTTTTTTTTATTACATTTTAATAATTCTGCAAGGCAACTATAGATTATCCAAGATGACCTAGCTACAATATATTGACAAAAATCTGTGGACAACAGGCCGTAAGCTTTATATGCTCTTTATATGTCCCGTTTTGTCTCCATTTGCTCTAGAGCAGGGGCATTGTCATGCTGGCACACATTTGGGTCTCCTAATTCAAGTGAAGGGAAAATGAATGCCTTTGAAGACATCCAAATTTGTGGAAACAATTTGAGGAAGAATTAAAAATGTCTGGAAGTGTCTATATAGTGTATTTCAAACGTGGTCACCAAACAGAACATATAGTTTTTCTAGATATTTGCTACCCATATTTACCTTATTCCATGTAGAGTATGAAAGTTAATTGGACTGTGGTGAGACCTGCAATGTTGTATGGTTTAGAGACAGTGGCATTGAGTAAAAGACAGGAGGTGGAGTTTATTAGAGGGACAGCGCATGCAGGACGTTCTGGAGACAAGGTAGGGGGGGGGATTGAGATGTGCATAGGAGGGACACGGGGTATATTTCGGTAGCAGAATGCTGAGGATGGAGCGGCCGAGAAGGAGGAAAAAAAAGAGGAAAGCCAAAAAAAAGGTTTATGGATGTGGTGAGGGAAGACATGCAGGTAGTTGGGTTGAAAAAGACAGATGTAGAGGACAGAGTAGTATGGAGATGGATGATCTGCTGTGGCGACCCCTAATGGGAGCAGCCAAGAGAAGAAAAAGATGTCAAGAATGAAATGTCATCAACTTGCTGTGTGAGGATCATAATGTCCTCCACAATTTCACCAAATACCTCTATTGTTCAAAACAATGCCAATGTCACCTGCCAATACAAACACCGCCAATAATATAGTCCCGCCCCTGACACTTGATTGACAGCTTTCAGAGTCAAGCCGTGAAAGTCTTTGAAAATTCAAATGCGAAAGGAATTGCGATTCCGTTCAAGTTTTGGCAGGCTACACACGCGATGCGGAAAAAACGGAAAAGTGGTAATTAATGTTGCTATTTAAATACCGTGCTTCCCTAAAAATAACCCCCAGCATGATTTTTCAAGGTGCTCGTAATATAAGCCCTACAGCGAGAATAAATCCTAGTTTAATAAATGCTCGTCAGCCGGCATTTACGGTAGTACCATAGGTCTGTTGCAACACACGATGATGTATTCAATTATAAAATATTAATATTAATATAATAATTATAGCAATAAAATATTAATATATTATAATAATGATAATTATAGTGATATAATATTAATATAATACAAATTATATTATATTATATAATAATATAAATTCTAAGATTTACAATTACGTTTGGACTGTGTTACCATTTATGCGTCCACATATGGCAAACGCAATTGCAAATACAATTTGCAATTGCTTTTAAATATTGTCTGGAATATCCTTCCATATGACACAGTTTCTCATTAATAATAAAAAAAAAGCAATATACTGTGCATTGTGAAAATGAAATCAACAGTTTTTCATTTACTGAACACTATTTAAGCACCAGAGGTCCCAAGCTGCATAATCCATAGTGTTAAATATATAGAGAGCCACATGCATTTGTTAATTCAGGTGGAGCAATAGGTTCACATTGCAAAGACCAACAGGCAATATATAGTATATAATTAGATATTACAAAGCTTAAAATGTTCCTCAGTAGCTTTGAAACAACACCAAAAGTTGGGCATTTTAGCCACGTTGGAGCTCTAATTCTGCTTTTGTTGCAGTTACTGCTACAGAACTTTTTTTTTTTTTTAAGAAATGATAACTTTATTTATTATCCAAATATGGTTAACCTATAGCATATTATCATTTATAATATTAAACCTGTTCAAAATATTCTTTAGGTTTACACAAAAATGCACATTGTCTTGAATGTTATTCGAAATCCAAATTTTTAATAGTAAGAATCATTAATTGGTTTAAATAAAACATATTATACACTAGAATGCATTGTTACACCTTTACCTACTTCTCACTGTTTTATTATTGCCTTGTATTGCCTTGTCACATGTTCATCAGGATGTTTAGTTTTTTTTATTTCTGTTTTTGGTTAGTGCAATCTTTTTTTGACATACCCTTTGGTTTAATTGGTTAATTAGGTTTAAAAATAGTGTTGCAATGTAAATAAAATTAGCTGTTCGGAGTGAATTAGTAAGTTTGGATAGCTGGAATAGGTTATATTTGGATATCATATATTAAAAAATTATTCATGTAATTAAGAGCACATGACTAACATAGACAGAGGGAACTAAGTGTAACAGAAATGATATATAAAATTCATCTGGATTGGTTTTACAGCAATCTTTGGACTCAAAATTGCATTGATGGGTTCTGGTGTGTAGCAGAAATTTATTCTGCTAGAGAGGTTGTGATCTGGTGCGCAAAATGCACTCGTAGAGCAAACATTTGCACATTTGGATGTGTTTATAGTCTTGATTCCAGATTCCAGCATAAAAAACAATACACCAAAGAACTCATGTAACACTAACAGGACAAATAATACAGTAGACCACAGAAGTGGGAGTCTTTGAAGTGCTGTTTTGTAGGTATTTTTAACACACATATATGCAGTAGAACTGATTTTTTCAAGCCAACTTAACGTTTTTGTGAGCATTAATCTTAACACTTTTTTCTGCACACACATTTCTTTCTTTTTTCACTCCTAAATTTCTTGGCTTCCGGTTTGACATGTTGAAAAGGCTGTTGAGCATGAATAATCTTTAAACTTCGGGAGGAGGTTGATGCAATGTTGGATGGAGTCAAACGTGGAGTGGCGGACAAATTATTCGAATGAATTGTTGGAAGAAAAAATAATCCCCCTAAAAAAACTCTCAGAGACGTAAACAACATTCCTACACAAAGCCTGGTGCGAAGTCGCAGTCCCACCAGTAGTGTTTCTGTGCCATCGCATCGATTATGCGTAGGGACGCAAGTATGCTGCCGACACACAGGAAATGGCCTTGTTGCTTGGCAACAAAATTACACAGGATCTAATTTATGCTGTACAACTGAGAACACAGTTATGACTAAGTGTGTTACAGCATGGGTTTGAAAAAAAATAAATAAATAAATACACTCAAAAGGTTAAGGTTTTTCCAACATTACTTGTTTATATTAATATGGTAAAAATGTGGCATTAGGATTGGAAGATTTATGGTCTGAAAGAGGCCTGAAAAATCCCTATCATCATAACCACATTAAATAATGTGTTCCAAGAGAGAATCCTCAAATGTTGTGTCCAAATCAGAATAAAATCAGACCCTGGGGTCACGCACACAATCTGTATGTTATCATTTGATACCTCAATGCAAAATCCAGTGTGGGATCAGTGATGCTTTAGGGATGATTTTACAGCTTTTGGTTCAGGGGGCTCTTGTAACTGACTGATGGCATTATTAATTCTGCTTAGCACCAAGAGAGTTTCTGCAGAAAACCTGGTTGCCTCTGCCAGGGTGTTCAGACTTGGCCAAGGTTTAGGGCTTTCAAGAAGATATACAGGCAAAAGATCATCTAGGTCCCTGGATTTAGGATAAATTACAAACCTGTGGTCTGAAAATACCAGGCAAATTCATATACATAAATCTGAGGATATAAAGGATATATACATATACACCACCTCAATCGCTGACTCTTCTTTTGCTCACAGCTCATTTTCCATCTCTACAACAGACTTCTATTCAGCATTTAGCAGAGTAGATGCGTGTAAGGCAGCTGGTCCAGACGGCATACTGGGACGTGTTCTTAGAGCATGCGCTGGACAACTGGCACAGGTCTTCACTGACATTTTTAACCCGTCACTGGCCCAAGCCCAGTTCCTACATGCCTGAACTACAACCATCATACCATTGCCTAAGCATTTAGCTGCAGAATGTATGAATGATTTTTGCCCAGTTGTACTCACCCCTATTGGTATGAAGTGTTTTGGGAATATGTTTCTGAACCACCTCACTGGACCAAGAGGTTTGCCTGAACAGGTTGACAGTAGATGTAAGAAAGATCTAAGACTTTTTCTATGTACACAAAAGGCCTATTTCTCTTAAATATTGTTCACAAATCTGTCTAAATCTGTGGTAGTGAGCACTTCTCCTTTGCTGAGAGAATCCATCAACCTCACAGGTGTGGCAGATCAAGATGCTGATTAGACAGCATGATTATTGCACAGGTGTGCCTCAGGCTGGCCACAATAAAAGGCCACTCTAAAATGTGCAGTTTTAGCATACAGCACAAAGCCACAGATGTCGCAAGTTTTGAGGGAGCGTGCGATTGGCATGCTGACTGTAGGAATGTTCACCAGAGCTGTTGCCTGTGAATTGAATGTTGATTTCTCTCATAATTTTATTTCTCTCATAAGCCGTCTTCAAAGGCGTGTCAGAGAATTTGGCAGTACATTCAACCAGCCTTACAATCGCAGACCAGGTGTAACCACACCACACCACAGCATCCCATCAACCTTCAGCATCTACACCTTGAAGATTGTCTGAGACCAGCGACCCAGACAGCTGCTGCATCTATTGATTTGCATAACCAAAGAATTTTCGTTTAAACTGTCAGTAACCGTTTTAGGGAAGCTCATCTGCATGCTCATCGTCCTCATCGGCGTATACAACAGTGTGTTCCAGTTCCTGCCAAAATCCAGCAAATTCGCACAGCCATTAAAGAGGAGTGGACCAACATTCCACAGGCCACAATCAACAACCTGATCAACTATATGGGAAGGAGATGCACTGCATTAGGCAAATGGTGGTCACACCAGACACTGACATTCAGACCCCCAATACAGTAAAACTGCACATTTTAAAGTGGCCTTTTATTGTGGCCTGTGCAATAAAGAAGCTGTCTAATCAGCATCTTGATATGCCAATATAATTGTGTTCAGTGTGTATGTATCTATGTATCTATGTATCTATGTATCTATCTATCTATACTTCTGTAAACAGATTTAGTTTTAAATCAACACAGTTGATCTTGTACTGTTTATTAGCTCTTTTAAGTCATAATATTTCTTTATACAAATTTCGTTCAAAATAAGAGAGAGAGAGAAAGTGAGAGAGAGAGAGAGAGAGAGAGAGAGAGAGAGAGAGAGAGAGAGAGAGAGAGAGAGAGAGAGAGATTTTTTTTGAAGTGTATCAATAATTCTAAAGGGCCTGAGTTATCGAGACATATACAATTACCTGAGAGGATAAGAAAAAGGCTAAAGGCAGTTAAAAAGGCAAAAAGCCTGGGCAAACAAGACATCAGGGGGACATTTGAGATGTGCTTTAGCAGAAATAAAATGCTAGACAGAAAATCAGCATGTAAATTGCCTCACCACACCCGGGAAGATCTTCTTTAATCTGTCCACTGCAGCCAAGGCTTTAGTTTTCCCTCCATTCAGGCAGTCTTCAAACTCATATAGAGCCTGACGCACTGGGTTTGAGTAGGAGATCTTTGCATTGTCCACAAATGTAATGTGTCTCACTCCCCAACCCTAAAAACAAGAGAACAAACAAAATCTATAGTTGAAACATATAAGAGATACAAGATAAGGTCAAAAAGCATTGGGACACAATTAAGACTTTTCCACACAAAGTTGTAGGCACACAATTGTTTAGATGTCTTCAAATTAGGTCACATTAAATTTTCCCTTTTATTGAACTAGGAGACCCAAACCTGTTCCATTATGACAACGCCTCTGTGCTGAGCTCCATGAAGATATCGTTCACATGGGATGGAGTGAAAGATCTTGAGCGGCCTGTTACAGAGATTTAATCTCAACCTTACTAAACACCTTTTGGATGATAGGGAATGCTGATTGCACCACAGGACTCCTCACTCTACAGCAGTGCCTGCCTTTATTAATACCCTTGTGGCTGAATTGTGAGCACACATTTCCACAAGTACACAACCAGTGGAACAATTTTTCAGAAGAGTAGAGATTAATTATAACAGTAATTGTGGAGTAAATATGGAAAGGCATGTTGATAAAGTACATACGAATCTTAAGGTTAAGTGTCCACAAACATTTCTTCTTTACCACTGTATATTTCCAAATTTGAACATTATCTTCTTCTGTTTTTGAAAATCATGCTTATTGAAATTTTAAAAGTTTCCACGTAAGTTGTATGACGTGCAAAAATCACCCATTTAGCGAAGTAAAGTTATTAGGAAATGTTTGCAGTATACCTGTTGCACTGAACGAAACAACCTGTGTGCTTAGCAGCTTAACCAAAAACATACTATTATTAAAAAAATGGAACAACATTCTGTGTTGAAGCTTTTAAAGATATTTATATGCATCAAAACATGTGCTTACTATCTCTATTGCTGTGAACATGTAGTATAATTTTAATAATTAAGGTGGTATCCTTTATTTCATTACAAACAGATAATGCAGAGATTTGTCAGTGAAAAGTACAACATGCAGGAGTGCCAGTAATTAAATTAGTTTAAAATTATATTTTCCAACTGTGTAAACAGTGACTATGTGGTGTAAAATTCAGGATATTTTATTTATACAGTACAGACCAAAAGTTTGGACACATCTTCTCATTCAAAGAATTTTCTTTATTTTCATGACTATGAAAATTGTAGAGTCACACTGAAGGCATCAAAACTATGAATTAACACATGTGGAATTATATACATAACAAAAAAGTGTGAAACAACTGAAAATATGTCATATTGTAGAATCTTCAAAGTAGCCACCTTTTGCTTAGATTACTGCTTTGCACACTCTTGGCATTCTCTTAATGCCTACTTTGAAGAACCTACAATATGACATATTTTCAGTTCACTTTTTTGTTATGTATATAATTCCACATGTGTTAATTCATAGTTTTGATGCCTTTAATGTGACTCTACAATTTTCATAGTCATGAAAATAAAGAAAACTCTTTGAATGAGCAGGTGTGTCCAAACTTTTGGTCTGTACTGTATATATATATATATACAATTTCATTGACAACATTAAACATTATTAACTACATTTGATGTCACATCTCTCACCATGAGTGTCCTTGCCACATTGCAGCCCAGTGTACCAGCTCCAAGCAAGAGACACTTAGTGGACACAACTTTATCCAAATCCAAAGAGGGGACAAGCCGCCAGCGCATCAACTTCAGATTAAGATCCACTGATGATTCTGCAAGTCTGGAGTACACACACACAATGTTTTGCTGAACAACCATTATGACCTCTCTCAGAATGTTGATAATGTTGACAGTATGATGACATCATGAGGGCCGATCTAAAGGTTTTTACACAATAGACTAACAGTCAATTCTCACAGCTGTCATGCTGAATGCTGAATGAAGATCTGAGCAACTTTGACAAGGGAGACAAGTCTAATGGCCAGATTTCAAACAAAACTGAGAGACTGAGTTATTATATCCTTCCTGGCAGCTCAAACCAATCGAGCCATTTTCCTCCGACCTCGATTTTCACCCACAGGACAGTCACTCACTCAGTTTTTTTTGTTTTTCACACCATTCTGTGTAAACTCTAGATACTTTTAGATGTGGAATTCCTGAAAGATCAGCAGTATATTATATATATATATTACCTGTGGTTATTAATACTGCTTATTTACAGAAAGTAAAATACACCTTATTCTTTCCAGATGCATACACATGCACACTATACAAAAATGATTGACATAACAGATTTTAAAGGGACTAAAAACCCCAGATATACATCTGGGGTGTTAATTATATTACTCCATGTCCACCATGTAAAACCAATCCAATCCAAATAAGGTAAAAGCCAGTAATGACAGTATATTAATAAACTATACAAATATGTGTTATTTATTCTATACCTTTTTGGGTCCATGCATTCACTGAGATTGACACTTCTAGGTCCCATTGCTCCTTTGGGGTTCTTCTCCCAGCCCACACCCTTTGGACAAGCTTTGAGGAAAAAAAAAAAAAAAAAAAAAAAAAAAAAAAAACCACTTTATTTAATATATTAGAAATTGCATAGTGACTCAATAAAGTTTGTTTGTAAATCAAATCAAGTCAGTTGTAAATGACTTTTAGAGAAAGCCACATAACCAACAGCAAACAAAACAAAAATAAAATGGTTTTAGGGCAGATTAGGAAAGCAGGTCTGTGGATAATCCAAATCTACACAATATACTTTAATATACAGTATCTCACAAAAGTTAGTACAGCCCTCACCTTTCAATATTTATTATATGTTATATGTGTATTATATGTTCTCAAGGGACAATAATAAAGAACTGAAACTTGGATATATTTTAGAGTAGTCAATGTGCAGCTTGTATAACAGCACAGATTTACAGTCCTCTAAAAATAACTCAACATACAGTCATTTTTGTCTAAATAACTGCCAACAAAAGTGAGTACACCCTAAGTGAGCATGTCAAGCTGTGTCCAGAGTGTTAATATTTTGTGTGAGCACCATTGTTATTTAGCACTGTCTTAATCCTCCTGGGCATGGATCCTCTTCCCTTTCTCCATAATGATGTCACGGTGCTTCTGGATGTTAGAAACATGGTGCTTCTCCACCTTCCACTTGAAGACCCACAGGTGCTTAATAGGGCTCAGGTCTAGACGCATACTTGGCCACTTCATTGCAGTTGTCATCATCATGGTGTGTTTGGGGTCAGTATTATGCTGGAAAACTGTCGTTCGGACCGGTTTCTAAAGGGGGGGGCATCATATTCTCCTTCAGAATGTTACAGTAGATGTTGGAATCCATGTTTCCCCTTCAGTAAATTGCAGCTCCTCAGTACCAGCAGCACTCATGCAGCCCCAGACCATGATGCTACCACCACTATGCTTGACTGTAGGCAAGACACAATTTTCTCCTCACCAGGGCATCACCACACATTCTGAACACACATGCTGAGACTTTTCTTAGTCTCCTCAGACCACAGGACATGGTTACAGTAATTCATGCTCCGTCCGTCCATTCGTGAAAATGGACAAAAATTTGTGGACACCTGACCATAATATCTGCATGTGATTTTTAAACATCCTATTCTATATTAAGTCTACATTTGCTGTTACAAGAATGTCCACTCTTCTGGGAAGATGTTCCACTAGATTTTGGAGTGTGCTCGTGGGAATTTTTGCTCATTCAGCAACAAAGGTTAGTATAAAAGTATAAGTCATATAAGGGTATAAGTCAGGTTACTGATGTAGGCCTAGGGTGCAGTCAACGTTCCAATTCATCCCAGAGGTGTTCAATAGGGGTGAGGTCAGAGCTCTATAGCAAGCCACTCATGATTTCCCAGTCAGCCTATGTAAAACATATCTTAATAGAGCTTGTTTTGTGCACTGAGGCATTGAGAAGCAGGAACAGGGGTCCTTTGGGTCCTTTGGGTCTTGTAGTTGAAGGGAAAACTTAATGCTACCACAAACAAAACGTCCACAATCGTGTACCTTCAACGTTGTGGTAACAGTTTGAGAAAGAACCACATCGTGTATTAATTATACAAGCGGTGCATTAGAACAGGCACATTTAGTATATAAACCCGTGTTAAGAATTACAGACAGCGCTACTATCAGAGCTGCTGTTACAATAAGAGAATCAGCAATGAGAAATGAGAAATCACAAGTACACTTAAAATACAGCAGGAAAATGCATTTCATCATTCTGAAAACATTTCTTCACAGATGTGCCTAAGCCCTTTATAAAAAAGAATGGACTGAGGATTAGCTTTAGGAAAGTCTTAAAGGTAAAGGACTTCTTTGACTTGTTTGTTGAAAAACTTTGCAACACTGGAGAAATTCTCCAGAGGTTACCTTCTAGGCTCATGGCACACAACAAAGGCTTAACCTTTCTGCTGAGGTAGTTCAGAACCATGTATTAGCATTTCAAGTGTGCACCATGTGTGCGGGTATTCTGGATAGAGCAGGGAGGAAAAATTACCTGCAGACGGAGACAGACTGGGCAGTTTGACCTCTAAAACTAGGCTTTGCTGCACTGAGCGACAGCCCTGAAGTGTCCTGTCTCTGAAGCACACAATTTCAACCACGTCCAGCTGTGAACCCCTAAAACACACACAAACACACTTACAGCAGCATCCTTAAACAGAGCAAGAGAAATGGATTACAACAATGTTAGTGTAAACATCTATGTCACTCGCTGTCTTATTTGTTCTAAACTTTCAATCCTTTATTAATTCATTTTCAATTGCAAAGTGACTGTCGCTAAAGCTTCGTTTTACAGCTGAATCAAAATGTTCATTATAAATATATGCATGAAACGTAGCTAAAAGACTTCGCTAAATATCGAACAGCGTTCTGGAATGTAGTGCGAGTTTGTTGATATAAACGATACTACCAGTGGGATGTGTTATGACATGCTGTGAAGTGTTATGGCGTGAATTCACCATTTACTGGCGAGGAGGAACAGAAAATTGCGGAGAGGCCAGCCAGGATGTTGAGGCAGAGTGCATGGGTCATAGACACCCACGGTTACCTTCAAAACAAGTCAGAAGCAGATTTTACAATACAAACAATTGCAAACTTATGTGCAATGTTCAAGCAGGAAAGACAGTTGCGCCTAAAATATATTTTAACAGTGAAAAATTGAGTTAGTTTCATCAGCCTACAAGAGTATATTAGTTGACATGAAAAAAAAAAAGAGTTATTAAGAGATCAAAAGTAATTGGACAACCAGGTGCTCGGATCTGCGTTACTATGCAACATTATTTCACTTACAAATTCGAGAATTAAAGATTTCAGTGGTGGCAATTATATTTGGAATGTGTTGCTGTTTACACCTAATGTAAGGTCCAAAAAAAGCAAGAGCAATTATTGCCAATTTAGCAGGCTATCGTTAGACTGAAAACTCTAAACAAACCCATCCGAGAGATTGCAAAAACATTAGGTGTGTCCAATTCAACTATTTGGAACATTCTTCAAATGAAAGAATGCATTGGTGTATCAAAAATGTGTGGGTGTATTTAGGTCAAAGTCAATAATGAAAAGAAACCTTCTACACAAGAGCAAATACAGAGGGTTTAACAAAAAATGTAGATCATTGGAAATTCTAAAAAAATAATAAATAAATAAATAAATAAATAAATAAATAAATAAATAAAAGGGGAGCCAGAGTTTGCCAAACATCTAAAAAACAAAAAAGTTACATCATACGGAAAACGTAATGTCTAAAAGTAAGTATTAAAACTGACAATTTTCGATGGTTAATTTTTCTAATTTTTTTCCCTGAAAAAGCAGAGAACCTTTGTGCTTGGTGAATTTGGTGAAACTTTCATTTACAGTTATATATTATTTCAATTCAACTCCAATATAATGGGGGTGACAGTTATAATAGCAATAAAGTTGTCAAATATTTATGGCTGTATGTATAATACTATACAGGCAAAATCATCTGCCCTTTTTTTTTTTTCAAGTATCCATAGTCATACCCTTCCAAAAAACTTGGTAACTTAACCATAGCATTTCCCAGCTTTCTCATAAAAAGTACACAAAACCTACATTTTCTGTTGTTTTATTCGTTTGTGCAATTTTGATCCAATGTAGGTTAATTTCCTAATTCCAAGAAAGTTTGGATGCTGTGTAAAATGCATCTTTTATACTCTCTATAACGCATCCATGTTTACCACTACTTCTGAGAACTGAGAAGACTAGTTTTAAGAGAGGTATATTTTCCATCTATGTCTGACACAGAATTCTAGCTGCTTAACAATCCTGGGTCTTCTTTGTCATATTTTTTATTTCATGATATGCTTTTAAAAAGGGTGAAAGATCTGCCTTTCAGGGGCATTGTTTTTACTACAAAACCATTCTGAGTCATGGATGCAGTACATGGCGTAGCACTGTATTGCTAAAATATGAAAGAGACATCATCTAGATGGAGGAATATGTTGCTGTAAATCCTCTATATACTGTTGCTTTCAAAATTGATGGTGCCTTTCCAGATGTGCAAGCTTCCTATTTTTTTAAGAAACCAAGGCCCCATAACTGCATCAGAAATGGCGGACTTTGAATTGAGCTCTGAAAACAATCCGGATGATCCATTTCCTCTTTTGCTTAGAAGATGCAGAATCCATGGTTTCCAAAAAGAATTTCAAAATCCGATTTCTCTGAGAACAGAACAGTTTTCCACTTTGCATCAGTCCATTTTAATTAAACTTTGGCCCAGAGAAGACGGTGGCTTTTCTGAGCCCATGCAGTGATTTCCATTACAGAATCATGCCTGCTTTTAATGAAGTGCTGATTGAGGGCCTGAAGATTACAGAGATACAATATTTATTTTTCAACCCTCTCTCTTACATACAGATATATCTAGATTCTTCAAATCTTGTAAAATTTTTTACTGTAAATAAAGAAATACTTAAAATCTTCACAATTTGATGTCGAGGAACATTCTGAACTTCTCCCACAATTTGTAGACACAGATTTTTCACAGATTGGTGAACATCTGCCCATCCTTACTCAGTCTCTACCTCTCTAAGATACATTATTTATAACCAATCATCTTACTGACCTGTTGTCGATTACACTAATTAGTTGCAAAAATGTTCCTTCGTCTGTTTCTTTTTAGTAACACTTATTTTTCCAGCATTTTGTTGCCCTGTCCCAACTTTTTCAAGACATGTTGCAGCCATCAAAATTATAAATGACCTCATTTCTTTGGTACATTTCATAAGAAAACATATGAAATGTGTACATTTAGTTCTACTGTGAATAAAATATAAGTTTATGAGATTCACTAAACTTTTCATTGCTTTTATTTATATATTACACGGCGTCCGAACTTTTTTGTAACTGAGGTTGTAGTCTAAAGACATCTCGTGTCTCCTCCAAAAGCATTTTTAAAATCAGTAATGGAGAAAAGTCATCCACCTAGATCCTGTTTATTACACCTGCTAGTGTATTTATTTTTCACATTCTCAATCACTATCTATCTATCTATCTATCTATCTATCTATCTATCTATCTATCTATCTATCTATCTATCTATCTATCTATCTATCTATCGTGAGCAAATAAATTCAAAATTCAACTAATCTGTGGGATTTAAAAAATCACTTTAAGATATTTGCTAATAAAATAATGTGGATGTCCTAAATCGAGCCCTTTAGTTTTTAATTGAACGAGAAAAGGTTTAAGGTTTAAAAGTGCAACTTTTAAAAAATTAATAATAAAAGCACAATGATAACATGCTGTCATTAAGATGTGCAGTACAGAATACTTGCCTATTGTGCTCACTATGTACTGGACTACTGAGTACTTCTATATAACATTTAACACTAACATATGACAGATCGCAGTACACATCCTCATGGCACCGAGTGTCTAGAAGAGAGTCTAATTACAGGCTAAATTAATCTAAAGCCTTTTTTCATTCAAGCCTTATTTTGTAAAAAAAAAAAAAAAAATAGCTTTCAACAAAGGACTGTTAAAGTGAGTCTATTTCAGTCGGCCTGTTCCCAGAGTGCACTTTAAGTAATTGTTGGTATTCAGAGCTTTTTAACCGGCCACCTGTACAGGCCACGTCTTCGATTTCAATTGTACCTTCTTTAGATCTGTGAAGAATAAGTCCCAGTCTTTCAGCAGAGCCACTTCAACGTTCTCCTCAGAGTACTTCACAAGAAAATACGGCACAGCTGTGGTTCCACTAGATGAACATAGCCCGTCATAGGCTGCTTGAAAAGCAGACACCTGAAAATGAAGAAAACAGAATAAATGTTTTAAATAGAAGATGTACAACAGCCAAAAGCACTGGAAACATACACCCTTTTTAATCTTAAAAACTAAAATTATCTTTATTTAAGTGCAGATGTAATATACTATATGGATAAGTTTGTGGACACCAGACCATAAGATTCACATGTGCTTTTTGAATGTTTCATTCCATATTTAGTCCCTATTTGCTGTTATAATAACCTCCACTCTTCTGGAAAGATGTTCCACCAGATTTTTTTGGAGTGTGTGTATGTGTGTGTTAGTAAAACTGGGGACTCGTGTAGGGTAAGGAGGCCTGGGGTGCTTTCAGCATTCCAATTCATCCCAAAGGTGTTTAATAGAACACTACAGGAAACCACTCAAGAACTTCCACTTCAAAAAATAAAAAGCATAACCTCATGGAATTTGAGGTTTGTGCATAGGAACTGATTTTTGGTCTCCTAGTTCAAGTAAAAGAAATATATAATGCAACCACAACCAAAGACATCCTATACAATCGTAAGTACCGTAATTTCTGGACTATTAAGCGCACCCATATATAAGCTGCACCCACTGAATTTGACAAAGATTTTTATTTTGAACATAAATAAGCCGCACCTGTCTATAAGCCGCTACACTGAAACTAATGAACTTTACACAGGCTTTAACGAAAGACAGTGTCTGTTACACGGTGTAACGGGTGAAATATGTTGTGGCTCCTTTAAGAGCAGAGCGGCATTTTGGGAATAGCCTGCCGGCGCATTTTTCCAGTATTACTGCGTGTGCAAGACCGAGGAATATGACCTTATTATTTTCTGATGCTCATTTCTAAGTTTCTTTGACTAACCCGTAATGATGTTGCCAAGAAAAATAAAAAAGCACGAGTTTTGGAAACCTGTCTGTGCTTATATGATTTTTGTTGCAACTGGAGTTAGCGAGCTCTCCCTTCACCCAGACTCAGCGCGTTACAACGGCTTGTATCTAAACACTAGCCGACCAAGTAGGTAATTGTTCACTGTCTTCCTCCTTCCTTTCACAACTATTTCTCTCGGGAGTTTATATTTTGGCATCGTCATGCGTTTAGAAAAAACTTTTTTTCTCCCGATGCCGTGCAGCTCAGAACACAGGTGAGGAGATTTAATTGGTCTAATGTTATGGGGTTCTGTTTTTTGGCTTGAAGTTCGTGAAACCGGGAAAAACCCAGGAAAAATTCATAAATAAGCCGCGGGGTTCAAAATGTGGGAAAAAAGTAGCGGCTTAAAGTCCGGAAAATACGGTAAGTAACAGGGAAGAATCACATATGGCTGAAAAAGTCATGTGTCCCAATACTTTTTGTCTGTATAGTTCATTTATTAACTTAAAATCTGGATGCAAGTAAATATTGCATGTACTTTTGTATAACCTACAGATTCTCTAAAAAATTTACAATTTGATACTTCATGTTATAAGTAATTAAGCACTTTTAAATGCTCTTCTAGTTGAATTAGTAATAACTGACCTGCACTCGGTCAATTGAGTTGTGATTACATTATTTAACCCCTTTACTCACACTCGTTTTCATAATCACAATCATTCGACTGCAGATTATGCACACTGGAGAGCAATATTCAAGTGTTTTTACAGCCCACACTCACTTGCCAGAAGTCCAAAGCCTTTGTTTATTGTCTATGCTTTCCTGGTTTTTAATCCTGTTCTTGTTTCCTGGTTTTGTGATGGATTTTGCCCTGTTTTGCCTGGTTTTCTGTTGTTGTTTTTTTTTTTTTTTACACAATGTTTTTGCTAGGCATTTAAGATTTGTCTGCCTGCCTTTTAAATAAATTGGTCAATTTTAAACAACTCCTTCTGTCTGACACCGACAAGACAGACCTGTCTCTAATTTGCAGTCATTGTGCAAGATTATCTTCATTACAGTAAAA
The DNA here is from genome assembly GCA_039877035.1 of Silurus lanzhouensis. NCBI lineage: Eukaryota > Metazoa > Chordata > Actinopteri > Siluriformes > Siluridae > Silurus > Silurus lanzhouensis. Next base: position 3,431,778 of record JBCEWE010000329.1, read on the forward strand.
GGAATGAGATGGAATGCATATCAATTTCGGCCAGATTTATAGCTGGAGGTCTACTGTCCAGGGACTTTATGGGACACTGCAGGTTTAATAGATTTTTATTGAAGCTGGAATAATGTAGCTGTAATCTTATGCTATTCCATTAATTATTATGTAAATATAATGAAAATGCTAATAGACTTTTGCATTGTCATTGAGACAGGAGGCCTGAGATCATTTTCAGACTCACTATAGTCATTCATACCTGGTATTGTGATTAGATTTATCTCTACTGACCACACCAAATCTGCTCAAAGCAGATTTACAAACTTTTACCACAAAGTTGGAGGCACACGGTCGCTTTGGACTAAATGTAGAATGGGATGTTTAAAAAGCACATATAATCCTATGGTCAAGTGTCCACAAACTTTTGTCAGATTATTCATGGTTAAATTACTTTTATCTTAGATTGGTTGATTAAATATCCAAAGTGCAGTTGCATACTGCAAGAGTTCACAGTATAGGATTGCGTCCACCTAAATTTGATCAAACCACAATCAGGTTTCCCCCTAAAACATGTGGTGAAATGCGTTTTGGTTTGATGGGCATAATTCTTAAAGATACTGTATGTTTGGCTGTGACTGGTGCTCTATTCACAATAGAGGAAATAAAATGAAGAACAACAAATACCAATATGTTTAAAAACCAGATTAGATTTTCACTAGATTTCACCTTTGAGCATGTTCATGTTTTGAAAACAGAAACCTTCGAAAACCTGTGGAATGACTTTCTCTACAAAAAGAAATCTATCTATCTATTTGAGAGATTTGGATCATATTTGTTAGGAACTGCATTATAAGTGCTGTGTTACTAGCAAAATGTGCTTTAATAAAGTATAAGCTAAAGGTGTGTGTACACTTTAGCTACCAGGTTATGGTTACAATCCCCTCCACACTAAAACATTTCTATTTGTTTTTCATTTTAATTTGGTTGCTATATCACATTGAAGGAGTAAAAAATGTATCATGAGTAATCTTGGCTTCATTAACAAGAATGTGTATATTTTTTATCTGCTTTATATTTGTACTTGACCGTGTTACATCACCTACACATTCTTCACTCTCTCATGCATCCCCTAGACTTGGTGTCTATCTCAGGTGGGAGTAAAAGACATCCTGGAGAGGTGTAAATGGGGTCAAGTGCAGATTTAGAGAAGATCACTCAGATACTTCACACCATTGCAAACATGGTCTGGAAAACATGTGACTCCAATACATTTGTAGACATTTGGAGTATGAAAAGCGTGTCCCTGGAAATTAACTGATATTGTGTATGTGTGCGTGTGTGTGTGTGTGTGTATACTACACTGACCTCCCCTCGCTCATTTTCATCCTGTTTTACACAAGCAATCTTTAAACCTTCCTCTAGAAAAAACAAGATTGCGCCTGGTGTCTTGTGTAATGGATATTTTCAGCCACAGCAAACAAAAAAATTAGGAACAGTAATCGGATTGGGCGGCTCACCTGCTGAGGAGAGAATTTCTGCTGTAGTAACACCGGATCCTTCACAAGCTTAATTCCTTCCACGAAGCAGAGCGCAGGGAAACAGAACCAGTAGTAATAGTGGTATTTCTTCAGATCCTACATAAGGCAGACAATTGATGACAAACTAGTGGGATACTCTGCATTTACCATGTAACCTATACATTTCGTATAAAATGTCATACCGCAAATGTCAAAATGATGAACTTGCTCAGGATTGAAGGGTCTTCCACAGCAGCACCAGACTGTATGGCTGTCCAAATCTGAAAAGTCAAGTCATGACAAGTCAATGAAAGAATAAAAATAGTATAGCGTATGTAATTTAATAGAACATAAATGAGGTAAAATAAGATTGAATCTATTTTACAATTCAATTAGTATGAAAAATGAATGAACAATGAAATAAAATAAAAAAATACACTACATTATTGGGACACCTACATTTCCCAGCCATATGTGGTTCTTCTCCAAACTGTTAACACCAAATTGGAGGCACAAAATTGTATAAAATGTCTTTGAATTCTAAAGAATAAAATTTTCCTTTCACTAGGAGACCCAACCCTGTCCCAACATGACAATGCCTCTGTGCACAAAGTCAGCTCCATGAAGATATGGTTTGCATGGGCTAAAATGCTCGAGTGGGCAGCTATTGAGTGTCTTCTGGCACTGCTTGCCTGGTCCCACCTGCTTTCAGGGTAAGAGGTAGGGATACATCAAGACCCTTCCCCTACACTGAGCTTCCCCTAGACTCTAGGGGCTATAGACTTTATTTGACTGCCTATCTTCAGATGATGTCAAGACCTACCTCTTCCTGAAATCTTAAATTAGCACTTTTTTCCTGTTTGTTTTGTGTCTTTGTTTACAAAAATGTGCTATAATTTCTCTCAGGAGAGTAACCCACTTGTTACGTTCCCACCTTGGATAGCTTAGGGGAGTGTAGGAACAATAACCATTTAGTTGTTGCAGTTTGTTTGGACAAAAATAGTAGGGCAAGAGTCTAAAGTAGTTATTGCTTTAATGGTCAAGTGTAGTGATGTAACAAGCAGATTTCAAGCTGTTCAAAAGTGTCAAGAAAACATAGACAGTGCCAAAGAAATGAACATAGGAAAAAGGACGACACTAGGCTGTATTTTGGTAGCGTAATCTGACTAACAAACAGCAACAGACTAGCTGACTACACTAGGCTACGCTATCAGTAAATTACAAGGGGTGGCACCTGCCCTCTAACCTAGGGTGTCTAAACAATGGTGAAATCCTACGTGGTGGAATGTAGGTGTGCATGCATTCTAACCTGTCCTCAAACCAGCTGAGCTAGTATAACAGGGCAACTAGCAAACAGGACATCTAACCAACAGGGCAACTAGCAAACAGTTCTCTCTCTTCTCTTCCTCAATCTAGTGAACCAGTGTTGATTTATTCATTAGGTGTGTTTAAATGGAGCATTCTATTTGGTTTAAAAGTTCAATCCGAATGAAAAAAATGCTCCATATAAACACCTTAATCATAATAAAAATGCCCAAACCCAATCATATTGTAATCGTTTCAGAGGGTTGGGATAAACCTTACTATAAACAGAAACAAATAAAAAATTCTGCCATGTAAATGCGTTAAATCGATTTCTCCCTCTACCAGTCCACTCAAATGTGTGAATGACCGGCAACTCATGCGAAAGTTTATTTTCCATGCCGGGTCACTAAACTCCAGCAAAACAACCCGCTCCTACCAGTCCCTACTACGGACCTTCATCCACACGCTTCTGCTTTTTGGAGAGATAGAAGGGTAGTATTAAGATGCTGCATAGAGATACACAGCAACCAAAAAGCTCCGCTTCCTGCACCCATCTTTTCCTCATACCTTTCAGCAGTGGTATGCCTACAAATTCACGATGTTGCTTGATTAAGAGCAACGTTACCTAAAAATAATGTGCATACAAAATAACGGATCTTCATGTTAATTGGAATAAAAAGGCAGCAAAAAGGACATGGGCTAATGTGCACAGGCACATGTAAAAACACCAGTCCACCGAATCTTTCAATCTAAATTATTTTAATTAGAATGACAAAAAAGTATACATGTAAACGTGGCTATTGATAGAGACTCAAAGCACTTTTGCACGTCACTCTGGATAAGGGCATCTGCTAAATGCTGTAAATGTAAAGCTCTGACATTAACCCTATTGAACACAATTGGGATGAATTGGAATGCTAACTGCACCCCATGCCTCCTCACCTCACACCAGTACCTGACAATGCTAACATCCTTGTAGCTGAATTAGCACAAACCTCCACAAATCTCCAAAATTTAGTGGAACATCTTGCCAGAAGAGTTGAGGTCAATATAACAGTAACTGGTGAGTAAAACTGAAATGGGATTTTCTAAAAAGCGTGGCTATTGTGAGAAAAAAAAAGTGGAAAAAATAAACTAAAATAGTGTAGTTGGAGCTCAAGCCATCTAAAAAAAAAAAAACTTGGATAGGGTCATTAGGATCATTGAGGTCTAATTTTCTTATCAATCAGCCAGTTAATATTTAGAAATCATTTCAGCTGAAACTGAAAAAATCACCATTACACCAAATGTACAGTGCTGTGAAAAAAGTATAAAAAAGTAGGTTTTTTTGCATATCAGAATAATTTTAATATTACACAAAGATGACCCAAGTAAATAAAAAATGCAGTTTTGAAATGCTAATTTCATTAATTAAGGGGAAAAGCTGTCCAAACCCACCTGCCCATCTCCCCTCGCTAAATCTGTGATTTACCATATTTTTTTGGAAAGCCTATTTAAATTTCACTTGCCACACCGGGGCCTGATTACTGCCATACCTGTTGAAACAAGAAATCACTTAAATAGAACCTGTTGGACAAAGTGAGGCGTGCCAAATCTCAAAAAGAAACACATCATGTCGCAATCTAAAGAAATTCAATAACAGATAAGAAACAAAAATAATATAGTGTATCAGTCTGGAAAAGGTTACAAAGGCATTTCTAAGTATTTGGGACTCCTGCAAACCACAGTGAGAGCCATTAATCACAAATGAAAAAAACTTGAAACAGTGGTAAACCTTCCCAGGAATGGCTGTCCTACCAAATCTACTCCAATAATGAAACAATGACTCATCCAGGAGATCATAAAAGAACCAAGAACAACATCTGAAGAACTGCAGGTCTCACTTTCCTTAGTTGGAGAGTTCCAAGGTGATGGGGGTGTCTGGGTGTTTGAGTAAGTGCAGAAATAAGGTTCAGTTAGTCCAGAATGCAGAAGCAAGAGTCCTTACCAGATCTAGAAAATATGACCAAATCACCCGTTATAATGAGTCTACACTGGCTCCCCATCAAATCTCGTATACTGGCGTATAAAGCACGCCGCAGTATCTGAGTGAACTTCTGTACCATTATGATCCCCCACAAGGTGCAGGCTATTTGTTGGTACCTCAAATAATGAGGACTACAGCAGGGGGCAGATATTTCTCTTACAAAGCGCCACAGTTATAGAACAGCCTTCCAATTAGTGTTTGGGATTCAGAGACAGTCTCAGTGCTCAAGTCGAGGCTGAAAACATTTATTCAGTCAGACCTTTTATATGTAGGTTGTTTTTTTTTAGGTAAAGGAACAGATCTGGAGAGATCATGGATATACACTAGAGTGTTCGGTGAACTGGGATATTTGGATGCTGTTGTCCCCCCATTCTCACACGGTCACTCAGGTTTGTTGACGGAGTCCCCAACTGCACAATTTTTTTTTACTTTTATACGGATACTTAATAATCCATATCTTTCTTTTCCTGTCACGACTTTTCTTTCTATCTCTCTCTCTTTCTCTCTCTCTCTCTCTTTCTCTCTGTCGAGTTAAACATGCTCCTAGGGTAACAGCGACTACTGTTCCTGCCCCTCTCCTCTCCTCAGACCTGCCCGCTTGGTCCCCGCCTTCCTCTGGATGGTGTTCTCTTTGATTGGAGGCCACTCTGTGCAGCTGGGGATGGTTTCACATCTACGGCCTGGGGATCAATGAAATTACGGAGTAACACAGGAGCTTTTGAGGACGGACACTGACTGTCAAGACTACAGTTTGCATTTGATTATTACCTCAACAATGTTTTACTTTAATTAACAGACATTTGTTACCACCCAGATGAGGATGGGTTTCATCTTGAGTCTGGTTTCTCTCAAGGTTCCTTCCTCTCGCCATCTCAGGGAGTCTTTCCTTGTCACAATCACCACCGGCTCGCTCATTAGGGAGAAACTTACTCTTATAAAGAACAATCATATTCATTCCTTATCTCTGTAAAGCTGCTTTGAGACAGTGTCCATACAAATAAAAATAAATTGAATTGAATTGAAGCCCACTGCTAACCAAAAAGTACACAAAGGCATGTCTCACAGTAGCCAAAAAACTTCTTGATTTTGTGAAAGACTCGTTGCCAGTTATCACAAATGCTTGATTGCAGATGTTGCCGCCAACAGTGGCACAATCAGTTTTAGGGGCAATTATTTTTTCAAAGAGGGCCAGGCTGGTTTGGGCAGATTTTTTCCCTTAATAAATAAAATCATCATTTAAAACTGCATTTGGTATTTACTCGGATCATCTTTGTGTAATAATACAATTTGACTGATGATCTGAATCACTTAAGTGTGACAAATATGCAAATAAATAAATAAAAATCTGAAAGGTGGCAAATCTGTTTTCACACCACTGTAGCTAATCAGCCAAGACGTATAGTCACTGAAGATTGATTCTTCAATATTGCACTGGAGATAAAACTCGTGCACTTTGCAGAGCCAATAAATAGAACTGATAAAATCTTCTTCCTCAGCAGAGTTTGCAGTTAATGTCTTGAATATGGTGTATGTGGTATGTTCTAATATACGATGCATTAAACCGAATATAAGATCCTTTTTCTGAACCATTTTCAGTTATTTCAAGCTTGAAATATTCTTTTGTTCTATTGACACTCTCACTCATTTGGGCAATTATTTATATAATTTCTAAAATGAAGCATACTTATTACATTATTGATATAATTATATCATATTAAATTATTATTATAGATGTAATGCAAAGAAATAGCTTCAAATATGTTACATTTGGTTTATTGTAATCTTAATCATGCTAAAAAAAAATATAACACTTTCAATTGCTTTTATTTTGCAATGCAGATTTAGGCACTTTGAGGTTTGACATTCTAATAGTAGAACAATTTCAAAACGATTTTCATTACATTGCTATTTTACATTGCTACGGTATCATGTTTTATTGATGGTTCCACATGCGTACCCTTAACGACTACACTTCCAAAAAAACAGCTGAAGTTCTGACAATTGTTTCAGTGAATTATGCAAATTTGAACTAAGGAGCTGCTGCTGTAACCAAAAAGATTATCCTGTTCTCATTCCGGCACTTTTGTCCAGTGTCAAAAGAGAATTCCCTTTTTGTTCCTCTCAAATCCCTCATTTCAGGGATTTATTTTTTCTTTTTGTCATTCTCTTCTTTTGATCATTAAGCATCTGAACCTACATCCATAATTCTGCAAACCAGCCTTGTGACAATGTCTACTGTTAAGAAATACCAAACAAAATGTAATTAAAATGAAATCGAAAATTAGTGAGCCAAAAATATCCTTCGAAATGAGTGTGATGATAAAAGGTAATCTAGGTCAGTCTACAATGAAGAAGCAAACCTCATGTTTTCTCTTTTTAGCCAAACTGACACTTTATATGATGAAAATTAAATAATGGCCCACCTCATTAGCTGCTTCATCTAGAAGTGCTTTCTTGTCGGTAGATTTAAAGGCTTCCAGTGTGTTGGTGTTGTACAGAGTTCCCATAGCAGCACAGCAGTAAGCTGGAGTGGGCCCATCCCTGCACATGAACAAACTCATTTCAGATAATCAGCCTGACACAGGATGCTGTTTATACATACAGAATATTATCATAATTCCTCATCAATCTGTCATTAGAGTTACAGTCATTCACTAGTGATAAGAAAATGATCGAATGAAATCATATTTGCTCTTTTTCCCCCACAAATAAAAATCTAAATAAAGTATTAATTTAACTGCAATTGATTTGAAGATGGGCACAATCCATATTTTTATTTACCAGATAAATTTAAACATGAACATGACAAGTAGCATCACACAAATAATACAATATTATGATTATAGCATAATCTGTGATATTGTTGTATAAAGGTTAGGCAATTATCATGAAGTCCCATTAAAGACAACGCTGCATTCTTGTGTTTTGGCATGGTTTTACACAAACACATTCATATTGTTGAGAGTGATGATCATTTGCAAATACAATACACTTACGTACAAATTCCATAAAACTACAGCTGGACTTTTAGCAACAGGAGTAAAAACAGATTTATCGCAATTTTTACCCAACAGAAAAATCGATCTGGCAATAATTCTGTTGGGAAAGTGGAAGCTCAGTGTTGGAGGTTTTTGACCTAGGATCAAAAGGCCATGAGTTCAAATCACAGCACCAGCAAGCTGCCATTGCTGGGCCCTTAAATCTTACCTGTTCAGTTGTATAAATGAAATAATTGTTCAGTCGCTCTGGATAAGGATCATTTTGAGGAATTGGGATAAAAGGCATTTTTTAGATCAGTTCCATAAACATTTAGACACTGACGTCAAAGGTACTGTTGCTGTCTACCACAGTATAGAGCAGAAATGTATGATGAAAATGAGATTAAAGTGCAGATTTTCATCTTAAATTGCAAGGAAATGTCATGTAATATAAGGACAAGAGGATGCAAGTGCAGATCAGGTTATTTGCAGTGCAAATGTAGAAATACAGAAACAAACAAAACAAAATAACCATAACCATACAACAATAACCACAATAACCTGGAACTTGGGAAAGTGATAAACAATGGCGAAAATCATGGAGAGACAAGATACAAAGAGGATGTAAACAAGTACTAATGAAGTGTGAATGTGAATGAGTTGAGTGATCACATGACCTGGCATAACATGACATGAGTGTGCAGTTGCTCATAGGAAACATCACTTAGCTTTATTCTGAAAGGTATTTACATTTAAATCAGGTAACAGTGTATAGCACTTACAATGCATCTGGAAAGTATTCACAGCGCTTCACTTTTTTCACATTTTATGTTACAGTCTTAATCCAAAATAGATTAAAATCATTATTTTTTTCAAAATTCTACAAACAATACCCCATAATGACAACATAAAAGAAGTTAAAACCTTTGCAAATATATTACAAATAAAAATCACATGTACATAAGTATTCGCAGCCTTTGTCATGACACTCAAAATTGAGCTCAGGTGCATCCTGTTTCCACTGATCATCCTTGATGTTTCTACAACTAGATTGGAGTCCTCCTGTGGAAAATTCGGTTGTTTGGACATAATTTGGAAAGGCACACACCTGCCTATAGGAGGTCCCACAGTAAACAGTGCATATCAGAGCACAAACCAAGCCATAAAGTATAAGGAATTGTCTGTAGACCTCTGAGACAGGATTGTGTCGAGGCACAGATCTGGGGAAGGACACAAAAAAATTTCTGCAGCACTGAAGGTCCCAATGAGCACAGTGCGACTAGAGCGGGTCGCCCTGCCAAACTGAGCGATTGGGGGAGAAGGGCCTTAGTCGGGGAGGTGATCGAGAACCCGATGGTCACACTGAAAGAGCTCCAGCATTTCTCTGTGGAGAGATGAGAACCTTCCAGAAGAACAACCATCTCTGCAGCACTCCACAATCAGGCCTGTATGGTAAAGTGGCCAGACAGAAGCCACTCCTCAGAAAAAGGCACATAACAGCCTGCCTAGAGTTTGCCAGAAGGCACCTCAAGGACTCTCCGACCATTAGAAACATAGATTGAACTCTTTGGCCTGAATGCCAAGTGTCATGTCTGGAGGAAACCAGGCACCGCTCATCATCTGGCCAATAGCATCCCTACAGTGAAGCATGGTGGTGGCAGCATCATGCTGTGGGGATGTTTTTCAGTGGCAGCTAGTCAGAATCGAGGGAAAGATGAATGTAGCAATGTACAGAAACATCCTTGATGAAAACCTGCTCCAGAGCGCTCTGGACCTCAGACTGAGAAGACGGTTCATCTTCCAACAGGACACCGACCCTAAGCCCTAAGCACACAGCCAAGATAACAAAGTGGCTACGGGACGACTCTGTGAATGTTCTTTAGTGGCCCAGCCAGACCCCAGACTTGAACCAGATTGAACATCTCTGGAGAGATCTGAAAATGGCTGTACTCCCCCATCCAACCCGATGAAATTTGAGAGGTTCTGCAAAGAAGAATGGGAGAAACTGCCCAAAAAAATTTGTGTGCCAAGCTTGTAGCATCAAACTCAAAAAGACTTGAGGCTGTAATTGGTGCCGAAGGTGCTTCAACAAAGTATTGAGAAAAGGCTGTGAATACTTAACGTACATGTGATTTTTTTTCTCTCGCTTTTTTAATTGTAATAAATTTGCATTTATTAAATACATTTGCAAGATTTTAAACAAACTTCTTTCATGATGCCATTATGGGGTATTAATTGTAGAATTTTAAGGAAAAAATTTAGTTGAATCCATTTTGGAATAAGGCTGTAACATAACAAAATGTGGAAAAAGTGAAGTGCTGTGAATACTTTCCGGATACACTGTACAAATACATAAAGAAACATAGAGCCCATGCTAAAGGCAGAGCTATTACCGGGTGAGCAGCCACTCACACTCTCCACCTCTGAAGTGCGTGCTACCTTGGGCAGGGAAGCAGCTGGCCCTGAAGGCATCCCTGGCCGTGTACTCAGAGCATGCGCAGAGCAGATGGCTGAGGTCTTCACGGACATCTTCAATCTGTCCTTAGCCCAAGCAACTGTTCCCACCTGCTTTAAGTCTGCTACCATTATGCCAGTGCCAAAGCATTCCGCTGCAAAAGAATTAGGTGACTTTCGTCCAGTCGCAATTACTCCTGTCATTGCAAAGTGCCTTGAAAGACTGGTCCTTCCTTACCCACTTTAAAGCCTGTCTGCCACCCACTCTGAAACCATACCAATTTGCCTATCACCCGAATAGGTCAACTGAGGACGCCAGTTCCACAGTGCTTCATTCAGCCCTGACTCACCTGGACAACCCTGACACTTATACCAGGATTTTGTTTGTTGATTTCAGCTCAGCTTTTAACACAAGTTAGCCCTTCCAAGCTAATCGTGAAGCTGAAACAGCTTAGTATCAGCACACATCTCAGCAACTGGACCCTAGACTTCCTTGCGAACAGACCAGAGTCTGTCCGACTAAACACTGTCACCTTCTCCAGTCTCACCTTTGGCACTGGGGTTCCTTAGGGATGTGTATTGTCTCCTCTCCTATAATCATTTTTCACCTACGACTGTGTCTATGCCTCAAACAGCATTGTTAAGATTGCAGATGACACCACAATTGTAGGCCTGATCAAAGGTAATAATGAGACTGTTTACAGGGAGGAGATCCAGCACCTAGTAGCATGGTGTGAGGACAATAACCTAGAACTCAACACCAAGAAGACAAAGGAGGTCATCGTGGACTTTACACGAGCCGGCAATTACCCAGCTTTTAGTTTCTTGGAGTTCACATCTCTGAGGATCTCACCTGGTCTCTGAACTCTTCTATCCTGATCAGAAAGGCACGACAGCGCCTGTATTTCCTGAGGAGACTTAAAAAGTCCTGTCTGTGCTACAGGATACTGGAGAACTTTTACCGCTGTACCATTGAGAGCATCCTCACTAACTGCATCTCAGTGTGGTACAGCAGCTGCACTGCTACAGACCTGTGGCTGTTACTGCACTGAACAGCTGATCACCATACAATGTCACCATACACTACTGCATTGTCACTTTCTGTGTTGTTTTTGCACTGTTTAACTTGTTTATCAATGCACTACTGTGTATTCCACCCATATTCTGTATATACTGTATCATACAAACATTCTTGTACTTGTACATAACTATATCAATTTATTTGAGCATGTTAACTCTCGACACCTATGCACAATCTATGCACAGTATATTGCATGTTACTATATATACATATATTATTTCCTACTGCACCTTCTGTACATTATTCACCCTCACCCCTGTACATATGGACCCCATACCCTTATTTATCACACTGCTATTTATTGTAAATAGGCCACTTATGCACTTCTTATTAGATGCTAACTGCATTTCATTGGCTCTGCATATGTACCTTGCACAATGACAATCAAGTCAAATCTAATCTAATCTAATAAATGGTCCACACTTATATTAAGGGAATAAATGTAAATGCACAAACTAACGATTATATATTAACAAGTTAATAAATCCTTTGCAGTTAATGTCAGCTTGAATCTAGATCTCACAGAAATCTGGGTTTCACTCCCTGGTGAGGATCTGTCAGGACTATTGCAGCTGTTTTCAGTTCCTGCTTGTTTTCGAGAAGTTGCGCTTTCAGTTCTGCCTTCAGCTAGAAAAATGCATGATATTGCATTCACGTCAGGTGACAGACTTAACCGTTATAGAACATTCCACTTCTTTGTCAATACATTTGATGCATTTGGCTGAATGAAAGTAGATCAAATTGCCTTTAGAAAATCATTCTTCTGTCAGTTACATCATCAAAGACATTGTATTTAGACGAATGTATGTTCTTTCTGTTTGCAATCAACTAGTTCATTTGACGAAAAAAAGAATTACTTCGACCAAACAAATATAGATGTTAAAAATACAGTTGTTTATTTTTTATTGAAAAATCCTCCTTTAGCAAGAATAACAGCTTTACACACTCTTGACATTTAGACAGTTTGTTTCTCCAAACATTCATCTGAAATACTTTGCCATGCCTCTGGTCAAAACTTGTCCAGTTCATCTCAGAGCAGATCATTGAGATTGGGGTGCAGTGACAGGGCATGCCATTCCATGATAAATAACACTCCATTCGATTGTTTGCTAAAAAAATGCTTGGTCATACGCGGGTCATTGTCTTGTTGTATAGTGAAGCCAACTATCAATTAGCTGCAGTCCAGACGGAATTGCATGGTGTTTTAGTGTGGAATAATAGCCATGTTAGTTCAGGATCCCTTTCACCCGGAATAAGTTTGCAACTCTCCCTGCTCCAAACAACTCCGACCCATAAAACGTTCACCTCCATGTTTGACTGTGGGTGTGTGGGAGTCGAACATCTTCTCTACTGTTCTCTGTCTTGCATAAGTTCTTATGTTAGTGCCAAAAATGTCAAATTTGAACTCAGCTGACCACAGAAGTCTTGTAGTCATTCAATGTTCAACTGCTTTGGCTTTTACCTAATTTGCTGCATTCAATCAAAAGGAACAAATGTCTCAGAAACGATAAAAGAATAGATGTTTCTAAACTTTCCACAGATGCTGTATGCTTCAGAACGTGAGCAGTTTGTTCCTTTTCTGCATATGCTTCTCTTCCAATCATTTTGAGAGACATTGATTCATCTTTTGAGAGAACCTTGTTTAAGAACAGTCAGTTTTTTGCTTTTACTTTTACAGGACTTGGTGTGGTTGAATGATGTGGTATTTACTGTAGGATTCTCTTTCATCTTGATTTTGACACATATATGGCCTGTTGAGGTCATCCACAATTGCTGCTTTCCAAGATCTTCTGGACCTTTTGGTGTTCCTGAGCTCAGCAGTGTACTCTTTCCTTTTAAAAATATACAAAATAATTAATCTAACATCAAAATGGCTCTCTGGTGGCTTTGTTTAGATAGTTATTTAGACTTCATTTTAAGTTAACAGCAACAGACTGTAAATGCAAATGCAGTAAAATTAGACAAGTAGCCAATTGTCTAATTACTTTTAATTATTTTTTATATTTGATCTCAGGTCTTTCACCCAAACACAGCACATCATAGTCTCAGATTTTACTCAGGAAAACTATCTGATTAAGTTGAAAACATTAAGTTGTGGTTAAAAAAATAATAATCAAAAAATTAAAAAATTAAAATAAATAAAAGAAAATAAAAAAATAAATTAAAAGAAAACTTTGCTAGTGCAAACCAGCTGATGCTTCTGATGTATTTTTTTTGTTGATGTATTCTAGGTTCTATCTAACATTTACATTAAAAAGTGAACAAGAAAAAAATGTCACAAGGTAAATCATGCTCATGTTTTACAAAAAAAAAAACAGAAATCAATGATAAGACAATCATTTCATTTCATTTGCGCCATTTTGGCAGACGCCCTTATCCAGAGCGACTTACAACTGAGCAGGGGAGGGTTTTAGGGCTTTGCTCAAGGGCTTAGCAGCGGCAGCTTGGTGGTGGTGGGATTTGAAACTGTGACCTTCTGATCCAAAGTCCAATGCCTTAACCACTGAGCTCCCACCTCCCCATAAGACGTATATGGCCATGGCCTAATATTCTAATTAGCAACTTTTCTGACATCCTTCTGTGTAAGATTTACATCCTGCATTAGAACAAATCTAATTACACAGTATGTTTACACCTTTTTTTCTAATTAGCACAAACACTAATTTAGCCTTCACAGGCCAGGTTTTCCCAGACTCAAAAAGCCAAATCAAATGTTAATGTTTCGCTTGGATAAAGCTGAAAGAGTTCATCCAACATGTAAATGGTAAAGGAGCTAATGCAAGCTTTACCTATTAATAGCCCTTCCCACTTTGCATTAAAAAAATCTGGAAAGTTCTAATGAAATACACATAGACGTTTGGAGAGCCACGGATTACCCATAATAAAAATGATAATGCGAACTGGAACAATTCCCTCTGCTGTGAATTCTCAAAAAGGTTTTACACACTGGCAGGTTAGTATGAAACAGAGCACGGATGAAATAAGAAACTGGGAATTTCAAAGCGTTCATGCGGACCGGGAAGCACGCTGTTGGTACCAAACTTGCGATTACTTGGAGGAGGTTGTTGCTAGGCTAGCAGTACGGTTGCTATGGAAAACATGCTGTAATTCCCATGAATGTAAACAAACCTTGCACTCCGGTGTGCACTTGTTGTAGGTCATACTAAAATATAATTGATTGTTATGTTATGCTATAATTGTAGTTCTGTTACATTAGTATATATGTTATATTAAATTCACACCAAAAATAAAAAGCGATGTGTTGTGTTCTCCAAGCATGTCTGTGGTGATGTAAGACGAACGCAAACACACCAAGGTCTGAAAGAATTGAGCGTTTCTGAAACCAGAGCAACACTGCGGGAGCTGGGAAAACCACTTCATACTTTCGAATTTGATACTGCGGTTCTGTCCTTCGTCTCGTCTTATTATAGGGCATTGTTTTGTATCTACCAGATTGCAAATTGACAAGTGCAGATAAATATGTACCGTAATTTTCAGACTATAAAGCGCACCCATATATAAGCCGCACCCACTGAATTTTACAAATATTTTCATTTTTAACATAAATAACCTGTCTATAAGCCGCAGGTGTCTCCACTAATGTACTTTACACAGGCTTTAACGAAAGACACGTCACACACGGTGTAACGGGGGAAACATGTTGCGCTTCCTTTAGGAGCATAGCGGTATTTTGGGAATAGCCTGGCACTGCATTTTTCCACTATTACTGCATGTGTGCAAGACTGAGGATTATGTCCTTATTATTTTCTGATGCTCATTTCTAAGTTTCTTTGACTAACCCGTAACGCTGTTGCCAAGAATAATAAAAAAGCACGAGTTTTGGAAACCTGTCTGTGCTTATATGATTTCTGTTGCAACCGGAGTTAGCGAGCTCTCCCTTCACCCAGACTCAACGCGTTACAACGACTTGTATCTATACAGTAGCCTACCAAGAAAGTCATTGTTCAGTGTCTTTCTCCTTCCTTTCACAACTATTTCTCTCCGGAGTTTATCTTTTGGCATCGTTGTGCGTTTAAAAATCACCCGGTGGAAGCTTTTCTCCCGATGCCGTGCAGCTCAGAACAGAGGTGAGGTGCGTTTTTTCGTTTCCGTTTGGAAATTTCATTGGTCTAATGTTATGTCGCTCAGTTTTTTGGCTTAAAGTTTGTGAAACCGGGAAAAACCCAGGGAAATTCATAAATTAGCCGCTTCGTTGTTTAAGCCGCGGGGTTCAAAGCGTAGGAAAAAAGTAGTGGCTTATAGTCTGAAAAATACGGTAAGTATATGTACAGCAACTAAATAAAAAGGTTATAGCAGCACAAATAAATAGCTATAAGGCTATGGCAGTAAAAAAAATTATGCACGTGCAAATCACATGCATGTAGCAAATAGAAATAACTTACACGTCGAAGGCACTGAACTCCAGCGTCAAGCGGGTCGGCAGGCCAGATGGGTCTCCTTATTTCCACAGAAAACACACTACTTAGTCATGACAGTTCATTCCATATGAATCAATGCTATGCAATTACAATGAATCACCCATAAATAAAACGTCTTATCTTTTTACATATGAGACATTACTTAATAGACATGATATAAAATACAAAACATGATATTCATAAAATACAAGATAATAAAAATGTTGTATTATCTTATTATCTATCAAATGTTTTTTTGGCAGATACCATGAACAAAGGAATGCAGTTTTGCACATCATTTGAACAATAATCAGTGTGTCTATAAACAAAGATTCCATCACATAAAAGTTGTTTATTTGTCAGTGATTGTCGATGCAAGTGTAAAATTGAGGATTATTCCCGATAAATGTGCTAAACAAAAGAGTATTAGTCCAAGTCAAGGATATGATTAGTTATTATAATGTTACTGAAAGCTATTTCGAGTCATTCATTCGCACATCCGTTCATTCAAAAACAGTGTCCTCACAAATTGTCCTCTTATCAAAGCTTTTTATGATATTGGGAGAAACAATACCACATACAAGAATTGTAGGCCATTTTGTCCACTTTCTTTCTACAACCTAATCAGACAATGGATCCAGTAGTAAACTGTGAGTACAGGGTTTTAAATGTGTTTATAATCAAATATAAAAAAAGCTTCATTTCATGATCATATAGAAGTGAAGTGAACATGCACAAGGAATGTTGGTAGGACTGATTTATAGGTGGGACAACACTGGCTTTATTCTGATCAGGGTAAAGGTCGAGATCAGGAACACTAGATCATAGGGTACCATGCACACACATTCAGGATCTATGGGTGGATTTACAGTAGCATAGTCATTACACTGATGGCATGTTTTTTTTAGAGCTCTACACAGAAATCTAGAAAAGCCCACATAGGCACAATGAGAACATGTACAGAAATGCCCACACGGTCATATTAACATGGTCACATAATTAAAGCAAGGACCCCGGAGGTGTGAGATGTCAAAACTTCCCACTGTCCCCACTCAACCGTAATCTGTGAGAAAGTGGATCACATTTCCTTACCGTTATAATAATAACCCTTGATGCTTCTTGGACTTTCATCAAGACGGTAGTCATTGAGTTTCTTCTGGGTAAGCTGATGCCAGAATCCTGCCTCTAGGGCACTAGAGAAAGGGGCAAACTGCAACTTGGGACAGGATGCAGCCTTTTCCACAGATTCAGCAGCCATTGGAGAATTAAGCACAGTTCTGTCTGATGAAAATACTGTGTTGAAGAGCCAAGAATAAACAGAATTGTATTAAATGGTCATCCTTAGATCAATCACTTGCAATCTCTGCTTTTCTTGTGTACCACGTATTTTGATCAAGCCCCTGTTCTTTTTAAATACATTCATCTATTTTTTATTTTGTTGTGTGCGGTTTCCATTTGTTATGATGGGAAATCAACCTGCTGTTCCACATACTGTGGTTTTTGTAATGTAAGTGACTCAGTGGGTTCAGCTTTAGCTTTAGCACACAGCCCATCAGCTTTTAAGTTTATTAACAACTCATTTATATTACAAAAAACAGATCATGACACATATGTACTTTTTGCGTTGCTATTAAAAAAAACAACAGCAACAATAAACAACCCATAAAAGAGCTCAGCGCATAAAATGAAAGCAAAAACACTCACCAGACATGGACTTCCTTGTTTGAATCACGTGACCGCCGTCCTGCGCAGCCGCAGTGTGATGGGGGAAAGGAGAACTAGCTCACGGTTTTTATGATCCGAATATTTGTACGAAAAGCTGCCTGTTGTGTGGTCGGAAGAGTTTTGAATAATCAGTATTTAAATGCATGATATTTTCCCACGAGTCCAGTCGCATATTGAATTTTCATAGAGCCGAACAGTGCAAGAGGTGTACATGGGTATGACTTGACCAGCTTGTTTCCTGGGACGCTGTGTAGGTGCTGGGAAATCTCTAAGAAACATGACATCGCGATATTGATTAATATTATCTCTTTGTTGTTGTTGTTGTTGTTTGGAGGAACCACTCAACCCCGACCCCCCAAAAAAAATCAATTTTAAAAGAAATTTCCGCTCAAACACCGCTAAATTTGGGCCGATCGTCCCGAAAAATAAAGCCAATAAAAAAAATCTGCATATGCGCCCAACTTTTTCACGGCGAGTTCATGATGGAATAAAACACGAAAAACCAAAACGCGAACAAGAACGCGCTCACGAGGAGACAAGAAAACACGGAGAGAAACCTGTAGGCGCCGTAGCGTTTCATTTCGACGTTTCGCTCCAATGAAGTGACAGAAGAATCAGCAGCAGAAGCAAAACACCCAACCAAAAACCATCCAGGGAACACAATGTTGAAAAGAGGAGATCTAGCTTTTAAATGTAAAACATCAATTTAGTTACTGGATTTACAAGAAGCAAAATGTCCTTCTGGTGGCTGATCCATGAAAGATCTCTCCACCCTTCTTTCACACATGCTTTACCACATTCCTGAAGCTCTGCATAGTTTACATCAGACACCTTTAGCTCTAAAGGTATTTGAACTGTCAGCTGAAACACTATACGATTGACGGTTCCTATCTGTTTTGGGTCAAGCGAATCAGATCATCGGTATCATTCCTTTTCCATTAACGCATGCACACTATATGGCCTGAACATTTACTTGATCATCACACGTTGCTCTTCACTAAATTGTTTCACCCAAAGCACAAAGTTGTCTCTTTATGATGGACTTTTACCTTCACTGGAGCTAAGAGACCTGTGACAAAGCTTCTGTGAAAAATAAACACGCTCTATTAACACATGATTTGCCAAGATCGGAGTGAAGGAACTAGAATGACCTGCAAAAAAGCCCTGATTTCACCCCCACTGTACACCTTTGGGAGGATCTGGACCAAACCTCACTAATGCTCTGGCTCAGTGAGCACAAATCCCCTTCAGCCATGCATCATCATCTAATGGACTTTCTTTCCAGGAGAATGTATTTGCACATTCATGCACACACTCATTTACACCTAGGAGCAGTTTAGTGTAATGTAGACAGTCTACCTAGTATGCATTTGGGAGGTGTTGGAAAACTGGAGAAAATACACTATATGACAAAAGTATTGGGACACCTGATTTTCCCAGCCAAATGTAGGTCTTTCCCAAACTGTTATCGTGAAGCTGAAAGCACACAATTGTATAGGGATGAATTTGTGTAGGGTAAATTTTTCTTTCACTTAAACCAGGCGACCAAAACCTGTTCCAGCACGACAGTGCCCCAGTGCACAAAGCCAGCTCCATGAAGATATGCTTTGCATGTGCTAAAGTGGAATAAAATGCATGTTCAGGACCATGAATCAGATCAAGGTATTTGGACTGTCAACTGAAACACTATACAATTGACGGTTTCTATCTGTTTCAGGTCAAGCGAATCAGATCATCAGTATCATCCCTTTTCCACTAACGCATGCACACTTTATGGCCGAACGTTTACTTGACCATCACACATTGGTGGCTCTTCGCCAAATTGTTTCACCCAAAGCACAAAGTTGTCTCTGTGTGTTGGCCCTTACCTTCACTGGAGCTAAGAGACCTGTGACAAAGCTCCTGTGAGAAAATAATGGCGCCAACATTTTCTAAAAGCACCACAATTTTACAGAAGAGAGTATATGACATGCATACAAAAACTACAGAATGCAAAAATGTATCTGGTAACCAACACATTTGCAGTCACACTAATCATATGATTGCAAGTCGAACCATTTGGATGTCAGTACAGGCCGGAAGGCAAAATTGTGTTATAAAGGGCAGATGTGCTGAATTCATTTCAAGTGGGTGTTTGAGGGCAGCAAGGTCTTGAGAAGCCTGAAAGCATCTGGAAAGGAAATGTTAGCAGTGAGCCAGGATTTTCTACCAGGCGACAAAACACATGAGTTTAGGGACATGCAATTATTTAACAATGAACAGCCGGAACAAGCTCTGACAAGCTAATATAAAATCTAATACTTGCCCTTTTCAATAACCACCTCCAACAAGCAAATAGGAAAAGCCAGTGATTGTGTGTCAGTAGAAACCTCAGAGTTTACCGAATAATTGTTTAGTAAATAAGCGATATAAAATCCTCTGACATCAGAAATGACACTTTCTAAGTCAAGGCTTAGCATAAAGCTGTTTCAGACTGACCCCTTAGATTTTAGCCTTGTCATACCTAAAATAAAATGTTTTAAAGCAAAGTAATAATCAAAATCAGGTATCTAACAGAATCAAATATTGGAGTCAGACCTGTAATTGAATTTTAGAGAGATAAAGTTAAAACATGCTTTTTTATACTTGTGTTAAAAGGCCTGTATAATGACCCCAACCTCAACCATACAGAGTATATAAAGTTTTAAAAAGGCAGATCTCATAATAACCTGCTGTTCGGCTGGATGGAACTTGCTTCTTTATATAGACATCCAGATACCTGATAGAAACATACTGATATTTCCCTAACAACCAGACCCATTTATTATAGACATGATTATAAGTTAATGTTTCTGTCCAGAACTACATTTCTATATTGGAACGGTTGGCAAAGTTCTCAATTACTTTTTTTTTTTTTTTTACCTTGATATGAACCTGCATCAGCAACACATTTTCTAATAGTTCAATGAACCCATAATTTTGAGTTAATTAACCTGAGTGATCTATACCATTATATGTAAACAACTGCTGTCAAAGTGTGTTAATTGCCTGAACAAACCTCAGTGCCGATACCTGTGGCAGCAGGGCATTACATCACATAGGTGCAAGTAATTATGAGGATTTTTCTGAAAATGTTTTCCTTATTTTTCCTTTCAGAAAAGTACTTAATCCATACTTTTTTTGCTGTGAGGTAAAAGATTTGAACCAATGAGTCACTAGTCAAAATTACATTGCACACTGTACAATTGTACACTGGAAATAACGAGAATATAGTGAATGTTAAAATGGATGGATGCAATTGCAATATAAAGAACATTTTATTTAATAGACAGGCAATCAAACCAAGTTGAACATAGAAGTGTACTATAGTGCTGCAAGCACTCAGCACAATGGGGATAGTCTCTAATAGTGCAATGTTTCTAGTATGTACTTTACAGCACAGTGACATTTTTTCTTTGCATATCCCAATAACAAAGCTGGGGTCAGACATGTTACAGCACCCCTGAAGCACAGAAGTTTAAAGGCCTTGCTCAAGAGCTCAAGAGTGGCAGCTTGGCAATAGCAGGGCTTGACACCCCCTAGAACCTTCCAATCAGTAACCAAGAGGCGTAACCACCTCTCTACCACCTTTAGTATTAATACACTAAAATATAGTGTAATATTAATTTTGAACAGTTTAGGCAATTTTTTACTGGCAAAATTATCTGACGAAATAATGTAAACCTATAAATGAGTACAATTGTTTATAGGTCTAATTATCTTATTACGTTTATCTTTGTAATCTTATAATAGGAAATAATAGTGATATTTTACTATAGTCAAAAATGTTTTACTTTTCACAACGAGGACCTTTTCAACACAATTTAGAGACAGAAAATTCTATTGCTGCTTGGCTGATAAATATAATTGCATGGAAATTTCATGAATTTCCAAGTATGTTGTTAAGACTTAATTTAAGCTTGCACTTTTTTTGGGAACATCTATTCAGTAGCATGAATAATTGGCCAATTATCTATTTTTGCAAGGTAATGTTTCACATGGATTATGCTTTTTTCATAACACAATCATTTGAATGGTACTTTTTTTGCAAAAGCTCTATTTTCACTTCTTAGTATTAATGCAGATGTTTGGACCGAGTATATGACTGTAGGACCATGCACAAATAACCTAAAATAAGTGTTTCTATACATTTAAACGGTGTAAACATTATAATACATCAAACGTAAACGTCTGATGTATTCAGCAAGAACTGTAGGCTTACTGTACATGAAGATTCCTTCGTTCACCTTATTGCATCACTTTTTATTTTTATTTTATAATATACTTATTAACTAGATTTTGTTTCTCATTAATGGAAGAGTATATAAAAATTATTGCCCAACAATAGTTTTTTTTATCATGTTCTGCAACATATGTTCAAGCAAACAGCTGACATACAGCCATAAAACTCAATAAAATATTATTTGAACAGGACTTCTAACAGTGAACTTTGACAAAAAGCTTCCCAAATATAGGTTTGGATTTATCTCCAATGTGCAAGCCAGAGGTAAATGGCAAGGAAATACTTCCAGACAGGACATGGAGAAGAAACCTTGAGACACCAGATAGGGAAGTTGTTAAAAGTTATTGGATGCATGTTTAATAAACCACTGTGCTAGTGAACTAGACAGCAGTGCTGCCTTAGAACTGCAGGATTCGATACTGAGCTTGGGTTTCTGTTATTGTGTATGAGGAATTTATTCTAATGCATTAAATCCACACCATTTGGAAGACACGCTTATCTAAAACCACTTAGGGAAGTGTCTTGTCTTTATCAAAAACACATCCTCCTGCTGGTTCACTAGGCCAGAGACTAAGAGTACCATAAATCTAAAAACCCATTTGGGAGGTATGAAAAAAACACAAGACAATGATTTTCTTTTTAGTAAATAACAAAAGTGCTGATTTAAGTGCTCGATGAAGAGGTAAGTCTTTTCCGTTTATAGCTATTCAGTCCTTCATCTGTTCAGAAGGAGAAGAGTCTTGGTGGAGGTTATTCTGGTACCTGAGGGATGTTGGGAGTGTGTGATGTAGACTGGAGTGTGTAACTTCTTCCAGAATTTGTGTTGACTTGTAAATTTGTGTGTTTTCTTTGTTTTTTTTCAAAAAAAATGTTGAGGTTTAAACTTGGAAATTCCCTGCCCCTCCCCTTCCAGTTTTTAATCCCATAGTGGCCCTAATACACTGTCGTTGTGTGTGTGTGTGTGTGTGTGTGTGTGTGTGTGTGTGTGTGTGTGTGTGTGTGTGTGTGTGTGTGAGAGAATGGTTGCCTGTGCTTCACTTGTATTCCATTCATACCAGGACAGGCTTCATATCCAAAATGACAGTGAACATGATAATACAGCTACTAAACAATAAATGAATATGCATTTAGTTAAAGAGTCTGATTTTAAAGTTTAAGATGAGATATAATTAAAAGCCTTTAAGGCAATTTAATCCCATTGTAGTGCAAAGTTTTGTATATGTACAGTGCCCTCCACAATTATTGGCACCCCTGTTTAAGATGTGGTCATGGACTTCTAAAAATTCTCCTTTTTTTTAAAACAACATAGAACCCAAATGCAAAAAAAGAGAAAAATCCAACCTTTCATTTAAGTACATTACTTTGGTGGTAAAAAAATCACACATTTAGAAAAAAAAAAAAAACTTGAAATCATGTGTGCCACAATTATTGGCACCCCTGATGTTAATACTTTGTACAACCTCCTTTTGCCAACAAGACAGCACTTAATCTCCTCCTATAACATTTCACAAGATTGGAGAACACAGAGAGAGGGATTTTTGACCATTCATCTTTCTAGATCATCCAGTGTCCTGGGTCCTCTCTTATGCACTCTTCTCTTTAGCTCGCCCCACAGGTTTTTGATTGGGTTGAGGTCTGGGGACTGAGATGGCCATGGGAGGACCTTGAGTTTGTGACTGCTGAACCACTTTTGTGTAGATTTTGCCACATGTTTTGGATCATTATCCTGCTGAAAGACCCAATGACGACCCATCTTCAGCTTTCTGGCAGAGGCCATCAGGTTTTTATTTAAAATATCCTGGTACTTCAAAGCATTCATAATGCCATGCACCCTAACAAGGTTCCCAGGGCCTTTGGAAGAGAAACAGGCCCACAGCATCACAGATCCTCCACCATACTTCACGGTGGGCATGAGGTGCTTTTCAGCATACTCATCTTTTGTTTTACGCCAGACCCACTTAGAGTGTTTGTTGTCAAAAAGCTCAATCTTAGTCTCATCTGACCAAAGCACACGATCCCAGTTGAAGTCCCAGTACCGCTTAGCAAACTCCAGACGTTTACGTTTGTGAGTGTTAGTGAGAAAAGGCTTTTTCCTTGCATGCCTCCCAAACAGCTTGTTGGCATGTAGAGAGCGTCTGATGGTTGTTTTGGAGACTCTGTGACCCCAAGATGCCACTCTTTGATGCAATTCTGTGACGGTGAGCTTGGGAAATTTTTTTACTTCTCTTACCATCCTCCTCACTGTGCGTTGTGGCAAGATAAACATGGGAGCTCTTTCAGCCTTGTTTGTCACTGTTCCAGTTGTTTTAAACTTCTTAATGATTCCTCTGACTGTAGATACCGGCAAGTTAAGGCGAGTGGCTATTTTCTTGTAGCCATTGCCTGACTTATGAAGGTCGACACACATCTGCCTTACTTGAATGGTGTGTTCTCTTGTCTTTGCCATGTTGACAAATGGGTAAGAGAATTAGGCCTCTGTGTCACGTCATATTTATACCCCAGGGAAACAGGAAATCATGAATTACTAATTAAAAGTCCCTAGATACCCTGACCAACCTTAGCAACTACAGAAAAATATATATAAAAAAAAAATGATTTCAAGTTTTTTTTTTTTTTCTAAATGTGTGATTTTTTTTACCACCAAAGTAATGTACTTAAATGAAAGGTTGGATTTTTCTCTTTTTTTGCATTTGGGTTCTATGTTGTTTTAAAAAAAAGGAGAATTTTTAGAAGTCCACGACCACATCTTAAACAGGGGTGCCAATAATTGTGGAGGGCACTGTAGATAGGGACCGAAAAACGGTCATAAGTCCAGCAGGTCATAAGTGAAAAAAAAAAAGTGACTATGATGCATTCCGACGCAGACCTAAAGAGGCGTCTATAAACGTATATATCGTTTTAGTATTATTTTTTCGTTAAAGGTGATCTTGTATCTCCGATATTCGAGTGGTTGTAGGTCGGGGTCTGACTATACTTATTTCCTCCATTGGTTTTAGAGTAGCACAATATTTTATTAGTCAAAGTAAAGGATTAACATTTGAAATATATTCCTTAATTTATCTTTAGTGGCAACTGTATCCTGGACAATCGAGCATATCCAATCTAGGCAACTGCATGACATTGGACAATGGGAGGAAATAATGAAAAACCAGAAGGAAACCCAGTCAAACGCAGGAAGAACACACCACACACCAACCGTATCCCCTGGTTGGTCAGGATCGAGTCAGAGACTTTGAAGCCACCTATTTAGAAAAATAACACTTCAGTTTAATGATAATTAGATGATAAGAACACTATTTAAAATACTGTTTGTCTCTTTTGTTTCTTTGGCAGCATTCAGAACAGACGCGTTCAAACAGTTTATGAAAGTCACTGTGAAAATGCTGGCTGTGTAAAATCATTTCACAGTGACTACATTTGTACAAGAGATCAAGAGATTTTGCCATAACTATAGAGTATGTCTGTGAGAATGCTATCTGAAATACACAAATACACAAATAAAAAGACAATGCACAAAGTCTAACTGAAAATATAATAATGCCAGTGCTGACCGTTTTCTAGTTCTAGTACTAGTATAAAGAAGAGGACCTTATAACAAAGAGAAGACCTTATAACAAAGAACCTACAGAACAACCTGAGCCTAAAGACCATGGAAACCAAAGAAAAACCAACAACATCCAGTAGGAGAATGATTGTGGTGTGAGGTGAGTGTAAATACAAGTGCTGATTAATAGATAATGTGATTCAGGTGCAGACAGACATGTAGTTTAATGGTGCAGTGGCTGATGGGAAAAGTAGTCCCGGGTCTCATAAAGCCGCTGAGGACATTGAATTGGGCAGTCTAATCTTGAAACCTGTTGCTGTTTAGTCTCTGAAAAAAAAAAAAAAAAAAAAAAAAAAGGATTTTAAATACATTATTATTTATTGTTTTATTCTTTTCAAAGTACAATTTTTTATCAATAAGTAGACATTTCAGCTTTAAATTATATTTTGAAACTTTTTTTACGCTATATTGTGTTTAGTTTTTCATTATTTTTCCCTTTACTTCTGAATGGCGCATGCTATCAACCATGGGATCAACAAATGTTATTCGAAAAAATGCGGATTTTGGATTTCTTTGCAATTGGATTTCGACGCATTATTACTTTTCCCCTACATACAGTAATATCTCTCCATTAAATTAACATCATGGTTAAGAAAAGAACAGCTCTATACACCTCCTTTTATTAACATGCCTCCGTTTTTACATTGCCTCTGTCAGTCCTGTGTAAACCTGCACTCTGAAAGACTGCCAGGCTGTCAAATGATAAGTCTAAATATTAATGGATATAATCTTTATCTGCTTGAATGTGCAAGAAAAAAAACACATCTTGGTATTTACCCTATCAGAGTCAATATTTGTTAACTATCAAGCCTCTGCAGCATTTCTGATGACCTCTGGACTAAAAATCGTTAGACAAACAAATGCAAAACAAACAGCCAAATGTGTAGCATGAATCGATCAGAGCTTTATACTGTAGCTGCATGTCTTAAAGCCCTGATAACTACTTTTACCGGATCTTTCAGACCACCAGAAGAATAAACTGTAGCTTTTTGAGAATTAAAAATACATGGAAATACAGTGTAAGTACAATGCAAGAATAAAATGCTTTAAGAGAGCATAAATATAGAAAATAACATTTAATTTGACAGATGGGTTTCTCCAAAGCAATATCAGCAAGATACATTTTGGCAGCAGTCTTAGCTTTCAGAGATAGTGACTTACCTCAAATGAGCCCAGGATAAATCCCTGGTATATAGTAATAGAAAGTACCTGGCTAGCTTAGTTGGCAGGGCATGAGAATTCTTAATCTCAAAGTCATACTGTTCAGCTGTAGTATAGTGGATAGTGTTTAAAGGACATCGGTACTGCCAACCAACTGAATGACCTTAAACTTTAAACCATCAATTTGATGCCACTGGTCATTGTAAAGTATATCGTTCAGTGTAACAACTGCAGTTTATTTAAACTCAGCAGCAAATATTATACGCTAATATCATATTCTAATATTATATTTCTGGTACTAAGCCACATAACACTGGTATTAACTGTACAGTATATACATTTTCAACTACAGTAAAACAAATTGGAAAGGGATATACAGTGGAACCTCAGAGCTCGCGGCCTCAGCGCTCGCGACCTCGCATGCTCGCGACTTTCATTCCGACCGGCGACTCTCATTCAGATCGGCTCGTGAGCAACCGCGAGCTGCTCAAAACGCTAGTTTTAACATTTGTAATCAAGGTTTATCTCATTAAAATTGTCTAATAATTAAGTGTTATGGACTGAAATAGTGTTATTCACTCATTTAAATCGATTTCGTATAGTGTTCTTTGGGTTTTTACTAGGTTGAAAGGGGCGTATCAAAAGGTCGCGAAAATTCGGAACTCGCGACTGGTCTTGGTCCCTAACCCTCGCGAGCTCCGAGGTTCCACTGTACTACAATAAGAGAAACGTGGATTGGACACTTAGGACTTGAATAGAGATAAGTCTTAATTCTGGAATTGTGGTTGTGGCTAGTAGTTTTTTATAAAACAGGAAAAAAGTAACTGTTTTTTAAGAATCATACAAAGTTCCACAAACATGCTTTTTATACATTTTTATTCCATAAAACCTCAGATAATTTTGTCAACTGTGCGGAAAAGCACAATATACCTGCAAAATGTGACAAAAGCAAAAGACACTAAGGAAAAAAAGCAAGCAAACATTAAAACCACCGAAACTCACAGAGAATGTATTTAACGTTTACCATCAGTATTTGTACTGACGCCTTAATCTGATGCAGATTACAAACATACAACAACACTGGCTAGCACCAAAAAAGCCAATAAACATAAGTATAAATACTATAACAGTCCAAACAAAGTCTACAACCCATAAAAATACACAATTACATACATAAGGGCAAAATAACAATGCTTCCCCGGACACACACAATCTTCAACAACACAAATCACTGCTTTATACGAAAGAACTTTTTAAATACGCGTTTGAAATTCTCATTGCAAAGTGGATAAATAAAGGGGTTGAGGGTGGAGTTGATGTAGCCCAACCATATAGTGAACATGTGGAGGTCGTGATGTACGCATGTGTTGCACAATGCCATGACCATGAAGGTGATAAAATATGGGATCCAGCACACCATAAAGGCGCCAATGATGAAGCCCAATTGCCTCACCGCTTTCCGTTCCTTATGAACGCGCATGTTCTGGACACACTGCTTGGACTGCTCGCAGAATTTCTGCCATGTTTGCTTCAAAGTCAGGGTGTTGCTACAGTCTATACCTGGACCATCGTCGTGCATCCATGACCCTTGCGATACAGGCGACTGTGCATTAGCATCATCATTACAGAGTATGGTAATGTGTTTGTGAACATCAGTCTTGGGAGTTATTTCACAAATATTAGCAACCGAATTCGGCACTAATACGTTACAATCGGTAACAGATACAAACATTTTGAGATCTGCATTGTCGTCATGTTGCAAAAAGCCGAGAGCTAATGATGAATCCTTCGAAGGTGTTTCTGAATTTTCCTCCTGGTTTATTGAGG
Organism: Silurus lanzhouensis; assembly: GCA_039877035.1. Taxonomy (NCBI): domain Eukaryota; kingdom Metazoa; phylum Chordata; class Actinopteri; order Siluriformes; family Siluridae; genus Silurus; species Silurus lanzhouensis. Next base: position 3,460,117 of record JBCEWE010000329.1, read on the forward strand.
AAACCTCATGGAGCTCCCTTACAGTTTTCTTCTTAGGTTTTGTAATTTTGAAAAATGAAGTTTTCCTGTTTTTGGACTTTTTGTCAGCCACAGATTCACCATTTTCCTCGTTGGTGTCCCTTGAGATGTACGGCTGCTCCAGAGTATACTGATCCAACATACCGTCTTTCTGAGAGTATGTCTGCAAGGCTAGATTCTCTTCCTCTGCCATTTTACAGAAAGTTCTCGGATTTTTTAAGCTTTGCACATTTAGCTCTTCATCTGCCACAACCTTTGCAATAGTGACGCTCTCCCATTGCCTGTAATGTTCACGCACAGCGATGAAAATCTGTGAATAGAACCACAGCATCAAGAATGAAGGGATGTAAAAGTTGAGAATGGCAGTCAGCACTTTAAACCATGTGACGAAGCGAAAGTCTGTGTCACACTTGCTCTCTAGTTCAGGTTTCCGGTCAACATTAGCAAACATCCTCCATCCCAAAATGGGTATGATCCACATCATGGAGAGAAGCCAAGCAAAACAAATCATTAGTGTCGCTCTTCCTCGCGTTCTGTATTTCAGATACCTTAACGGGTGCCTGACAGACTGGTATCTGTCTAAGCAAAGGATAAACAAACTGAAAATGGAGGCTGTGCTAGCCACATAATCCATTACCAGCCAGAATTGACACACCACACGACCAAGTTTCCATTCGTCCTCCAGTAGATAGACAAGGTTGAGTGGCATCACCGTCGCCCCAACTATTAGATCTGCTAAAGAGAGGCTGACGATGTAAAGGTTCCCCACGGTGTGTAAAGTACGTTCTTTTCTCACAGCTACAAGAACCAGAATGTTCATGATGATCGTCAGGAGACACAACATGCCCAGAATGATCCCCAGCACTGCATTGTTTACATGATGGTGGAGGGAAAGGGATCCATTTAAATATGTTGTGAAATTGAAGCTGGCATGACCTTGGAGGATTTTATTAACTTGATTGTCCAACTTAGTCTCCATTGGAGTTTTCTAGTATTGTCACCTGATGTCAAACTTCTGGATAACGGTATCCACACGTTGGTCATTCATTGGCAAGTCCATAAGTGAATACCTAAAAAAAAAAAAAAAAAAAAAAAAAAAAAAAAAAGCACAATATGTTAGGAAATAATAAAACCCACATTTGACTCATTGATTTATAATTACATGTACATGAGTGCTCAAAATCTCTATCCACTACCACATGGTTCTTCCTGTTTACCCATGCAAGTAAATTTAGACCCCTCAATATTTTCTGGCTAATTAGATTTTTTAGAGGTGATTCACTGTATCAGGCTGGTGCAGTGGCAGTGTAGCAGATACAATGCAGCCTCTATGCTCCAGAGTCCCTGGTTCGATCTTCTGCCTGGGTTTCTGTATGTAGGGGTTTCTTAGGATTCTCCAGTTTCCTTCCTTCTACCTGACATGACGAGTGTGTGTGTGTGTGTGTGTGTGTGTGTGTGTGTGTGTGTGTGTGTGTGTGTGTGTGTGTGTGTGTGTGTGATCGAAAAGTATTGCATCTTGCAATGGTGTCTGGTACTGCTGTCCAATTCAATGTGCACCTTGCTCCCAGTGTTTATGGGACAGACTTCAGCTTCATCGGGTTAAAGGAATTTATGGTTTTTTTTTTTTCTGGTTAAAATATTTATGCATTACCTAACATTTTTCAAATCTGGAAATGAAAAACATTTATTTTATTTCATCATTAAAAATAAATCCAGATTTAAACAAGAGTAGTTTTGCCTTTAAAAAGTTTAATGTAACACTAATATAATAACTCATTGACTAAACACAGGACATCATTAACTGAGTCAAAGCCACTTGTTTGCACAACGAGAACAGTAAAAAGTGTTTGCTAATAGCTGTAAAATTGTCAAAACACAAATGGATAATATGTTGTTGTTTTTTTACTGAGCTATATGTGATAATCAGGATCATAGTTCAGGTCCATGCCATATTTCCATTCATTTATTCATTCATCTTCAGCAAGCATTGTATCCTTTTAAGATAAGATATACCTTTATTCGTCCCACAGTGGGGAAATGTCTTTGTTACAGCAGCAAAGGAAAAAAATAAAAATAAATCCAAATATATAAAAAGAATATACACAAACTATAATATACAGTATATACACAGTACAATGTATAAATACAATAAGGAAAAAACAGTAGGCATTGCAGGTAGTATTTCACACAGGTGGTATTGCAAGTATTGCAGGTAATATTGCACATATTGCATGTAATATTGCACACAGGTAATGTTATTGCACAGCTAAAAAGTAATAACAGTGTTGTATTTTGGTGACTGGTTTTACTTTTTAGGGATGCAGTACACAATGAACCAAAAGCAAAAGGCATAGTTGAAACAGCCTGCCAAAAAACTGAAACAAAACCTCTAGTTAGTAACCTCTAAATAGTTAGAATTGTTGTAATCTGCAAAAATGCAAGAAACTCAGGCAAACATATCGGCTAAAAAAATCAGCATCATATCCGCCGTCGTCTGCACTGACTTCTAAATATTAGCTTTAGCATTGGCCAGAGAAAAACCCATAGCAGTCGACCTCTAAAAAACACTACTTAGAAGGTTATAAGGTATTTCGAAATAGATCTCCAACCTATAAAATACTATAATACACTTTTGATATTAGCAATGTTTACAAACCACAGACAGAAAACACTGTTTAATACGATTTGTTTTCTGAATACTCTTTTAAAATGATCACAAAGAAAGTTATACTTAACAAAGGGGTTCAGCATGGAGCTGATTTACCCCAGTCCTGGTCAGGGTTAAGGTGGATGAGATGCCACTCCATGACAGGAACCCATGGACATGCACATAATTGCACTCTCATTGACATGTAATGGAAATTTAGCATAGTCAATCTAGCTGACATTTTTTCTGAGGTGGGAGAAAGTCAGAAAACCCAGTTTAAACCCACAAAGACACAGGGAGAACATGCAAAAATCTGCACAGACAGTAATCCAAGTGCACATCATTGGACCCTGATGCTGTGATTTTGCAACATTTCTATGGCCAGGTCATGGGTTCAGAACTGCCAAGTTGTCACTGTTGGGCCCTGGAGCAAACAAGCATAACCTTTAACTCTCTCTGCTATGACAAATAAAAGCTTGTTTATTTTATACACACAGATCAGCCATGACATTATGACCATCTGCCTAATATTCAGTGGTCTGTGGCTATGCAGTGCCATACACAACAAACTGTGATGCACTGACAAAGGTGTTTTCTGACACATTTCTACCAGAGCCAGCATTACCTTCTTCAGCAGTTTGATCTATAGTAACTCCTCTGTTCAGATCAGACAAAAACAAGTCAGTTTTGGCTGCCCAGGACCCTGAACCATGATAGATACTGACCACTGCAGACCAGAAACACTGCACAAGAGCTGCAGTTTTTGAGATGTGCTGACATCATCCAGCTGTTACAATTCGGCCCTTTTTAAACAAATCTTTATGCTTGTCCACTTTTCCTGCTTCTATCACATCCCACCCACTAACAGGTGCCATTATGAATAGATAATACATTTTACAGGTCATAATGTTATCCCTGATCTGTATACAGTGGGAAAAATAATTATTTGATCCCCTGCTGATTTTGTGAGTTTACCCCCTACTAAGAAAGGAACAGTTTAGAATTTTTATGGCAGGTTTATTTAAACAGAAAGAGACACAATATAAAAAAGCCCTAAAAAAAAAAGATTGAAGAAAGGTTATAAATTAATTTGTATTTGATCGAGTGACATAAGTATTTCATCCCATACCAACTTCTGAGAATTTGTCACAGAATCAACCTTTTCCAATCAAACACCTCCACTACTACGGGCAAAAGCTTTCAGGATTGAAGATATGCACAGTGCTGGAATTGGCTGCAAGACCATCAGTGGGAAGCTTGGGGAGAAAGAAACCACTGTTGGGAAGATAATTAGAAAAAAGCAAAGTTTCTCCAATCTGTGGAAGAAAACTATTTTAGAATAATGTTCCTCGACATAAAATTCCAAAACACTTGAATATCTCATCATTTACAGTACATAATATCATCAAAAGTAAACAAGATAAAAAAAATCTGGATAAATCTCTGTATACAAGAGACAAGGGTGAAAATCAGTGATCTTCGGGACCTCAGGCAGCACTACTTTCAAAACGGTCATGATTTTGTAATGGGAATTACTGCATGGGCTCATTAACACCTCTAGAAATCATTGTCCGTGAACACAGTTTGCCATGCATTTAATAAATGATGGTTAAATCTCTATCATGCAAAGAAGAAGGCATGCATGAACATGATTCTAAAACGCTGCCATCTTCTCTGAGCCAAAACTAATTTAATCAATTTTGGATACCATGGACACAACATCCTCGGGACTAAAGAGGAGAGGGACCATCTGACTTGTTATCAGCGCCCCATTAAAAAATCTCTGATGTTATGGGAGTGCATTAGTGACTTTGGAATGGACAGCAGGCACATTTGAAAAAGCTACATCAGTGCTAAACTGTATGTACAGGTTTTAGAGCAACATATGCTTCCATCAAGTAAACGTCTTTTTTTACAGAAGACCTTACATATTTGAGTATGACAGTGCTAACTGCACACTGCATCTATTATAATTGCATTGTAGGTACAGACATCCTGACTGCAGTCTGGACCTTTCACCATATGAAAATGCATCATTAAATGAACAACAAAGGACACCCAGAACAGTTGAGTAGCTAGAATCCTGTATATGACAAACATGGGACAACAGTCCTCTTCCAAAATTTTAGCATCTGGTCTCCTCAGTTCCCAGATGTAAACGGACAAAAGACATGATGCTACACAGTGGTAAACATGGCCCTGTCGAAACATTTTTGAGACCTGTTGCAGCCATGAAATTCGAAATGACCTTTTTTTTTATTTCTTAAAATGGTATATTTGCTCAGTTTAAACATTTGATTTGTTTTTTGTTTTATTGTGAATAAAATATGAATTTATGAGATTTGCAAATCATTGCATTCTGTTTTTATTTACATTTTACACAGTGTCCCAACTATATTGGAATTGGGGTTGTATATATCCTTCAGGATTGATGGGGTGGTGAAGATTTGAAACAAGTTAAGTAATGCATATGTTTACTTAGGTCTTACTTTTTTGATAGACGCTCTTAAAGTTTTATTCACAATATGTGTAATGCAAATATTGGAATCGGACTGCTTGGGGTACATATAAACATTACTTTTGGAATCTGTAATCAGCATCTATTTGGATTGGCAGAAATGGTTGCATGTAAACATACTACAGTGGAACCCGGTTATGTCGATGTCCTAGGGGGTCGCCAAAAAGCATCGAGGTAACCGATGATCGAGATAAACGAAAATCAATATGGCGGCAATATATTAACGTGCTTGAAATTTCTTTATGTACATGATGTGCGTTAATAAATGAGAATGTGCATGCACGTGTTTTTGAAGGGTTTTTTTACACAACAGAATTGCCGCGATTTGTTTGATGAAGGCATGCTATAAAAATACATACAGTACATGTTTATCTGTCAGGAATCCACCTGCCACGCCCCCTTCGGCCCCCTTCAGCGTGTCAGGTGTTTTCTCGGCCGCTTTCTCTGAAGCGCCGCTTCAATCGCGCACATATGGTGCTCGTTTATCATCATCACCAGCTCCTATTTAAACTTCCACACTCTCACTGTCCGTTATTGTTGGTATATGTTGGTTCACGGCGGTCGTTGTTATCGCTCATGCGTATCCCGGTACGTGTCTTCCCACTGGCACTCTCTCAACGGCTACGCTTTCCTTCCCAAAGCCGCACCGCGCTCCTACTAACACTACGAACACTAGCACTAACTAACAGCAGAGATCCACTGTATTGTGTGTCCTGGGTGCTTAAATCTTAAATGATTCAGGTTTAGATTTGAATTATTGTATGCTGTTTTTTTTGTTAATATTGACATGGCTTTTCTTTTTCAGCACTATATACATTTCCATAGACATGGGACAAAAAACTGTGTACAAAATTACAACACAGAGTGAAACAGCATTTCCTCTTTGTGTGATTCCATGTTGTGGTGATGTGACTGAGTCTGTAGCAAAATGGATCTGAAAACGCAATCTGAACCAATTATGTTTTGATTTTTCACAGTCCTCCACTTATCAGGCAGCCCATCAGAATGTGGCCACAGTATGTTAGATGGAAATAGTGGCACCTTTTATTTTTTGCTTGCATACAGCTATTCATAAAGCCTCACAGTCTATGTGAAGATAAAATGACAACTGCATGTGTGCTATGTGAGAAATATGAAAGATGTGAACAAATTTGTTGTACCCTCCACCAAAAATCCCAACAATTTTCTCAGAAATAACTTGCACATCAATGTTGATTCCATATTAAATAAAAAAGAATCTGACTGATTTTTGATGCTTTTTTCAATCATAAAACACATGAACATGACATGGACAAAAATGATGCTTACTATTTTGTTGCACAAACTTCATAGGCAATCACTGCAAACAGGCAATTTCTGCAGCTCTCACTGAGACTCCTAAACCTGCCAACAGATAGGTTGGGCCACTCTTTATGAAAAACCGCTCCAGTTGTGTCAGGCTTGAAGGCTACCTTCTCCAGACTGCATGTTTAAACTCGTTTCATAGATGTTTATTGGTATTCAAATCAGAGTTTTTTGAAATCTATTACAGAATATTCAAGTGTTTTGGTCTGAGCCATTTTGGGGGTGATTTTAGCTCTATGTCTTAGGTCATTATCTTGTTCAATTATCCATGAGCTGTGACTGAGATGGAGCTTATCTGACACTATGCAGTTCGTTTCACTCCAGAATCTCTTGAGATTTCACTTTGCCCTTCACAGACTCAAAACTCCCCCTGCCAGATGCAGCCCCAACGCATAATCAGCCTACTCTATGTTTCACGGTAGGTACCATGTTCTTATCTTGAAAGATTTATTTTTGCATCCCTGAACATACAGCTGATGTGCCTCGTCAAAAAAGCCCAAGTTTTGTCTCATGTGTCCAAAGGACATTTTTCCAGATGCATAGTGGCTTGTCAATATGCATTTTAGCACATTTTGAAGAAAACTATATGGGTTGAAACATCAATATAGGCCAGTGATTTATTTTTCTTTTATAGACAATCCAAAAACATTTTCCACATCTGTATGTGTAAAGACATGCCATGCTATTTTACATAATATACTAGAGTATACATTTTTAACCATGCCTAGGAAAAAGAAAACTATAAACTAGAGAAACCCATGGACATGACAAGCAAGACGAAACTCAGTATTTCTATAAATATGGATGTAGGTTTAAATCCCTAATGAGTAAGCCAGAGGTGTCCGTGGTGAAGAAAAACTCTAGGAGATGACATGAGCAAGAAACCTTGAGAGGAACCAGACTCAGTAGAAACCCATTGCTTTAGAGTGACAGCGGATAGTGGGATTATAACACTACAGGGTGGCAAAACAAAGCTCCAAATATAATTTCCAACTTTTCAAACAATATCAATTTTTTCTATAAAACATACTTGATTGCCAGTTCTTTGGAAAACACACATTTTGTAATTTCTGCAAACTCTGGCGCCCAGTGTTGAGTGTTGTGTGAGATGTTCTTGCTATGTTTCTTGTTAAATGTCCCGATTCAGCCATGAGATTCATTTGAATACATTCTTGTTTAGTGAAAAGCATTCTAGCTATAAAACACATATACGACATATGCTATGCTTCCTCGTAAAAGTTACTCAGTACACTTATCAGTACCATTTACACATTTATACAAACAAAAAAAAAAAACCTCTTATTCAAAATCACACAAATAAGGACACGAGTGTTGTGGCAAATTAGTTTCTTCCATTGTTTATTCTCTCATATATACTCTCAAAATGTTCTGCTTGCTGTTGAACTGACGCTGAATTGAATATTCATGCTAAGCACCAACCACCAAGTGGCAATCAAAACAAGTTCAAAACAGAGCGCATTCTCTACCCTGATTAGTGGCTTGCTGTGTGCTTGACCAGTTAAGTTTTTATCCGCTCATAAATAAAAAGGAACAACTGATTTTGCAAAATGCAGTTGAGTAAAAAGTAAGATATTTGACTATGAAATGTAGTGAAGTTAAAATAAAAGTCTCCCCAAATAAAAATACTTCAGTAAAGTACAGATATGCAAAAAAGTAACAATCTGTACAGTAATGAATTACATTTATTCCCTGTCCACCACTGCATGTCTAAAAAATATATATATACTATATGAGCATCATAGTTTAATGTTTACAGCAGCAGTTCTTAGTTACAATCGGCTGTATCCAGGAAAGATTATCGACTGCACTAAAAGGAGACATGGGCATAACCTGTGTCTGGGAAGTGCAAAGTGCAAAGACATGCACAAGGAATCATATACACTGATCGATAAAAAATATTGAGCCTGAAAAATACAAAAGTGTTGAAAAAGGGATAATAGTTTAAAGTGGTCTCAGTGAAACCAACCCACGAGTGATAAAAACCCAGAGAACAGAGTGCACAGTGAGTGGAATACAGTCCTCTTCTTCTTCTTTCGGCTGCTCCCATTAGGGGTCGCCACAGCGATCATCCGTCTCCATACCACCCTGTCCTCTACATCTGCCTCTTTCACACCAACTATCTGCATGTCTTCCCTCACCACATCCATGAACCTCCTCCTTGGCCTTCCTCTTTACCTCCTACCTGGTGGCTCCATCCTCAGCATTCTTCTACCAATATAATTCATGTCCCTCCTCTGCACATGTCCAAACCATCTCAATCTCTCCTCCCTCACCTTGTCACCAAAACATCCTACATGCGCAGTCCCTCTAATAAACTCAATTCTAATCTTATCCATCCTCGTCACTAACAACGAAAACCTCAACATCTTAGTGAGTGGAATGCAGTATGTGCCATAAAAATAATGTAAATGCCATCTGAATATAATATTTCTTAAATAATAGCAATTCATTTAGAAACAAATTTTTAGTCGTAATTATCAGTTGTGTAGGGGAAAAAAAATTGTTGATAACTATATAGTGATAAAAGAGGATTCTTGGTAGTTGGTACTTTTTTCATACACAAATTCTAACAAAACCGTCATGTGTGTGTGTAAACAAGCTAAGATGGAAATACTACAGGCATAATTGGCCATGAGTCATAATGAAAGATTCTATGTAATGCGTCATGTTCGAAAGCAATGTGATTACATCGAGTTTGCTTGCCATCACCCTTTACCATAACAGGCCCCTAGTGCAGAAATAAAAAGAGACAGCAAGCGATCCTGCCTCGTTGCTAAGGAACGGTCTCAACACGTACTTGACTGTCCACTAAAATGTTGACAGTCACCTTAATATCCACCTTCTGCCTCCTCACACATTTCGCACCCTGTCCGATCCCAGTTGGTCAGGATCTTGACCTTTACCCTCCGTCTTACCATGCAACAAATCTTTTACTTATGACTTTCTTTGGATTTTCGGACCTAAAGTAGATCAATGAAGTTTCACACATGCCTTGCTTACACTTCTCGAAAATAAATTACATTTAGCACCCTTCGGTTCTGTCTAGCACCCCAGGTGTTGGGAAACATCTGGGGGTTTTAGTACTTTGCTTTATTACAGAGAGGTTATAAGCTGAGCAACTAATGATTGAATGTTGTTAGTGTAACATATCAGTGTTCGCTCACTTCCAACTGCAAGTATCACCCCAAATATTGCAGGAATGCACTCGTCTGGGTTTTTTTGTAAATATTTTGGAGTAGATCTTTCGCCTGAGGCTCACGGTTTAATCCCTATCTGTGGCCCTGCTACAGAGAAAATGCTGAGTCTGAGCTGAGTGGTGATTTGTTGTACGTGCAAACTGGCAACATCATCCTGATCGGTTGTTTTAATTTTTTTTCCCCAAGAAGTTGCATATAATACCACCCCTACCCAATCCTAAAAACAAAGAAAAAAGTACCTTCTGCAACAATTACAATAAATTAAACGATTGATAACATTTGTAAGTGTATTAATTTATTATTATAATTTATATATATATAAATTTATATATATATATATATATATACACAAATAGTATACCAAAATTTATACACATGGTATTCCTAAAAAAATGTATTCAACAATATATAAATAAATATATTAGTTTATAATTGGTTCTTGGTAGTAGGTAAATACTTGTAGACCATGCATATCAAGATGAGGCAGCACAAGGTTTCAACTAGCAGGTAACGTGTGATCATGATGATTTGCATGCCTAGATACTTGCTATCTAGGCTACAAGCTAAGAATACAGTTTCTCTTACTCATGAGCTTGTAACCGATGTCACTTCCTGTCTGAGCAGAGGAAAACGTTAGTCATTCCCATAAAATCGCAGGTACTGTCCACAACAACAGAATGGGGGTTCAGTAAAAGTGCTGTGTAAAAAATATAACATATACCTGGTTTGACGCACTGAATATTTTTTTTTGTTAGTAAAAATAATTGAAGCAGTAAATGTGATTTGAAACTACATTTTCAAATCATATATTAATTCTAATCTAATAATATTTTTACTTTGCAAGTTATTACCTATTACCAAAAAAAATTAATAAATGAATGAGCCAGTGGATTAGTGTTGAAAGAAACACATGGCCCATGTTCAGTTTGTTTCTTTACCTTGCTATTATCTTGTAGATAAGAAGCAAAGTATCATGGAACATTTAGCACGTTTGATCATCAAACTCCTGCCACAAGAAATTGCCTTGTTATCGCATTTGTACTGTTCGAAAGTAGTTTAATATTAAGAAAATAAATATACATCTTATATTGGAACTACCCTCAATAATAAAACAATAAAGGTAAATCCTTATGCACATTTTCATTTAACAGACATTTGGCATGTCAGATTTCACAGATGGTGTTCCTTCATTATCATTCATTCATTCGTTATTCACTGAATGGAAAACATACACACACATGCGCAACTATAGGGAACATTTAACACAGCCAATTCACCTAGAATATGTTTGAGATGTTTTAAATAAGAGAAAACCAGAGAACCCAGAGGGAACCCAATGACCATGCAGACCAAGCATAGACAGAAATGGACAGTGTTACTATGAAATAAAAAAATGATCAGATAAAAGAATTGTTTTAATCTTCCCCTATGCATGTGAGATAATTATTCCCTAATAATGTGGACTTTTACACCAACTACCTCTGTATCATCTGAGCAGCTCTGAACTGCCTTGTCAAATATCCTACAGTGTGCCAGAACCACATAACCTTTTTGAGATACTGAGCAATTCAACAATTTGTCTGTGATAAGTATGCAGTTTGTACAATGCTAAAATGGTGGCTGTAAACATACTTTGCTTGTTATTACTATTAGACTCCAATAGAAACTAAAGAAACAAACAATTTACTCATTGTTCATATTTGGGGTTAGGAAAAGACTGTATACATCAACTTTATTTTTTGCTAAAATATTTCAGCAGAACACAGCTGACTAAAAGGTTGTCATAGACCACTCAGGAAGTAAAAGGGGAAACCAAGAGATTTTGGTGTACACAACGCAATTGAACTTTAAAGTGGACTCTTGACATTTTACCAGTTGATGAGCTCTCAGACCACTTGTTCATGCCACCGTTATCTATAATATCAATCAAACGGGTATTTTATACATTTTATGATTTTTTGCTTTGAAAATAGAGTGCAGTAAACAGTATTAAAATACAGAAATACCAAAAGCATAAGGAAAAACAGTAACAAAATATACAACAATCAAAGCCAACTCATGCTTCATTCCAGGCCTAACCTTTCCCTTTCATGTATGTATGTAGTCACAAATACATGGATATATTATGCACTGTGTATAGCAAATATAAGTATTATTTATTACACTCAAATTATTTGTATTATTACTATTATTTTCACTAACTACTTAAACTCAAGAGCATAATTCCAAGTGCCACAGCACTCTCTCAGCAAGTAAAATGCTACTCTACACTTCGTACTTCATTTTTGACTGGGGCTACACAACCCAAAGCCATTAATCAAAATGTAAAAGAACCACAACATGAGCTAGAGAGATGGTCTGGTATAGTAGAGTTTGCTTTCTGGTTATTTCATGGTCCGAATACATGGGTTGCCAAATATATACTCGATTTGCATAATTAAAATAGAAATAATAACCAAGAATAATTGTAAATTAGTCAAAAACACCACCACAATATACAAAAATTTTTTTTTTAAAATAATATATATATATATATGTAGTAAACGTTAACTTTTTTTTTTTTGCAAATGTCCACAAATAGACATTTTCAAATTTCTGTGTGTGATATATTTCAAGGCCTCTGTTTATTTTATTACAACAGTAGCATAAGTGATTAAATAGGAATGGAAAAAGAAAACAAATAATGTTCTTTGCACTTGCATTTCTTGACATCTTTTTCAAAAAAGGCCAGGAAGTGTGTTTGAAAAGGTGTCATCTTTCGGCTGACACATCTAAGTTTTAAAACATAAGGAATACATCATGAATAAACCATGAACAGAAGGATAAAGGAAAATAAACTCTGCCAGAAAAGAGTAAAATGGACCAACACAAAGCAAAGGGACCTGGTTTATGCTTGGCATGTAACTTTAAAGGCAGTGGCAAAGGAAACAGCATTGTTCATATTTGATCTATTAATGATCTTATTTACATCTGCAGGATTAAATGCAACATTCCCGACATAGCCAAAACATTCATGTCCATCAGATTTTCAGATTATACTGTACGCCAGATTCAGGTTTTTCAGTTCATGTTTTCAGTGATTTGGTGTCTGCTGTTGGCATGGCTTCACCTTTAAAATAAACATCTGCCCTTGCATCTGTCTCCACCCCCTAATTACATGACAATAACAGACTAGACTAATACATTTGCATTTGTGATTTTTATGACCCAACGCTATTGCGTTTATGTGAAGTAGATGTACGTGGAAATGTATTAGTTTTATTTCAGAATTCATATTATTAATGCAACACGTCCAAATGATAATAAGTAAAACTGCCCTCAATGTGATTTCAATGTGGCTTATTAAAATTTGACTCCCAGTGACATTTCAAAGCAGCAGCACACAAAATATAGTCTTTAATAAGTCTTTTAAATAAGCTGGAACAAAATTTCTTACAATAATAAAATAAATGAATAAAACTACACATTAAATATCATATTATGTAGCTTATCTCGAAACCCCCTTTGTAAATATATATTGTGAAGCCTTTTTTGGGACCCCCTGTGCTACACCATGTAGAGAAAAGAGCATAAAAGCTTCAAGCAATCACATCTAATGATGTTTAAATCATGAAAAAAAAAACAGAACCTTGTATCAAGGTTTAAAATATGATCGATTGTGCAACAGTGTAATTAGTTTCTTCAACCTAATTTGTACTAAACATGGATAGATTGATTTTACTCGGAGATTCAAAGAGTGCTGCCATTAGCCTTCGTCTACTTTTTAAGCGTGATGGAAATGAACGAAGAAGGTGCCGTGCCATCCTCAAATTGTTCCTCTGTGTTTCTTTTCATTAACCATCAATACTCTGTGGTCCTGTTATTTATACCATAATAAGCCTGAGACAGTGATTGATGAAGTTTCCCTTCCTGAAGAGGTTAGGTCATTGCAATGACATTTGCCTGCTGTGGTTTTCTTCTCCTTCTCATTTAAATGCGTATTGCTGCTGATACTTCTTTCCACTACATTATGTTTCAACTTATCAATGTGAAGGGATTCAAAATAAGTACAATAAAAGCCTGCAGTGTGTTTCTGATCACTCGATAATAAATATTGAAACCACTATGCCTTCATTCATCCACTATGTTCACTGCCTGACTAAAATCTTTGAAAGTATATTTAAATATAAATAATAGAATGTAATTTCAAACCATTCAAAGAATTATGTGCAGAGTAATGCATTCGTTTATCTTTAATAACCAATTTATTATGGTCAGGGTTTTGAAGGATACAGAGACTATCTAAGAAACACAGGGATGAGGTTTTGGCATCAGTCCATTGTGAGGCTGATTAATTTAGACGTTTGAAGTAATTTGGCTTAGATAAACCATCTACTGGCATGTTTTGGGGAGTGGGAGGACACCAGAGTGTGTTAAGAAAACCTACATGGACATTGTGAGAACATGCATTGAACCTCAGGAAGAAATAAACCTACTGCAGACCCTGTAGCTGTAGCATCTTTAGTGTTAATTACAAGTTCTGGTGTAAAATACAAATTTAACTTCATTACAAGATAGTGTAATGAAATTACACATGACATATGTGTATAGGCACTTTCACATCTCACAAAGAAATTTGTATTACTTGGAAAAAATAAAGTAAAGGATTGGATTATGTTTAATGATACGAGTTTGTGCCTGGCGGATGTGAATTTTTAAGGATGTGAGTAGAAATGTGTGGCTTTTTTGTTAAATGAAAATAATTCCATTGACAAGGACATCATGGTCAAAATATAAACGTATATCCTCTGAAGCACAAGTAGCTCTAATTGTTAACTGTTTTATATCAAATTTATTATTTTTTTTTATTATTAAAGCTAGTACTGCTTTAGCTATACTTTAGTTATACAGTATTAGTTTGAACGATTCTAATGTTTGACTCAAAAATTAATGTTTTTAATTTTTATTGTATTGACTACTAACTGCTGCACTTATTTTTCAGAGTATTTTTCACCTGGCACTCATCAACCACCAACCTATATAACCTCCGTTCCCCCACTAGCTCATTGTCCTTTCTACAGTTTAGGCTGAAGAACCACGTCGTACCACCCAAGATACGGATATCCTGTTCTGTGTTGGATTACTGTTGTTTGCTGGACTTTATAAATTCTACCAACTCTCTACTCTTTGCATTCACCAGGTTTAGTCAAACCTGGAGTTTCTGTTTGGTTTGCCGTTTTCTGCCCTTTGCCTTTTTGCTTTTCATTAAAACCTTCGTTTGTTGCACTTCGGTTTCTGGCACGTTCTTCCACCTGACAGCTACCCACTCTAATCTCTGTCTACATATAAAATATGTAAAATAAGTTTGTATTCGGGTCTTATTTAAACTTTTTTTTAATTTTTAATGTAATACTGCTATCAGAGAACTAAGAACAACCCAAGTGTAATACTGATCTAATCTAATCCTAGTTCAAAATTATAATAACTGCAATTGTTTTAGAATACTAAAGATACGTTACTTAATTGGATGGATTATTTTTGATTAGTTATCTTGAAGCTTGACCCCAGATTAGCTAATCTAAAGTGTCATCTGAGCGTGTATCAGCAAAAGGCAGTTGGTCTTATCCCATATGCGATAACACAGCCATTTTTTAGGCATGAGCCAATTTTAGTGTCCCTTCCAGTTTTGGTGTCCATTTTATATAACAACCAACCACTTAACTTTTTGCACACAAATGTCTTCAAAAGGTCTTAAACTATTTTTTGACCCCTTCAAATCAGCAGGAACAGTGAGAGTCACTAAAATCCTTCCTGTGCAAGATGAGACCTTCCAATAAAGCCACAGAATGACTTGTAGTAAATACCATGTAATACATTGAACTTCTTCTTAGAGGTATAATGCAATGCCACTATAGTATCTGAAGCTGTTTGATCCTTAAAGGATCACATCTGGGTCCCTCGTCATAAGCAAAGATTCACAGTTTACCACATACAGGCAGAATGTTGAATGTCTGGTGCACAACAAGCTTGAGCTGAACATGCTCAAAACAGTAGAGTTGATTGTGGATTTAAGTGGAAGCCCTAATGAACCCCCACCATTTACCATCCTGAACAGTCCTGTAGCTGTAATATACAGGTACTTGGAATATACCATTTCTCAGGACCTAAAGTGGGTATTACACACCAACTCAATTCTAAAAAAGGATCAGAAAAGATTGTTCTTCCTTCGCCAGCTAAGGAAGTTTAACCTGCCACAGGTACAGTTGATGCAGTTCTATTTGGCTCTCATTAAGTCTATGCTGTGCACCTCTATTACTGTCTGGTTTGCTTCAGCTACAAAATCAGACACTAACAGACCACATAGGACTGTCCAGACTACTGAGAAGATTACTGGTGCTCCTCAGGCTACTCTCTCTGAACACTACACCACCAGAAAGGGGAAATAAGCATTTAAAATAACCATTGACATCACACACACACGACCCACCACCTCTTTGAACTGTTGCCATCTGGCCACAACTACCGAGCACCAAGCTTCAGAACATCAAGGCAGGAGAACAGTTGTTTCCCCCAGGTCATCCATCTCATGAATACTTAAATCGATTCATGTGAATGGCAACACTGTAAACATATTCATGTGCAATATACATGAAAAATGAAAAAGTTTTCTTTCTTCTATTTTCTTTTATTTACTAAATTGACTACACTGCCACAATTGCCTTTGACTACCCACTTGCACGAATCTGTATATAAAACCTGCAAATCCTGGATATCACATTCTGACACTACCTTGTGTATAAATCTTTCTTATTATTAATATTCTTGTGTTGTATCTAGACAGTATTTATACCAAGACAAATCCCTTATGTTTGTGTCACACTTGACAACAAAACCCATTCTGATATACATACACATGTTTTCTTTTAAAATCTAATTTAAATTTAAATTGTATTTGTAACATACACAGACATACATACAGAGTACGACATGCAGTGAAATGCTTTTCATAAACCAGTGTGAGCAACTAATTATTTAATGCGCCTCAAAGAGTTAAATTTTGTTAATACAATATTTTTTTTTACAAATTTAGTCTTTAAAAACAAAAAAGGGTTATGGGTTAGGCTTTATATCTCTTACTGTTGTAATTTTTTATTTTGTCCTACAGCATTTCAGTCCCATCCAGACATTTCTAAACTTTCTAGAATTTTCTAGAATAGGGCAACTTATTTGAAACATATTATATGTTCATTCTGAATAATTTGTATACTTTCTGCTAATTTCTAATCATGTGGTGGTTTGCTTATGCAACATTATAAATCAGCTATATCACCATCAGTGTGGCACAAGCTAAAGGCATCCTTTTTATACCATACAGTACATTGCATATGTATACTTTACAAATATGTATGATTCTTTTTTTAAATTTCTTTTCAATGCAGGTACATTTGTGAATAATTACATTTATATTTTTTTTATGTTCTGGAAAAGGCGCTGTATGAGCTCTATGAGAAGCTGTATGAGAAGTTGGACACTAAGGAAGGAGAAAGGTATTTGTACCGATTGGCGAGGCAGAGGGACCGAGCTGGGAAGGATGTGCTGCAAGTTAGAGCAATAAAGAATGGAGATGGAAATGTGTTGACTAGTGAGGAGAGTGTGTTGAGAAGATGGAGGGAGTATTTTGAGCAGCTGATGAATGAGGAAAATGAAAGAGAGAGAAGGTTGAATGATATAGAGATGGTGAAGCAGGAATTAGTAAGGAGGAAGTAAGAGCAGCGATTAAGAGGATGAAGAGTGGAAAGTCTGTTGAATCAGATAACATACCAGTAGAAGCATGGAGATGTTTAGGAGAGATGGCAGTGGAGTTTTTAACCAGATTTTTAACAAGATTCTGAAAGGGTTAGATTATGCCTGAGGAATGGAGGAGGAGTTTGCTGGTATCGATTTTTAAAAATAAGGGAGATGTGCAGACCTGCAGTAACTACAGCGGAATTAGGTTGATCAGTCAAACCATGAAGTTATGGGAAAGAGTAGTGGAAGCCAATCTGAGAGAAGAGGTGACCATCTGTGAGCAACAGTATAGTTTCATGCTAAAGAAGAGCACCACAGATGCATTATTTGCTTTGAGAATGTTGATGGAGAAGTATAGAGAAGGTCAGAAGGATTTAGAAAAAGCGTACGACAGGGTGCTGAGAGAGAAATTGTGGTATTGTATGAGGAAGTCAGGTGTGTCAGAGAAGTATGTGAGGGCGGGACATGAATGAGGACAATGTGACAGCAGTGAAGTGTGCAGTAGGAACGACAGACTGGTTCAAGGTGGAGGTTGGATTGCATCAAGAATCGGCTCTGAGCCCTTTCCTCTTTGCATGGTGATGGACAGGTTGACAGACGAGGTAAGACAGGAGTCTCCATAGACTATGATGTTCGCGGATGATATTGTGATTTGTGGTGAGAGTAGTGAGCAGGTTGAGAAGAGCCTGGAGAGGTGGAGGTATGCGCTGGAGAGAAGGGGAATGAAAGTCAGTAGGAGTAAGACTGAGTACATGTGTGTGAATAAGAGGGAGGGCAGTTGAGTGGTGCAGTTGCAGGAAAAGAGGTAGAGAAGGTGGAGGAGTTCAGGTACCTGGGGTCAACAGTGCAAAGTAATGGAGAGTGTGTTAGAGAAGGGAAGAAAAGAGTGCAGGCAGGGTGGAGTGAGTGGAGAAGAGTGGCAGAAGTGATTTGTGATAGAAGGGTATCTGTAAGAGTGAAAGGGAAAGTTTATAGGACTGTGGTGAGACCTGCGATGTTGTATGGTTTTCAAGACAGTGACATTAACTAAAAGACAGGAGGTGGAGCTGGAGGTAGCAGTGCTGAAGATGTTGAGGTTTTCGTTGGGAGTGACAAGGATGGACAGGATTAGAAATGAGTTTATTAGAGGGACAGCGCATTTTGGAGACAAGGTGAGGGAGGCGAGATTAAGATGGTTTGGACATGTGCAGAGGAGGGACATGGGGTATATCGGTAGGAGAATGCTGAGGATGGAGCCACCAGGAAGGAGGAAATGAGGAAGGCCAAGGAGGAGGTTTATGGATGTGGTGAGGGAAGACATGTGGGTAGTTTGGCTGAAAGAGGCAGATGTAGAGGACAGGGGGGGTATGGAGACGGATGATCCACTGTGGCGACCCCTGAATGTTCTGAATAAATAATGTCAGATGTTGCTGGAAGGTTTCTCAGAATAGGACTTTGCATTATAACAATGTGTTTCCTGTACATAGGGCAATACCCCAAACTCCAGAATCTTAAAATCAGATGTCTGTGCTCTGCAAAATAAAACTATTGAGTAAAACACCTGTTATAAATGGATTGTGAAAAAAAGTTTAATGAGTTATGATAATAATAATTGGAATAATAAAATTCTTAATTATGTCAGTTGGGAGGATTCTCAGAATATGAACTTCATTTTATTGTAACAGAGCGTTTCGTGTACATAGGACAATAAACTACTGAATCAGAAGTTTTTTTAGGCTTTAGCAAACAAATTATATCATATAGCATACCAAATCCAATCAAATACTGATCAATTTCTCATAGCATAATGTTTCTCCAGGTACAGATACCTGTAGCTTGTTGCATTTGTGTTTGGAAATGTTCTTTTATCCCCTCATATTGTGAATACATTTAAGTGCTTTCGGTTCCTAATAAAAGTCCAATCAACTCCAGAACCTTATAGACATATTCAATGTTCATTTAAATGTCATGACATTTATATTTAATAATCTACAATAAAAATAAATTAGGTAAAGTGTTGACATTACAGCTCATGCTCTTATAGCCCAACAATGTTTTTATAGGATCATGGGATATGAACTTAACCTACTGATCAGAAGTGCAGAATCTTAATTGGTGAGCCAACACTGATCATAAGCCTATTTTGTCCTTTTAATCAGTAAATATCAATGAGTATCTAAGGTCTCTCTAGCACATGTGCATCTTTAAATTTTCATGTTCTTAGAAAGCATAAGACAGTTCAAAATTCTGAAAGCTGAAAATAAGTGAAACTTGTATTTCTCAGAGGGGAAAAGCTGCAAAGTGTTACCGATGTAATCAAAAGCAGTGTTTCCATTTCGGATATGTTTTCACACTCCTGCCTTAAAACCTTTGGGAAATTTAATGTTAGATGTTTTCCTTTTTATTGTAAATCTATGGTTATGGCTTTCTCACTTTATTATTACAGTGTAAGCTGGAAAAGTGTCACAAGAGCAGAAGGAAACAGTCTGGTGATGTCAGTGGATTACATCCACCGGCTTCATGCAGTTTTTGCAAGCAGATCTTTTTCTTCTTCTTTCGGCTTCTCCTATTAGGGGTTGCCACAGCAGATCATCCGTCTCCATACACCTGTCCTCTACATCAGCCTCTTTCACACTACCTACCTGCATGTTTTCCTTCTCTCCTTCTCCTACTTCGGCCACAAGTAGCCCAATTTCCACTGGTACCCTGTTGGCTAACGATATCTGTGGCGGTCGTTAGAAATCCGGGCCTCGACCGATTGGTATGTAATTCTGATTCGTGAACCACATATTTGATTTGGCACATGTTTTACGCTGGATGCCCTTCCTAACGCAACCCTCCCCATTTATCCGGGCTTGGGACCGGCACTAAGAGTGCACTGGCTTGTGCAACCCCAATGGCTGGGTTCAGTTTTTGCAAGCAGATAATCATTGTTATTCACTTGAATTTACTTTGTCTATCTGTTCCTATATTTTTGCTCACCAAGAAATCGGGCCACCAAATGTACCAGGTTGTAAATATGTCCAGAATGAAATATGAAATTCTGATTCTCACATTTCATATTCATCTACTGAATTTTAACCCAAATAGAGAAAAAAAAAAAAAACAGGAAATGCTATTTCCAATATACACATATAAGTATGCATGCTAAACCTTTTGTAATACATCTATTCATTTCAATTAATGTTCAGGTTATTTTAATGTGTTGTTTTCTTTGTTGTTATATTGGCTACATACTTTCCCTATATTCTTTGCTTTGACAACATTGTTAACATATAGGCATTGCAAATTGAGGCACATGAATTTGAGAATAGAATAGAATAGAATAAACTCTTTTAAGTGATTTACCATTGAAAAAACTAATGTGTTAAAGCTTATTTCTCAGAAAGTATCCATGCCACTGCACTGGCATCATAACCTATTTATGTCTTCTAAATTCCATAATGAACTCCCTTATTTCTTTCAAATATTTACAACAAAATTGGGCTATAAGGAACGCAGGCAAAATGGAGCAGTGTCAGTGAGAAGTTGGGAAATTGCCTGAAAGGGAATGATTACAGATGGAATAGCTCACTTGTATTACTTGTCACCAAGAAAAGAGTTTAAAACAAAGAACAAAGAAGTGTGTGGGTGGACAACCAATTGCGATCGGTGATTGGTAGATGAAAACAATGGTGATTAGTGACTGCTCATTTGAGGGCCCATCACTGCAAAAAATGGCATCTTAACAAGTACAAATATCTGAAATTCAGTCAGATTTATATTACAAGATTGCAACAAACCAAGTATAAGATTATTTAAACATATTTTAAACATTTTTACTATTTCCTAGCTTGAAATAGCCTGGATAGATCATTTTCTGCATTTATTTCTATAAAGACAATGGAATTGAATAAAATAGAACAATAGATCTGTTCATAGAACAGAGAAATAGTACATATGAAAGAAGTCTTCTGCTTCTTCTTTAGGCTTCTCCCGTTAGGAGTCGCCACAGCGGAGAGACCATCAATACTATACAAAAACACAATATAACAATGTGTGGCATTACAGAGAATGAGGCATTTCACATATGGACGGTGAATACCATTTTGCTAAAGCACGAAACCCAGTTAAGACTCCAAACCTCTACATTACAACCTCACCTGCGCCACCTACATCATCTGGAGCAGTTCAGAATCAATATTTGTCTAATAACATGACAAAAACAAAAAAATGTTAATAAAATACAACCTACTCCCCAGAGATGCAGACTCATAATTTGCACCACTCCTCAGAATCTGTAATCCAGTGATACCGGTCGTATTCACTGGTCTGAAAGTGGCAAATAAACCCTTTCCCGGGCTGAGACAAGCTAGCTTCAGGGTTAGCCGACCTCTCCTCACGATGTCTAGCTTTTCTTGAAAATGTATTTTTAAGTATGTCCGAAACCAAATTAATTTCTCTTCCTCTGTAGGCATAAAAAAGTGTAACTCAGATGTATTACTGTGTGCAGAGTGCTACGCATGTTTTGCCAGTCAAACTTGGCTTTAACAGTTTCTTTCTGACCAAACCAATCAGAGGACAGAAAAATGCTTTTGCTATTCTGTGAGGCGAATATGAAATCTGATTAGCTAAAGAAATAGACCCGTTGCTAATATTCTCTATAGTCAAAGAGGCAGCAGTATTAACTTTGCAGACCCTGGGCAAATTAGACTGACATGGCAGCACTCTATAGGCACCTCTATAGGCTGAAATCTGATTGCCAGGAGAGAAGGATTTGCTGGCCCTGACCGCCCGCCACTAGTCTCCATACTACTCTGTCCTCTACATCTGCCCTTTTTTAAACCAACTACCTGCATGTCTTCCCTCACCACATCTATAAACCTCCTCTTTGGCCTTCCACTTTTCCTCCTTTCTGGCGGCTCATCATTCTTCTACCAATATACCCTATGTCCCTCCTCTGCACATGTCCAAAACATCTCAATCTATCCTCTCTTACTTTGTCTCCAAAACGTCCTACATGCGCAGTCCCCCTTATAAACTGTAATCACTCCCAATAAAAACTTCATCTTCAGCTCTGCTACCTCCAGCTCCACCTCCTGTCTTTTAGTCAATACGTTTAAAAGGAGTAAATGTCTATAAATAGGCTTAATAAAATAATTTTTAATTTGTAATCTTATAATCTCTTGCTAAGATTTTTTTGCAGTATTGGCTAGTGGTGAGTGGACTGATCTTGCTCTCTCAAATCTCTCAACCAGCTGCTGAGCTGAACTGCTGCGTAGCGTGTGGAACAGGACAATGCTACAAAAAATCTTTAAAAAAATAATAATAATAATAGATTAACAGTCCCTAATATTTTCTCTAAAATCTTGTTGCTAAGCTAATTCAAAATGAGTCATGAAATGGGTCTAAAATGTTGACAAGCTTGCTAAGATGGCAACCCTAAATGTAATGGTTAAGTATGTTTAAATGTACATTATACAGTCTTTAATTTTAAATATTAGCTTTTATTAACAAACATTTTTTCATTGTAAGTGCGTAGAACACAGAAACTCATCAAAATGGCTCTAGTAGTAATGCTTCCTTAATTTTGAGTCCTGCTAAGCTGCATTATGCTTTATTCCCTCTACATTATGAGTCAGAAATCAAAATAGAATCACTCATTCTTTCCTGACCTTTGTTGCCCAAACCATTCCACTAAGCTGCTCTGCTCAAACTGTTGACTTTGTGTTCATGAGGACATTAATTTAATGCTGTTTGGACAAATCCATGCTTCATAAAGAGATTTCACACCATGACTCAGATCTCCACGCACTTCACACATCATAAAGAGGGAACGTAAACTTTCACATTATTAAAATTCGTTAGATTAAGCATCTTTGCATTATACAATTGATCAATTCAGGTTTCTTTGTTAGCATCATTGCTAAACTAGCGTCTTTCTCCGGCTAAGTTTGCTTAATTTGCTTAAAATATCTACTAATCTAACTAGTTAGTGAAAAAAGTTTTCCAAGCATTAAAAACAGCAAAAATATGTTAGCCATTAGCCAGCTATTTTGTTTAAGTAACTAAAAAACAATTAGTGGTTTGAAGGCACAATGTTTGCAAAGCCCAGTTAATTTTAATTTCTCTTTCAGAGGCATTTAAAAATAATCAGTGATCAAGAAAGTCAGTCATACTATTGATGTTTATTGCTATTCTAGTTATTGCAGCTATTAAATTGTACATGTATATTCTCAATCATAGATTTGGACATGGTATGAATGTGACAGCAATAAATTAATTAATTAAATTAGATCTGATGGACAACAAATCTAGTGGGCATTCACTCTGTGTAATCACTTATCATGACCTCCACTGTTGGAATGCCTAAATCTACAATCTCTGTTAAAAAGAAATCAGCCAGAATCTGACATCTTCATACTATGTCATGTCAGTCCAGTAGTAGTGCTATACATATGTACATCTTGGTTCCACAAAAGTAAAAAAAAAAACAATTATTCAGTTATTCCAAGCAAATAAGAAGATGCCTGAAAGTAAAGACAAGCTTTATTTTGTCTAGTTATTATTTGAAACATTGGGAGAATGTAGCCCTGATACCCCCCACCAGCCAACCCTAGTCTTAATTAACCCATAATCACTGGTTGAAAGCTAATGTAATAGCTATTTGAACCCTGTAATGAGGGTGAGCATAAGATCTATGATTATGTAGTCATGCAGAGGTATTTCATATCTGGGATAAGCCTCTCTAGTGGGGTGTGATGGACTTGCATGGGGACATAGGTGACAGCTACAATTAAAAATACTAAAAAGAAATATTGAAAATATTGAAAATTATGATTCAGACCTGCCAATTTCACCCATTTAAGGTAAGAGCTCTTAATTCTAAGTTCCAGTGCACTCCAGAATACACCATAAGTAGTGTGTTTTTTTGTCTGAATAGAATGTGAGCGTGAGTCTTTTGACATTTGTGCAGATGTTTTGCACTGTCCAATTTGAAGCCCTGCCAACCTTGCTCATCTCACACTAGTCATTTTTTTTTTTGCTGGTGCTTATAGCGCTTTATATAGAGCAATTTTGACATGCGCAAGTTCTCAAAAAAGTGGAAATTGGGCCTCAGAGGAAATGGTTTGAATAAGTCTATGTGAATGGAACTTTTGAAATGTTTGCACTGTTTACATTAATATACAAAGTAATGAATAAAAAGAATAACTACTTGGAAAAAAATGTTTTTTAATGTGCACAGAAGGCACCAACATCTGCTATAAGAGTTTCTAATCAGACCTGACATGTCAGACTATCCTTATGAATTAGAAACTGACTCCTTCTGACAGCTGAAACTGTGAACTCTCCAAAGTACTTATTACTTATTAGAGTATGTAGTTCATTAGCATGCTGTCGGCGCTTGACAGACACCACAGAGGTGTTCCGACGCAAGCAATACATACGGCACATGCCGATGTGCATGTGGAAGTATAATAATCAACTTATAAATACATGCATGTATAGGTTTCAGTTTATTTTGGGTGTGAGACTGTTGTGGGTTGAACTGTTTCAACAATATGATACCAAAAAGTGCCTATTATAAGCAAAGTGAGAGTGGGGGTTCAGGGCACCAGCATATGCTGTTGGCACTTGACACATTTATTAAAAGTGAGCCAAAGAAGACCATCTTTTAGAAATAAGACCTCACCCCTACACAGTGCAACACTAAAGCTATAAAAACAAGTTATTTGGGTCCAAGGTGGAACCAAAAAATAACCACAAAGACAGGAAGCTGTGGCCATATAATAATGATTCTGGAGAAACATGAGCGTGGAGATGTGTGTGGGTATGTAATGGGCCAATGCATGAGATGTGAGAGCAGAATCTTACTATAAGATACAAATATGATTTTATTTTTCATGAAAAATGTATTACATGCTACCCAAGATGCATTTGCAAAGACCACTGTATGTTCCGACGTGAATATATGTAAATTGCTTGACCTTTGCAGTTATGAAAAAAATCCAGATTTTATAAATATGAAAATTGGTTTCTGTATAAGTATAGCATATATATATTACTCTATAAACTTCCAATTATTAGCCCTAAGCGTACAATAGTTCTTGGCTATGTTTGCTTTGAATCTCCAGTATGCATTGTATGCATTTCAATAGGGCTCTGAATGTAATTCTGATCCAAACATTTTTCTTATTTGTTGCTTGTGCAAGTTGCTTGTGCAAGTGATGCTCGCTTCAAAGGACTACCAAAGAGCACCTGCTGTTTTGTTGTGGTGATGAATTACTTGAGATTGAGCATATCTGTGTTGTTTTTCTTCAAAGTAATACAAGCATGGGACCAAGTCTCCTCAGGAGGTGAATGTGAGCAAAAAAAATAACATCCTGCATCACGGTGAAGCCTTATCTCAGAAATCTTTTGCGCTATAATAATTATGTTAAATTAAACGATTAAGGACATTCTACACCTGCCAGACTAATGCGATAGCCTTTTCTCCATGATACAGTTCACTATTGTCATTGTCTCTCGCTGCATTCATTAATTGAACTGGGCAAGGATCAAATGCAGTCTTGATGAATTTGGACATCAACCACTAAACATTTAGCTCACATTAGAGTTGCAGGTGAACAAATGATAATGAGCATAATTGTTCATCTACTTCTGGTACTGAAAATCATGCAGCAAAACGAAGGAGTCTAAAATTATTTATCAAGGTGAATTAGTTCATAATGTTGAATTAACATTAAGGGTAGAATAATATTTTTTATCCCCATATGCCTATTAAGTATGCATTGTATCAAGATGAGTATTTATTTACTCATCTATGGTATTGCATATTATTGTCTATGCCTTTTAAAAGGAATAAAGTAAGTCCACAAAGTCTGTGCTGTACATGCTAACTTCAGTTTGATATACTTTCTGTCTACACTGGCTTTTTCATACTCTTTCATACAAAAACTGCTTATTGACATGCTAAAACGTTTCAAAATCCCAATACTGTGCTTGCATGTGACGCCTATCTGTGACATTCCTGTCAGGCGTTTGGTTATTTTACATCTCTTTGAATGAATGCTATTGCAAGTGAACACTCCATCATCTTTGAAAAAAGCAATCTCACAATGCTATCAAACTGGATTGCAGGCAAAACAACTACAGTATCATCATCATCCTTCATCTTGTTTTTTTTGAGCTACATATTGGTCTACATATACAGCATCAGTTCCCACTACAACACAAGGTTTTTTTTTTATAATTATAAATTTAGGGGGACAGAATGGCAAAACTTAGAGAAAAAGATTTGCAAAAGATTGGATGTATGTAGTCTTACTGTCCCCAAATGAAAGTACTGCAGCTTAACTGTACATCGTTGATGCCATCATGATGATCAAGTGCTGGTAGCATTATTTGATTAATGATTGTCTAAGTTATATGACTGTTCAGAAGTTCCGATAACAGGTCCCATAAACAGGTCCAGAGTTTACACATTTTTTCAGATACTTTATTGCTTTGAAATATAAAATGCAAAGTAATAAAACTTATAACGCTATTTTTCTGCATGTTAGTCCATAGACTCTACAGAGATAATAGACAACGGTGCCAAAACCACCAGGGCCCTGATTAGACAAGCTGCAAAATAAAGCTCTCGCAAAGTAAATATTGTAAAAGCTATTTCAACCCACTGTCAGAAGCAACTGTATTTGTCTTCGTTGCTAGATTTGTGCTATCAAGGCTGCACTTTTTGTATGTTTTGTGTCTATTTTGCACCTGATAACCAGCAAAAATTTACAGATCATTCCAAATAAAATATAACCAGACTTTAATAACCACTAAATAATCAAAATACTATATCTATCTTTCCAGGTAGAAAATACAGATCATGGTTCCAAAACCACAACAAATAAAAATACATTTCCTTTATTTTTAATTCAATTCAATACATTTTTTTAAATTAATTTTAATTTGTATAGCGCTTTTAACAATGAACATAGTCCCAAAGCAGCTTTACACAGATAATGTGGTGATAAAAATGAATAAGATGTTCTATATAAGAGTAAGTTTGCAACGTATCGAGTGAGCACTGCTGGTTTTCACACTTAACACAGAATTCAGCCCTGAAAGTGTGTTAATTCCGTACTGTACGTTTTTCAATACTTCTCATATTCTCAATAAACAAATAAATAAATAAAACCCTTTCCATGTCACAAGGGTGCTTTTCTCAATTAGGTTACATATATAGTGTAAATTTTAAGATTGCACCTTACCCCTAAATGTCCATTTATGTGTTTGAAATCTTTTTTTTATGTACACACTGTGCACTGTGCATGTCCAATGCACAGCAGTAGACATACTGAAGGTACAAATGATGAAGTACCTTTTATTCAGGGAAGGCATGCACTTCAAAATCTGACTTCACCCAACACCTGTGCATGCAAATATTATGGATTATGCAATGCTATTCATAAATAATATACAAATATTAAAAAGGTAGTATCTATTCGTTATCTTGCATATTAAACAACTGCAGACGCAACGTACCGGAGAGTCACCTCCAAACTCCAGCCGCCACCTGTAGAGCGCGTGCACAAGCAAACCTGAGCTTTTTGACAGTATTTCACCTCCTCAATGACCTGACTTTCTCCTCCAGTCATTAATACGACTCAGTTTATTCATAACCTTACTTATACATCAAATAATCCCCCTTACCGTGTAGATGAAGGACAGCAGTGGAGTCGGGAGGAAAAGAGCGCTCGCGCACGTCTCGCGCTAAGCGCTCTCTCTCCTCTCTCTCTCTCTCTCTCTGTGTTTCTGTCTCTTCTCTGACTGTGTGTGTTTTGAAGGAAACGCCGCTGCTACTGGGTACCTTAAACCTTAAACACACACACACACACACACACACACACACACACCACACACACACACACACACACACACACCAGGACCTGCTTACTTAACTAATGTTTTACACACCCAGGAAATGAACAATGATCACCCCTTATATTGTGAATTCTCAAACACACACACACACACACACACACACACACACACACACACACACACACACACACACACACACAAGAGAGAGAGAGAGAGAGAGAGAGAGAGAGAGAGAGGGAGAGAGACACATACACACCTTTGTATACTAAGAAGGACCTTTAATTGACATTATAATGCATTGGCTACACCTTCACCCATTTAACCCCAATTACCTTATACAGTGTAAGTGGCTCTTATAGACAGCCCAGTTAATAAACAAACAAACAAACAAACAAATAAAAAGCAGCCACAAGGCTAAAACTGTCCATTTGATCCCCCAAAGACATAATAACATGTTCAGACAGATGCATCCAAGTCCCATTAACACTACAATGTCAACCCACCAACACACACACACACACACACACACACACACACACACACACACACACACACACACACACACAGACACACACAGACACAAAATGAGAATGGGCAGTAAGGCATCATAAAATCATGCCAATACAGATCAAGAACAAGTGTAATCTTTGTTACTTTAAATGTAAAGCGCTGATTTAGATCATTCATAGACCCCTGAACGATTGAGAATGTTTACACACCATAATTTATACAGGTGCAGAAAATAAAAAACAGTGAGTGAGAGATAGTTCTGTGGAGGAAAAGCCTTGTTAAGAAGAGAGGCTAGAGAAAACTGATTTGTTCTGCTATTGTTAAACATCCACTGACCTGTCTTTTTGTGAGAGCTGAGATGTGCCATGGTTGAAAAGAGTGATTACATGAGTTAATCCAGTATATCTATATCCTTCCTGGCATCTAAAACCAATCTGGTCATTCTTCGCCGGTCTCTGTCATCAACAAGGTGTTTCAGCTTGCAGGCCATCCTCACACAGAATGTTTCTTTCTTCACACCATTCTGTGTAAACTCTCGAGAATGTTGTGTGTGAAAATCCCAGGAGATCAGTTTCTGAAATACTCACACCAGCTCATTGGACTCCACTAACCATGCCAAAGTTAGTTACAGAACTCACATTGTTCCTCATTCTGAATATTACCTAAAGCTCTTGGCGTGTATCTGCATGAATTTATATATTGTGCTTCTGTAATTGCCTATTTGGATAACTGCAAGAATGTGCAGGTTTTCTTAATAAAGTGGACGATACGTAAATATTTTCATTGGAAAATGTATAAATGTTCTTTTACAGTGAGTTTGAGTGCTCAAATGTTTTTTTTTTTTTCATGCAGAACATACCAGTGCTGTGCATTTCCAAAATAGTCTGTTTTACCCTGTACCACAATACACAGCTCTAATGATGCTTGTTCCTGAGCAGCATTTTGTGTAAGAGCTTCTTCTGTTCTTTCCAAACAGCTAATTTCCAAATATGTAATAATAATTATTATTAATAATAATAAAAAAAAGCTTTTTATTTATTTTTATTTTTTTTTAGATGAAATGAACGTAAGTATTAAAAAAAATTATTTTCATGTCAAATAAAATTTCCACCAGACACTGAAAGGTGTTAATAAAAGAGAGGACTAAAAGTAAAAAATAGACATTCTGACACTTATATAGTGACTTGTCAAAAAAAAAATTCTAAAGTGTTTGTGTACATTTTAAATGTTAACTTTAAATGGCAACAAACATTTTATATAAATAACGTGTTAAATGTAGAATTTTAATCCTTTGTTCATATCCTGACACAGACACAAAACGGGAATTCCAATTTATCCCATAAGTGAATAACAACGATTGATTGCAAGGCTCTAACTTGGCATTTTATGTCTTCATGATCCTTGCTTGGCACATAGAGGCAATGCAATGTTGAAAAATGTTTGGACCCCCTAAATTAAGTGAAGCAAAAGCTAAAGCTTAAAAAAAAACATTCTAGACAATGGCATATATCCAATCAGGCACAGTCACACTCACACACACACACACACACACACACACACACACACACACACACACACACACACACACACAGTCATTATATATATATATATACACACAAACCCGATTCCAAAAAAGTTGGGACACTGTACAAATTGTGAATAAAAAAGGAATGCAATAATTTACAAATCTCATCAACTTATATTTTATTCACAATAGAATATAGATAACATATCAAATGTTGAAAGTGAGATATTATGAAATGTCATGCCAAATATTGGCTCATTTTGGATTTTATGAGAGCTACACATTCCAAAAAACTTGGGACAGGTTGCAATAAGATGCCGGAAAAGTTAAACGTACATGTAAGGAACAGCTGGAGGACCAGCTCAATTAGGTCAATTGGCAACATGATTGGGTAAAAAAAGAGCCTCTCAGAGTGGCAGTGTCTCTCAGAAGTCAAGATCACCAATTACCCCAATGCTGTGACGAAAACTAGTGGAGCAATATTAGAAAGGAGTTTCTCAGAAAAAAAATGCAAAAAGTTTGAAGTTATCATCATATATAGTTCATAATATCATCCAAAGATTTAGAGAATCTGGAACAACCTCTGTGCGTAAGGGTCAAGGCCGGAAAACCATAAGGATGGCCGTGATCTTTGGGCCCTTAGACGGCACTGCATCACATGCAGGAATGCTACTGTAGATGTAAATCACAACATGGGCTCAGGAATACCAGAAAACATTGTCGGTAAACACAATCCACTGTGCCATTCGTCGTTGCCGGCTAAAACTCAAAAGGTAAAAAATGAAGCCATATCTAAACATGATCCAGAAGCGCAGGCGTTTTCTCTGGGCCAAGGCTCATTTAAAATAAACTGTGGCAAAGTGCAAAACTGTTCTGTAGTCAAACGAATCTGATGTTATGGGGTTGCATGAGTGCGTGTGGCATGGGCAGCTTACACATCTGGAAAGGCACCATCAATGCTGAAAGGTATTTCCAAGTTCTAGAACAACATATGCTCCCATCCAGACGTCGTCTCTTTCAGGGAAGACCTTGCATTTTCCAACATGACAATGTCAGACCACATACTGCATCAATTACAACATCATGGCTGAGTAGAAGAAGAATCTGGGTACTGAAATGGCCAGCCTGCAGTCCAGATCTTTTACCCATAGAACATTTGTGGCGCATCATTAAGAGGAAGCCTGTATTACACAAGAATGGGACAACATTCCTATTCCTAAACTATATATAATTTATATATATATAAAACGAAAGAAAAACCCATAGTTATCACTGGAATGACTTAAAACTGACAAAAGTAATAATGAATAAAAATGTACTAAAAAGTAAACATATGAAAATCACACATTGCTTTTGAATTGTGGTTCAACAGAAGTTTTTGAAAAAATAAGTTAATGAAGCTGGCCTGGACAAAAATAATGGTACCCTTAACTTAATACTTTGTTGCACAACAAGGCAATTACTGCAATCATGCGATTTCTGCAACTCCCATTGAAACTTCTGTACCTGTCCACAAGGTATTTTGGCCCACTCAACATGAGCAAACTGCAAACTGTGCCTTTTCCAGACTACATGTTTCAGCTCTTTTTCACAGATGTTCAATAAGATTTAGATCAGGGTTCATAAAAGGCCACATGAGGATAGTCCAATGTTTTGTTCTTAGCCATTCTTGGGTGTTTTTAGCTGTGTGTTTTGAGTCATTATACTGTTGGAGGACCCATGACCTGCAACTGAGACCAAGCTTTCTGACACTGGGCAGCACATTTAAGTCCAGAATACCTTGATAGTCTTGAGATTGTATTGTATCCTGCACAGATTCAGCAAAGAACATAACTGAGAACCCCAGAACATAACTGAGCCTCATCCATGTTTCACAGTAGGTACAGTGTTCTTTTCTTTGTATGCTTCATTTTTGCATCTGAGCTGTTGTAACTTGCCTAAACCTTTTTTGTCTCAACTGTCCAAAGGACAGATGCTTTGGAGTTTGTGGCTTGTCAATATGCATTTGGGCAAATTCCAGTCTCCCTTTTTAATGATTTGCTTTCAACAGTGGATTCCTCCATTAAGTCCACTTTGGCTCAAACAGTGACTGATTCTGCGATGTACCGATGTACCTGCGATGTACCGATGTACCTTGATCTTGGAGTTTACATCTAATCTGTTTGGAAGTTGTTTTAGGCTCTTTGGTTATTCTTTCTCTTATCTATCTCTTCAATTTGTCATCATTTTTTCTCTTGCGGCCACATCTAGGGCGGTTTGCTACAGTCCTGTGGACCTTACACTTCTGAATAATATGTGCAACTGTAGTCACAGGAACATCAAGCTGTTGGTAATGATCTTATAGCCTTTACCTTTAACATGCTTGTCTATAATTTGCTTAGCAATCTCCTGAGACAACTCTCTTGTTAGATTTCTGTGGTCCATGTTCAGTGTGGCGCACACCATGATAACAAACAGCACAGTGACGCCTTTTCACCCTTTGAATAGGCAGACTGACTGATTACAAGTTTGAAGACACCTGTAATGCTAATCAAAGGGCACACTTTAGTTTAAAAAATTATTTTCAATCTTTTCTAGGGGTACCATCATTTTTGTCCAGGCTAAGTTTCATCAGTTTGTTTTTTAAAATGCTTCTGTGGTCTGATTCTCATTAGTTAATTTTCAGGAGATTTATATTTATTATTACTATTGTCAGTTTCAAGTTATTTCAATGACAACTGTGGGGTTTTCTTTAATAAAGGGTACCAACAATTTTCCATGTCTGTCATGGGACTCTCACGGGACACTGTGCATGGCCAGATTATTTTGTCAGAGTGTGCGGGGGGTGACCCAAATGCAGGATGCGACAGGGAGTAAGCAAAATACAGCCTTTAATAAAGAAACACACTGAGCAATGGGGCAAGGCAAAAACACAGTCCAAAAACAGTCCAAGGTCGAAAACACAGGCAAACAGGGTGATGCAGGGAAAGACAAAACCAAAACCAAAACCAAATACAGTCCAAGATTTAGAGAGCCGGCAAACAGAACCAAGAAGGGCAGAACAGAAACACAAACCAAAAACCAGCCCAGCATTCAAAAACAGAAGCAGTTCAGAACAGGGGTTCAGGATCAGGCTCAGGAACAGGAACAGAATCCAGAGCAGGCAGGGTGGCAAGAATAATCCCAGGGACTATAGGAAGCCAGTGAGATAATCTGGCGCCGAGCTAAAGTCTTTGGTGTCCTTAAATACCAGGAGGCGCAAGAAAAACGACAAGATGGCCGCCGACCTGGAAGTGCGCGCTGTGGATCAAGAAGTGCATCCCGTGGAACCGGAAGTGCGTGCCCTGTGCCCGGAAGATCCTGACAATTTCAGTAACGATTTTAGTATATTTTCTCAGGAGACAATACTATTTGAAACTTGGATATAGCGGTACAGATTTACTGTTTTCTAAAAATAATTGAACATACAGCCATTATTGTCAAAATAGCTGGCAACAAAAATTTGTATACCCTAAGTGAAAATGTCAAAACTGTGTCCAAAGTGTCACTAGTCTGTGTGAGCACCATTGTTATCCAGCACTGCTTTAATCCTCCTGGTCATGGAAGTCACCAGAGCTGCAGAGGTTGTTGCTGGAATCCTCTTCCGCTCCTCCATAATGACATTATAGAACTGCTGGATGTTAGACACATGGCGCTGATGTACCTGCCGTTTGAGGATGCCCCACAGGTGCTTAATACGGTTCAGGTCTGAAGATATACTTTTTCACTCCATCACCTTCACCTTCAGCTTCCTCAGCAATGCAGCTTTCATCTTGGTGGTGTGTTTGAGGTCGTTATTATGTTGGAAAACTGCCATTCAACAACCATTCAGAAAGGTGTCATGTTCTGTTTCAGAATGTCACAGTAAATGTTGGAATCCATGTTTCCCTCAATGAATTTGGCAGCTCCCCAGTACCAGCAGCACTCATGCAGCCCCTGTCCATGATGCTACCACCGCCATGCTTGACTGTAGGCAAGACACGTTTCTTTGGTAATCTTTACCAGGGCATCGGCACACATGCTGGACATCTAATCCAAACCAGTTTATCTTAGTCCAATCAGACCACAGGACATGTTTACACTAATTCATGCTCTTGGACAGGTTGTCTTCAGAAACTGTTTGCAGACTTTCTTGTAAGCTAGCTTTAGAAGAGGCTTCCTTCTGGGAAGACGGGCATGCAGATGGACTTGTTGCAGTGTGCACCGTATGGTCTAAGCACTGACAAGAGGACATTCCGCTTCTGCAACCCCTAAAGCAAATCTGGGAGCACTCATGCATCTGTTTTTTTGAAGCCAGCTTTTGCACCTGATGCATAGCACGAAGTCTCAACTTTTTTGATTGACCCTTGCAAGGCCTGTTCAGAGTGGAGCCCATCTTGGAAAACGTCTGTGTGACCCGGCCACTATACTGTAACTCAGTTTTAGGGTGTAACTGATCTTCTTATAACCTCTGCATCCTGGGTGAGTAACAATTCTAATTATCAAATCCTCAGAGAGCCATGAGATGTCATGTTGAACATCCAGTGTTCTGTATGAGAGAATGGTACTCAAAACACAGAATCTTTACTGCTCTAATACAAAATACACAAATTTGTATGGTCCTGTCAAGCACTTAAAGTGCGAGGCAGAGACTAAACAAACTTGCGGTCCGCCACTTAATATCTTCCTGAAGGAACTCAGATTTTAACTATCTATGTTAGCACATAAAAATCAATTACACCGTACCGTTACACCCCTAATATATACCGTATATACTGTATATACAAATTTAATTTGACAGGTTTGCATATCCTGGATTAAAGTTAAATCAATTGTTTCAGTGCTGAATTAAGCATTATTGTGCATTAAGGAATGTTTATTTTTTTATTTTATTTTTTTTGCATATAAAATATACATATCCATTATGATAATTCACCATTTTTTAAAGACCAAACACCTCTTAAAATTTTTTCATAATATAAATAAAAAGTGAAGCCAACATTATCAGTTTAAATATTATGATTATCAGCTCTGATCTTTAAATTTGAGGCTTAGTGAACTGGATAACATCTTCAGTTTAATGGGTAAAAGCTTAATCCTAATGACCACATTAAATCAGTTTTATCTTAGCTCATGTTAAAAGATTATGTTTATTAAAAACTTTATTAACCAGATTTTAGCCTTGTTATTATAATTATGTGTTTAGTCCAAAGGTTTAAAAGATAATTGGGATAAAATTATGTACGTACACCAGTCTTGCATTCATGCCTTCCTGTATATTGGCTCTGCCCGGGTCATTATTTTGCCATCCAGTCCCAGCATGTACCACATGGCAGCACTGACAATAATGAATTGGGAAGATCTCTTGAATTGCAATGCCTCACTTGTCGATGTTGCTGCTCTTCATTCGCACAAAGATTTAAGGGCCTCATTCTTTAAATTTGACTGTATGATGTCTGAATTCAAGTGGCAGAGAAAAGCTGTTTACTTCAGACATTCGCTAATGAAGTATTTGTGGCCTGTCCTGAATAATTGCTGCTCTTTTTTCCTGGACTGCACCGGGCATCCTTCAGAATCAAATTAGTCTGATTTCCAACATTGTTTGTTCTGAGATGCTCAGTGGCAAATCAATTTGTCCTTTTTTTTCTGTTCAGCTAGGGTTCAGAGTGGCATTATTCAAAGCTGTTGGCACAACCACAGGATAATGTACAGAAGACTTCTAATTAACAAATCACAGGTCTTGTATTATAAATACAAATTAGAGATGCCACCTAGTTAGTAAAAGGTCAATAGTAATAGGGCCGTTCTGAAGGTCATTCTCATTGAAATAAATATTTTCACATTCTTTTTAATTAATATTCTCTTATAAACACACAGAGAGGATGCTAAGTTGACAGAACCATAAACTGCAATAATTACCTAAAGATAATGTTGCTTTTTTATTCCAAGGGTCATTAGTAGGCAGACCATGATTCCTATGCTGACCGAGTCAATACCAAAGCTTTTCAGTGGACAGTACTTCAAAAATTCCTAAAGCAGAGATGATGTATTTGAATCTATCAAAATGTTATTTTATAAACCACCCATACTTAATGTGTCTAGTTTTAAATAAATTACAGTGAAATAATATTGCAGTCAATCCTGCATTTTCATAAAAAAATTACCTGAAGGCATCTCATCAGACCAGAGACTGAAGGGTCATCTGGATCTAAGATCTAAAGAGCTAGAGACATTAGGTTATAAATGGGACATTTTCCCAGACATTTTATTAAAATTAACCCTCTTTGCCCTAGTAGCGAATTCAAAACGTGACTTGTTTAAAATAAAGACAACCACAAATAAAAATTTAAAACAACTGTTTTATCTATCCATTCTAATGTCAAGCTTGAAGTTGTAAAAGGGAAGCACCACTCCGAAACGCAACACAATTACACAAGATTTTACTACTTATACACTTACTTCAGTTATGTACTTTTCTAGGCAGTTGTAAACAAAAAAAATTTATGTAATTAGACAGAGTTTACTTGAATACCCCTGCCATAAAACATTCTTATACAATACTGTGGAGTGCAAAGACAATATTGATTTTCTTTCGTCCAATTATAGCTGCAAATATTTTAAAGGCAAAAAGTTGACAAAACGTGATTGGAAAGGGATTCGGTGATATTACTCTCTCAAGCAAATATAAGTGTCTCCGAATTTATCTTTTTCCCTCTGCACTGCTGTCTGCATGTTTTCACTTTAATTATTACACTGTACAGCACATTTAGCTTGATGTGTGAAAGCTTGAAAAAAATATTAATTGAAGAGATATCCGTGTCTGCCAACCTAACAAAAGTGGACAAATCCTTCAGAAATCGATTACAGCCCAAGGACCGAGACCTGACAAATCATGCCTAAATCTGTGGAAACTAATGGGCCAAGACAATGTAATTTCTAGGGAAATCTAAAGCAGGTAATTGACCGAAAAATGTAAAACAAATCCTTGAGGACTCCAAAGCATGCAATGTACCAAGCGTGGACAATTCAAAGAAAAAATCATTGAAGCCAAATGACCAAGATCATGCAAAGCTTGAAAACTCTATGGCAGGCTAAGGACCTTCTGCTTTACTCCAATACTACAGATAATTGAAAACCAAGCATGCACTATATTGAGTCTGTTGAGTGGCAGAATGAAGGAACCTTGGGCATACCAAGTTCTGGGGAGTATATATAATCATTCCTTTTTGCTGATTGGTAGACATTTTTGAAGAATCTTCCTCTTGTTTTAGATCACCCTCTCAACCTGAGGAGCGACAAGGGATAATGGACACCAAAACATGATGGTAATCTGGCTGAGATCATGGAATTCAATAAAGTGGCACAAATCTTTAACTTATTCTGCTTGAAAAAAATTCCTCTGAAAGCAGTTGATATGGAGGGTTAAATACATCCTTGGGTGAGGATCTTAGAGATATGCTCTTCCACTGCTTGTTTTTTTTGTTATCTCACAGCAACAAGGGGACCAGGTGATCATTTCTTGGATTAAAATGTTGAAGCCATGGCAACCATTGTACAAGAAGGAATTTGGAGGAAGCTATGATAATGAGATTAGTTCACTATGAAGAGCATTGGTTTCAAGGCATCATGGAGTGGACTCATGAAGAAACCCTCACATATTGGTTTTCTTTTCAGAACTGCTGTTTTATTGAGCACATTATTTGAACGATGCATTGCAACTGCCATATAAAACAGCTTAGAAAAGACAATATTTGGGCAAACTCACATTAGTTTGGGGTTATTCTTCCATGTGCTGTATACTTTGATCTGTCATCATGGAAAAATCTAAAATTTTGTGATGCAGTGACTCCACAGAAGAGGTAGTGACCTTTCTTTAGGTCATTCCAATGCTTCGTGGACATGGGGATGGACTTGTGTTAACCAGTAAAAAGGGCAGGAATAAGAATAGGTTTATTGATCTTTCAATGGGACCTTAGGAAATTAGCTAACCCAATGACAGTACTGATGAAAAGATCTCAGTCTCTACAGGCCAGTTCCTTCTTTAAGCTTTGGCAAAAGGTGACAATGAAGCACATACCTTCCAGCCGCATCTAGCAGCCAGTGTTCACATTTCCAGTGTCCATTTAGCTACAGTCTTTTGTCCTTGCTTCAGGGAAAGGATATGTTCTCCTGCATATCTGCCATCAGGTGGATGGTTAAAAACATAACTGATTGTGTGAGGGCAGAGATGGGCACAGAGATAAGCTGTGCCACCTGTGTCCTTATCAGGCTTATCAGACTTGTGCAGGCACAGCAATCGCTCTAGTAGCGAACCTTGACACTCTGCTAGATGTCCATCAGACATCTCAGGTTTAACAATGAATTATCATCTGTGAGTGGCTGGTGTAATAGGAGCAGGACAGAATATTGTATATACTGTACAGTGAAGATTAATGTTTCGCCACTGCAGTAGGATTACTAGCATCAAGCAGTACTATACATTACAGTCAAGCATTGATCATGACATCCCATATCATATTAAACACTAGGATTCCTAAAATTCATTGCAGTAGATATAATTCAGTGATTCCATTCTGGTTGAGCTGTATCCAGCCTGAGTTATAAAGAGATAACAGCCTCTCTATAGGGAAACCCAGGTAAACACAGTGGAAACAGAGCATGGAGACTGCAGCAGGTGAGACAGCAGACGAGGAGAAGATTTATTTGAGAGTAGGAAGGAGAAAAACAGCATGTGGTAAAAATGTGTATAACATACTAATTGCTGGCCAAATAGCTTCTTTATTTTATCTACTGAAAAAGCAAAATACATTGGGCAAATAGTCTTTTAAAGAGATAAAACTGATTATGATTTTATTAGTTTCATTATGTTACCTAAGGCATAAAAATGTGGTAGAAATTTGACATGAGAACACAATTTATTTTATCTACATGTTGGGGTTTCCACATTTAGATTTTTGGGAAAGAAGATTTTAAACATAAAAATAAAGGAAAATGCTGTAAGTCATCAATCTATAAAGGTTCTGTCAAGCTATTTCCATTGTGTGCAAATAGATCAGTGGTGTCAACATTTAATACTGGGTCTAAGTAGAGGGCCAAACATGGTCAACATTTAATAAACAATAAGACAGAGAAGATGCAGAATAAAGCTTTACACCTCATCACTTAT
This sequence comes from Silurus lanzhouensis, assembly GCA_039877035.1. Lineage (NCBI taxonomy): Eukaryota > Metazoa > Chordata > Actinopteri > Siluriformes > Siluridae > Silurus > Silurus lanzhouensis. Next base: position 3,499,660 of record JBCEWE010000329.1, read on the forward strand.
CAACTCATCACACCTCGCACTGCAACACGCTGTCTGAGATCCTTCAGCACTGCTCGACTGGTACCATCTTCTCTCAGAATGAGAGGTAAGTATACTTCAAAGCTCGTCTCTATTTTGGCACCGAGATGGTGGAATGAACTTCCCCTAGATGTCTGAACAGCGGAGTCTTCAAGAGATGGTTGAAGACCTACCTCTTCCTGAAACACTTATATTAGCACTTACCAAGTTTGCTTTGTAAAAATCAAGAGTTGTAGTCTGATTTATATTAAGTTGGTAATCTATCGTACCAGTGTAGATTAATTCATTGCTAGAGACTCAAAGCATTTTTGTACGTTGCTCTGGACAAGGGTGTCTGCTAAATGCCGCAAATGTAAATGTAAAAGTAAAAGTAAGTAAAAGCAGTCTATTCTGCTCCTATGCTTATTTGACTGAGCAAGGTGCTTGGCATTGTTTCTTGCCTGACAGTTCATTAGGGTTTGAGGTTAGGTTGTGTGCTGTGGGATAGACGACTCTTGTGTGTGTTTTGTTTATTTTTATAACATAGAAAAGTTGCTCACACAGATATGTGCTTCCAAGCATGCAGAGAGTTCAAACAGCCTATAGGCAGAGATGGGGCCTCGTTTCAGAAATGAAGCATACAATCAATGCAACACCCACAGAATCAAACTTTGCCACTTATAATAGAAATATGATATTACCTTGCCGGGTATAATGGATCCATGAGAATGAAGTGCTTGATTTGGAAGTGCTTGATTTTGACATGTCTGACATAGATGATCTAATCAAATGCAATGAAATGTCTGAACAGTGCTGATTACAAAAATCAAATGTTTATACAGTGGATATTGCTGTGCTATTTTTTATGCCATGCTGTTGAGCATACCTAAATAGTCACATGACCCTTCAAATCCTTACAGAAGTTACAGAAGCCTACAAAAAACTTGCACTGATGTCAATGATGTATCTTGATGTTCAAATTCGAATTTTATTTGTAACATAAACAATCATACAGAGTATGAAAATTGATTTGCCCATAAAGTGTCCATGTGCTGGTATAAGGTGACACAAAGTGACACTGTAATGTGCCAGTCCCGAGTTAATGTGAAATGAACTTTAACTGTGAACTTGCACAGCACAGTGTTACTTTATACCACACTATACTGCACATAGTCACATTAAGGACAATCATACTAAATCTCTTTAATTTGTACTGTCAATATCTGCCATACGCATCCATCCCCGTCTAGATTCATGTATATACATATATTTTCAATAGTTTATAGTTTTTTATTTATCTACTTTTTTTCATGCTTAAATGTTGGACAGTCATATAAACCATTTCACTGCATGCCATACTCTGTATGTATGTGTATGTGACAAATAAAATTTGAACTTGAGCTTGAATGTCTGTGGGAAGAAGCGCCTCCTTATTCCTCATGCTTTCAAGGAGCGGAAGCGCTTCCCTGAATTCTACAGCGAAAAAAATCCATTGTATGTATGGCTAAGGTCCTTCACAATCCCAACAATAACCTCTTTTTGTTGTTGCGTTCAGGGAAGCGCTTCCACTCCTTGAAAGCAAACACAGAGAGAACGTCTCTAGGTTATATATGCAACCCTAGTTCCCTAAAGGGAACGAGACGCTGTGTAAGAAACACTTTGGAAACGCAACTGTGTTGTCCATGCTTTAAGTAATGAGTCTAATCAGTCAAAATTGAAGGCAGGTGGGGTGTCACCGGTGGGGTGACACCACGACCATGGACTATAAAGCGCACCTGGAGAGAAGACGGCTTCAGCTGCTGTAACCGAGAAGGAAGCGCTGAAGGGGCGCCAGAGTTGTGGCTAGAGACACAGCGTCTCGTTCCCTCAGGGAACTAGGGTTACATATGTAACCTAGAGACGTTCCCTTTTAGGAACTCGAGCTGCCTCAGAATGCTTTGGGAAAGAGAGTCCAATAACACCACACCAACCAGTTCCTGACTAGTGTGAATGAGCACAACTGGGTCAAAAGACAGAGGTGTCAGGAGTGGCACAGAGGTCAAGTGGCGGTGAGTGGGGTGGACCACCACGCAGCATCACAGAGGTCTTGAAGGGACACTCCAGAGGACCAAGCCTTAGAGGCTGCCACACTCCGGGTCGAGTGAGCTCTGACCCCGAATGGAGCTGGGAGACCAGAAGACCCATTAGAAGACGCAATAGCATCAATAATCCACCGGCTAAGCGTCTGTTTATGAACAGGTAGGCTTCTCCTTGAAAGGCCATAGCAGATGAACAGTTGTTCAGACTTTCTCCAGGGACTCGTACGGTGTACATAACAGTCCAGCGCTCAGACCGGGCACAGCCGGTTAAATCTTTCTTGGTCTGGGGTCAGGAATGGAGGAGGGTTGAATGCCTGCAGCCTAACAGGTCGTCCTAAGGGCATTTTGGGGACGTAACCCGTTCTAGGATGCAGGAAGGCACTGGTCATACCTAAAGTAAACTCCAGAAAAAAAGGGGCCACAGAGAGGGCATGCAAATCACCTGCTCTACTCAAAGAGCAGATGTCTATCAAGAAAGCGGTCTTGATGGACAAGTGCCTCCACGAAGTCTCGGCCTAAAGCTCAAAGGGGGGCTTGGATAGAGCCTCCAACACTACGGTCAGGTCCCACCCAGGCACTCTTGGATGCACCGGGGGCCTCAGCCTCTGGGTGGCGCTGAGAAAATGTGTCAGGAGTGGGTCTTTGCCCAGTTAATGCCCGAAACGGTGAATGTGTAGACTTTAATGGTGGATGGAGCCACCCCTTTTGTGAACTGCTTTTGCAGAAACTCCAGCACTGAACCAACTGGGTCCAATCGATGCCGAAAGCACCACGCAGTGAATAGACGCTATCTCACGGCATACCACCTTGTTAACGTGCTATGGAGAATGTTAGCGACCATTCTCCATAGCTCTGGATTGGAGAATGGTCTCTAACAACTCGGTGGAGAGACCTGAACCTCTGAGCCCTTTCAGGGGCCACAGCCACAGCTTCCTCAACAAGGGGCGGGGTGGACTATTGCACCCCCTGATTGAGAGAGGAGATTCCTCCTCAGAGGAATTTCCTATGGAGGCTCCAGGTCCGTGAATTATGGTCCGTAAACCACGGATGGCACGGCTACCGTGGGGCTACCGGGAGGAGGCAAATTTTCCCCAGAACTCCCGGAAGCAGCGTGCCGGGGTGGAACATGTCGGCCACCGAATTTCTCCATGCCAGCCTGTACAGGGAGTGTGAACACAGACCTACCCTGATGGTTGATATACGAGACCAACACGTGATGGCCTCTGAGGTCTGGGAGGAAGTGCTTCAAGCCAGAAGCACGGCCAGCATTTCTAGGCAATTGATGACCTAGATGGCCACTCATGACAGCTCCCCAACCCATGAGGAACACATCTGTCGTAAGCACAATGTGACGACCGGAAATTCCCAACACGGGGCTTTGGAGTAGGAACCCGGGATCTCTCCATGCAGCTAAGGCATGTGGGCTTTGCCGTGTAACCTTGACCATGCGGTTGCCCTAACGAGAAAACCCCCGGGCTCTGAGCCACAACTGAAGGGGTCTCATGTACAGTAGGCCAAGTAAAACAAGGTAAAACAAACAGACAAACATTAAATTTCACAAAGAGTGCTTCATGAACAAACAGAAGCTGAAGCTGTCTTCTCTCCAGGTGCACTTTATACTCCCTGGTCATGACATCACCCCACCGGTGACAGCCTGTCTTCAATTTTGACTGATTAGACTCAATACTCAGAGCATGGACAATGCAATCACATTCCCAACGCATTCCGATGCAGCTCGAGTTCCTGAAAGGGAACGATGTATGATATATCTCAGGACATGCATTATTTTAACAGCATGAACAGTGAATCAAATTCCACCCATTTGATTAAATAATAAAAAAACATGGCTATGTTCACACATGGCCTGCATAAAGAACAGAATATTCACACAAACCTCAAATACCTATTGCACCAAATGTCCTCTGGAACTAACAGACAGTGAGTCATTGGTTCAACATGAGCTACCATTACATTTTCTTCATATTATGTCAATGTTCCATGCGTCTAAATCAGACCTTAGACCTGTGTAAATTGCTTTAATTCTTCTTATTGTTTAAGAGCATTATATGTTTTAGTTGCATGAAGCACTAAAAATAGAATTGTTCTATGCCTGATTTTAAGTAAAGTGAAGACACATTATATCTTTTTGATTTCATTTAAATATAGAAAAAAATATACAGACCTAATATGTTAATTAATGCTTTTAACACAAATTATTGTAACAGTTTCATGTAGCATCAAGCATATGCTATTTAAATCTTTAAAATATTCCCTCACTTACTGAGAATCTGGAGGTGTGAGTTGGTGTTTAATGATTTTGGGTTTCTGTTCGTCTCTGTTTAAAAACTGCAGTTTGATATAAATTGCTTTAAAGAAGTAGATGCCTACCCCGCAAACATCCCGACCTCTTTGAGTGTTTAAAGGTTCTGGCATGAAGAAGCTGGTGTTGGATCTATGATGATCGCAAATGTTGAGCTATTTTATGAGTTGCTCAGCAGTTCCTAGTTCCGTAATCTAAAATGACTGTATAAGACTGTAGAAATGACATTACTCATAATCACACATTCCAGTGCTCATGTTAGTTCTCACTCTCCAGTGTTCTGTATTTTTTAAAGACTATAATTACACTCTTGATATCACCCAAATGAGGATGGGTTCCCCTTTTGAGTCTGGTTCCTCTCAAGGTTTCTTCTTCATAACATTTAAGGAAGTTTTTCTTTGCCACAGTCGCCACAGTCTGCTCATCAGGGATAAATACACATCGTTCACCTTAACTGTAAAGCTGCTTTGAGACAATGTCTGTTGTGAAAAGCGCTATAAAAATAAACTTGATTTGACTTAATATAAATATGCAGCCACATTGCTTCAGAGACGTGACAGGATATAAATGTAGGCAACGTATATTTATTGCACTGGAGCTATGAGAGTGTTGCAGGTACCAAAAGCGGTAAACCTTTTCCATCAATGCTATACAGTATCTCACAAAAGTGAGTGCATCCCTCACATTTCAGCAATTATTTTATTATATTTTCTCAAGGGACAATACTATAGACATGAAAATTGTCTATATATATTCTAGATTGCTCAATTTGCAGCTTGTATAGCAGTACAGATTTACCGTCCTCTGAAAATAACAACATACAGCCATTATTATCTAAAAAGTATAGAGTACACCTGAAGTGAACATGCCAAAACTGGTTCAAAGTGTCAGTATTTTGTGTGAGCACCATACTGGGCATGGAATTCACCAGAGCTGCACAGGTTGCTGTTGAGATCCTCCTCCATTCCTCTATAATGACATCATGGTGCCGCTGGATGTTTGACACATGGTGCTTCTCCATCTTCTGCTTGAGGATGCCCCACAGGTGCTCATTAATGTTCACTCCATCACCCTCACCTTCAGCAAGGCAGTTTTTATCTTGGTGGTGTGTTTCAATCCATAAACCGCAACTCCCGAGCACCAGCAGCACTCATGCAGCTAAAGACCATTATGTTACCACTACCATGCTTGACTGTAGGCAATACACAATTTTCTTGGTACTCCTCACCAGGGCATCATCACACAGGCTGGACATCATCTGAGCCAAACAAGTTTATCTTGGTTTGATCAGACCACAGGGTATGTTTCCAGTAATTCATGTTCTTTGACAGGTTGTTTTTAGTTCCGGATTCTAAAGCTCTTGGCCTGTATCTGCATAAAATTATGGACTGTGCCACAGTCTGATGCCACATGGATAGTTGCTTATACAGGTTTACCTACTAAAGTGCACAGTTAGTGTTATATGTGTCTTTTAGTAATGCCGATTTGTGACACTGTCCACTGTTAAAATGCTATTAAATAACATGTAATTGAACGGAATGTTGTTAAACACAATAACACACATATATACAAATTCTTGGTAACATCTGACTGATATTATTTCCTTAACCTGTACACTACACTTACACTACACACGTTTATCATGACCATAGACCCCTTTTTTCATAATGTCCTGTATATGTTTTTACAACATTAATCAGGACAAGCCTGACATCTACTGGTTAATGTCTGTACTGTTTATTCTTACTATAATATGTAGTTAAGGTTAAATATATTTGAAAATGTGGCAAATAATTTTCACAAAAAAGTTTTACAACAACGTGTTTCTTATAAGACTGAAGCAAAATATAGCTCTTTTAATTATTATTTTTTAATAATTTTATTCAGAGGATGTGTGTGAATCTTTTAGTCTTTTTTAGTACTTTGTTGTTTATGTTAATATAACATTGAATTACATGCATGGTCCAAAAAATTAAAGGTACATTTTGTTCTTTAAGTAATAATCAATGTATATCTTAACCTTAAAGCTAAAAACATTGATCTTTATGATTCAATAATGTACTGCAAATTATGTTGGTTTTTTTTCAATCCTGTCCTTCTATATACATATACCAGAGAAGCATTTGTTAATTAAAACAGCAATTTGTACTTCCATACTTCACAATGTGTAAAACTTCTCTATCTTTTGAAAGGTCCTTTCAAGCCATTACATTTTTCAAAGTGAATACTGCACATCTCTCCCTCAGGCAACCTTTCATTCTTTTTTCTGCCACCCTCTACCCCCACCGCCTGCCATTTCACTTTCAATCTTCCTTCGCCCCAATTTCTTACTTTCATATCTCTCATTTTCTTCCTCTCTCTCTCTCTCTCTCTCTCTCTCTCTCTCTCTTTCTCTCTCTCTCTCTCTCTCTCTCTCTCTCTCTCTCTCTCTCTCTCTCTCGTTGGCATTTGGAAGTCACCCAGACACCCACGTGAGGAGGAGCTGATGTTACATAATGTTCTTTCCCCCACAGGCACTCACTTTTACTCCACATGATGGAGTCCTGCCCTCCCCTTGCTTCCTACTTTTTCATTCTTTCCTCACACCATCACTGAATTCACAGAGACTACCAAGAACAGCTTTCTTATTCAGAAGGGAATGATTTGTTCTTAAATGCCTTTAGTAAAAATTGCATTTCATTTCCCACTATCACTTTCACTGTTACATATACACAGTGGGGTGAAAAAAAATATTCATATTTCACACTGAACACAAAGTGTTTTTTTGACCTTATAACCATCTAGAAGCACTGGAGTGGCCTGAAATAAAGAAGAGATACCCCTTAGAGCATGGCTAAACTCACTACATTCTTCTGAAAAAGGGAACATCTGGGCCTAACAAATGGATATTTGAGGTCTGAGGATCAGTTGAATATAATGTCTGGTTCAAATACCACCACGTGGCATGTAAGGGGTACAACAAGAAACATGTAAGGGGTACAACAAGAAATCTGTAGACATTTGGACAGTCATCCCTCACTACAGCCAAAACATGCAAAGCAAACTTATTGCCAGTTAATGCACAAGATATTCAAGGAAAGCAGTTATAAGGTAGTAAAAACAGTAGAGAGAGAGAAAGAGAGAGAGAGAGAGAGAGAGAGAGAGAGAGAGAGAGAGAGAGAGAGAGAGAGAGAGAAAGAGAGACACAACCCCCTCCCAAATTATTTGATAATTTATAAAAGATTAATTACAGAAATAGAACAGAAAAGCTCCATGTCTCTCTTTTTTTTGCAATATAGTTGCACACACAGCATTTTTTCATAATGTTTATGATATAAATGTGTACTTTCAGGTGCCAGGCAAAACAAAAAAAGCCAACTATTAGCAAATATGTATTCAGTTGGAAATTGCAGTCAGTTGTGTGTTATGGGCTAAACAACGCCCCCCATAAAATAGAAAGAGAGCTATACTTCTGCTGAATCTCAATTACCAAATGGTAAAAGTGTGATTTAACAATTTATTACCAAGAGGGGGTGCTGTGTTACAACACTAACTAGTTTCACAATCATATTTTATACTCACGAAAAGCTGAAAGAGGCAGAGGATCAACAATGATGTTCTAAAATTGTGTCAAACAAGCAGTGGGATTGAGATGTATCAATATATCTAAACCCATGCTTCAATGTTATATGTGTACGTAGCAGGTGTGATATATTTCTTTATATTTCCTTAAAGGTCTGTGCCTGTCCCAAAGCAAAATGATAAAAAATGCACATATGTACACAATGTCCTAGTTACAGTAGTTTTGTTTTGTACTATGTAGCACCAACACAGTCTCACAGCATTTTGTTATATAGTAGCGAAATGTAATCTTTTGATTCGTGTTCATGGACACGAATTTCCCTTTTTTTTTTGTGTCATTCAGAACTACTGCCTCCCGGCTGGCTTTGTTTCCATAGCAACGGAGGCAGAGGATCATGGGTAATGCTGACAGAAATGCCAAAGGTATTTTTTCCCCCATTTTTATCAGAGAATAAGGCAAAAAAATATACGGTTAGGGGTTAGGGTTAGGGTCTCTTTAATTAACAGGCAGAATATATTTACTGTATTTTGACAACAAGGAGCGACCGATGATGGTTTATAATAGGGAATAGCTTACCGAATATCAAGCAATAAAAACAAGGATAAAGTCTCCTGCTTAAATGTTGAGTAATGGTGATTGAAGATTAAAAAATCAATAACAAATGAGAAAAAAAACCAATAAAGCATCTTTGGTATCCAGTGGCAGAAAGAAAACTTTGCCAGAGGCACCAAAAGATACTTCCTAGATTACATAGAAAGTCCTCAGTGACACGGAAAATAGAGGGAAATTCGTGCCTATGAACACAAATCAATAGACTAGTTTTCGTGACTATATCACGGAATGCCATGAGACTCGGCTGGAAGCACCTTGGTCTAGGAGGAACATTAAGATTTTGTCATTGTGTACTGTATACCGTATGTGGCTGAAATGATGCAGAGATATGATGAAGAGAAGACAGGTCATGGTCATTTACCAGCTAAAAAAATTTGGTTCGTTTTTAAACAGATGTCTTAAAGATATTCTGAAATGCTCTAAACAGAAATAGATAAGAACGGATGGAAATATTTAGCAAGAGTCAACACTGTGGCACTGAGAATAACAGGAAACTGAGAGATAGTGAGAGCACTATTCAGTTCCGTTTGCAGAATGTAAACACAACTGACATTTCAATGATGATGATTTTTAATGAGAGGCAGTTTTACTACAATCATGTGACAGCTGCACACACTCCTTCTTCCTGCCAGATGTTGGCATTAGACAACTCTTATGTTCTGTCTGGGACAAACTGACACACCTAGAAACTATTCAGAAATTATTTTAATCATTCTGATCATTAGTTATACAAGAGGGTGAAAGAGGCTTATAAATTACATATAAATTGCTTATTCTTATTTAAGTTAGCACCGTCATGAGTAAGCATTACATATGTCTACATAAAGTCCACAAGACAAAAATAGTGTTGTTTCCTAAATAATCAATAACTGGTTTTGTTTATTTATAAGTTCATGAGCCACTTGTTTATATCAGTAATAAATGTTCTTCATAAAAAAATCCCCTAGTTCTTGCACATTCTTTCTTTTTCTAGCATCCTTTCTGCATCCCTTTCTACACTTGACTATATGATTTTCAAATTCATCTTTTCACACATAGGACAACGGAGGAACCCACTTTCATGACTATTATAAAAAGTTAAAATATTAATTAATTCTTAAGAACACAACAAATACATTAAGAACTGGGGGTGTAAACATTTGAACAGGATGATCTGTGTAAACTGTTATTTGTTCTCATGTTTATATCTAATGTAAAGGGTAATACTAAATAAAAAAACAAGATCTTAAAATAACAGTAAACACTGTTCACTATCACACTAACATCTTTTTTTATATTATTCACACTATATTGACAAAAGTTTGTAGACACCCAAGCATAAGATTCGTACAGTATGTCCTTTTTAAACATCCCATTCAACATGTAGTCCCCATATGCTGTTGTAATAACCTGACCTCTTCTGAGAAGATGTTTCACTAGATTTTGGAGTGTGGTTACAGAGATTTCTGCTACCCTAGATTAACAGCATGAGCAATAATATTTTGCATGTTGTGTAATGTAACATAAGAGGCAGTAGATGCAAGTAAATAATCTATTTGTAAAAACGCAGAACGAAAGCACAACTGTAAAAAAAATCTAACATCTAAACAAAAACCATGGACAATAAGCAAAAAACATGAAGCGTACACGAGAAATAAGAACGAGAGACAACAAAAAGCTGGTTACAAAATAAAATTATATAGAAGTGCTTGTTAAGGACAGGAAATGGGACACACACAGAATTAGTTTCTTTTATTCTAGTCCTGTTCCTTTGTTGATCTGTTCCTTTTATGTGTGGACCTTTTCTGAGTTAAGCCTTTGATTGGTTGTTTCCTTTGATTGTTGTTTCCTTCTTCTTTAACTCTTTATACATCTTTTATTTTTCCTTTCGAGTTTTTTGACTTCCATGAGCTGTTATATCTGATTATAAATAAACCTGTTGAGAAGATGCCTCTGTGTTTACTGGCCCTTGCTATTGATTATAACAATAAATATTGGTTCGCCTTAAATAAAGAAAATGCTCGGTTTATGTACTTGTGTCTTGCCTCTGAACACACTTACACATAAAACATATATGGAACTATAGTGTTATTTTAGCTGTACTGAGTTCTTTCATAATTATATAGGTGGCAGGCGTGAGGAATTCTGGAAAACAGAAGAAACGTATAAAAAAGAATTCTGCCAATTATTTGACATCTGTATTATAGGAAAAATAAATAAATTACACTCAAATGACACAGATTTTATCACAGATCTAGAATGTCATGACTTCTTTGATGTGTCCATACCATGCATGAGCTACATAAGTAAAATAATCAAAATGGCCTTCATTCCATCTTCTATATATAATATTCCATCACCAACTTAATTAGAACAAAACTGTACTTACACACTCAATAGCCTTTTTAAAAATAAAATAATTAAATATAAATAACTAAGAACGTTTTTAGAAACTATATAGTAGAAACTGACTATAAAGGCTGTTGCCAACATATTAATTATATTAATATATATAAAAAAATGATTTAGTGGTTAAGGATTTGGGCAAATTATTGGAAATTTCTAAGAGTTAAAAATTGTGATGATCCTGAGTACTGTCCTATAGTCAGAACAGCTAGTGAAATGGTAGAAAGGAACCTGGATTTCTAAATTACATTACTAAATGATGCATCCTAGTTTCTGTGATGTAGAAAGACAATTAGAACATCTCCAAAATGTATTTGCACATTCAACACAATAGAAGATATTTATTGATGTAGCCGATCACAGTTCTCTCTTTTTTCAATGTAGCTTTTCTAAGTACACCTTGCAGCAGTTAATGTATAAATTCAAACAGCACAGGCAAATCATGTGCACTACAGAGACACACAATTAACTACTAGCATTATAGACTTTACACAAACTCAAAGCTAGAAAATAACCCACCAGCTGTCAGTAATGGTCACCAATTTGACTGGTGTTTTGGCAGCTGGTAGCTGGTCAAAACATGCATGCTTTTTTTTTTAGCATTGTGTCCATTAACAAGCCAATTAACTCCTAAATGCTTCTCTGTATCCTCTCTCAAATGCCTTGTATAAAAACATTAGCAAAGGCATCCAGTATTTGTTTGAATTTTTACAAACAGTATGTCATGCATCCTATTTATTTTGCAGCTATGATGATGCGTTTGGTCTAGGTGGCTTTCCATATCAATAGCAATTTTTCTGCGGGTTTTTTTCTATTTTTGTCCCACAATGAAGATCAGATAATGAACAGTCCTGGGCTAATCATACAAATGAGTACAGAAGGGGCCATGACATTGGCAAAAATGAGGCACAAATTAAAAGACTGTAGTTTATTAACAACTAGAGGTGCTGGGACTTTATCTAATCAAATTCAGTCTTGTGAAAAAAAAATTGACAGCATCCAATAATTTCTCAACTCATTAATGTGGTTCAAAGGCTCAAATGCTAATGAAAATGAGCTAATAACTATTAGAATAATAACCATTCACAAATTTTATATGATCTCAGACTTGTGAAAAGATCAAAGTTACACAGAAATGACTTAAGAAAGCATTTTAAAATCTTGTATGTTTGTGAGTGTATGTTAAAATCATTTAAAGCAACACACACAATATATGCTGCAACAAATATAAGTTTGCTGTCATAGTACTTACTATAGTTACTGTGAGGTAAATGTTTGTATAATAAAGGGAAGGGGTAGCTTGGTGGTTAAGGTGTTAGACTTTGGACCAGAAGGCCATGAGTTCAAATCCCAACACCACCTAGCTTCTACTGTTGGGTCCTAACCTGCTTAAATGAAATAATTCTAAGTTGCTCATGATAAGGAGGTCTGACAAATGCTATAAATGTAAAATGAGTAGTTCTCTAGCAGGTGAGGTAATACTCATTAAACAATTGTGATGCTTGATACATAGCATTATCTGGGTAACTAGAAAGCACTGCTAATCTATTATATTGTACAGCTACATATTTTTGACGAAGGAAAAAATGCCAAATGTCAAATCATTCCAAGTGTCAATGCACACAATAAGACACACATAAAATTGAATGCAGTGCAATAAGGATAATGCTGAATATAAAACTCAATTGTAACAGTGTGGTGCATTATTTTTTAGCACAATATTTTTTTTAAGGCAAGACATTTGCATTCTCTTTTGACCTCCATTTCCTATATCATTTTCTTTCTTTTTGATTCTTCCCCTTTTGACTTTCACAGAAATGGAGAACTATCACCGCCATCCAAAACCCATCTACCAGCCTGTCACTGTAGAAATTGCTGGTTATATATAGACACATCTCTTTCACTCTCATCCTTACACACAACACACACATCAGTACCCCAAACACATGGCGACATCTCTTTGTCTTGCACGCCCTCCCTCTCTCCATGAGCCAGACAGTTACACGCTCTCTCAAACACGCACACACACACACACACACACACACACACACACACACACACACACACACACACACACACACACACACACACACACACGCAAACAACATGTCAAAGCATATGACCTTCAGTTCTTATTCCCCAGATATTTCACCCATCACCACCTCTAACAGTATACAAACTACATTTCCCTCCATTTCTCTTACACGTACACACATACTCATACTGGAATGTAAATCTCACCGCATTTGTTTTCATATACATTTTCTTCTCACAGACATAGCAATTTGCAAAACTACCCATGTCATTTGGGCTGCATTAATAAGGGATAGTGTGTGTTTGTGTGTGTGTTTGCTGTGTAATTCTTTGGCTTCTCCATTATGTGGCAGTGTTCAGCTGTTCGCCTAGTCTGAGCTAGAGATATGCAAATCCGTACAAGCCCTTCGGCATCTGGCCTTCCTTTATCGCACCCTGCACCTTGAGGATGGAAAGAAGGAGGACAGGAATGAGGGAGGGAGAAAGCTTCGTCCTGCTTAAATCCCTTCTTTTGATTTCGTTTTCTAGACTGTGAGAAATACGGAGCAGAAATGGATGGCATGTGAATTTGGAGGACAAAGTAAAAAAACACATGAAAACAGTATATTCAAAAATTTGATTTTGTATAAATTCTTTATTTGCTATAGAGCAAATGTAGGGCTAAGAGTGTATTTGATAGATAAAATTTCATTATGTTGTAGTTTTTGTAGTCTTCCAAAACATTTACTTGACTTATCCTTCTTGTAGTTGTTTATTACAAACAGTACTCACATAGAAACGAAAGGAAGCATCCATGGTAATTTCCTTTTGTGTGAAAAACTGACCTTAATATCATTGTGATTATCAAAAATATAGTGGGGTTGGTGTTAAGTTAATATTGTGGATTTATTTTATAATAAAAAATAGAATCAGGTGGTTTCAGACATCTCTACAATTCACTTTTCTGACATGTCATGTAAAAAACAAAGCATAAAATACTGCTACTTGAACACAGCACTGTGCTTAACATTGGCCTGGCTGATTACATAAATAAAGCTGGCTTTAGGCTGTGTGATTTCAGCAGCTTTTTTTCTATTATTTGCTTGTCAAGATGATCCCAATAAAGTCTTGGAGAAAGATCCTCCTACAACTTGCAATTAAAAAAAAATTGCTATATCCTGCTTATATCATAAATCAGTGTAGTATGGGCTTTTGCAGAAATTGAGGTCACATAAATGTTCATATTCTTCAACATTAATCATTAGGATATTTTTTCAGTCTATTAGCATATTTGGTTTGTGCATACTTAGCAAATGTCACTATCATATTTCTCTTACAAGTTTCACATAATCCTATGCCTTCCTACTATTAGTGTCTTTTAAATAAATATTGTAACAACCGCCACAATGAGATTTTAATACAAGATTTATGGTAATAAGAATGCTCTGTGATTCTTGTTATGTCATGTTACATGTTCTAAGAACACTGCTCTTAGTATTTTTTAGTATGTATTGTCTTCGAAATAGCGAAATCAAGTTAAAAGTCTTCAATATTTGGTTTTATTTTAAATAAAATTAAAGTCCCCATACATCAATTACACAATAAATATATACCTAATGACCAAATATACGTCACTAAATAGCGAAACGTTCGTAGACACCTGACTATCACAAGCATATGTGGTCACTGTTGCCACAAAATTAGAAGTCCACATCTCAGAGCCATGTGCTAAAAAATCCATTGGAAAGCCTTTCCAATGAAGAGTAAGTTATATTATAACAGAAAAAAGAGGCATCTGTAATAAAATATATGGGTGTGATTTTGAGGTGTTCTTCAAACTTCTGACCCATTTATTGAGTATTTATAAGATACAGTTTCATGCTGATCACACGTATGGGTCAGCACATGAATAGGTGACATCGCTACGCTGGGCGCAGTGCAAGAACTTTATTCTAAAATACGAGCAGGCCAAGCATCAGATATGCAGTGAGGAAGGATCTGTGATTAACACAGATTATCTGTATGTTCCCCTTTAAAGATCTAGACTAAAAGGGTGTAACGTAATGAATTTGTAAACATAAATGAAACTCAGTAGTATCTTTTGTTTCTAATTACTATCACGTGTATTACGCAAATAACAAGATTTGTAGAAAAGGAGTTAAGAGAAAATAGGGAAAAATAAAGTAACAAACTGTGTTAAAGCACTTCAGCGCTTTTAAAATTCATTGTACAACATAAATAATACTTGGAGAAGTTTTAATCGACTACTTTTTAAATTTTTTCTTAAAATGTACAATAGCTTTACTGCATTACATTTGTCTTTCCCTTTTATAATTACAATCTATGTTGCACTACCTAACACAAATGCAGTTGTAGTGTTGTTTTTGAAATAGAAATACAGTATGAACACTAGTGTTGTGCTTGTGCAGTGTTGTGTTGTTACAGTTACTAGTTGCTTCATTCAAAAAGTAACTCAATTACTTTGTTGATTACTTTCACCAAAAAGTAATGCGTTACTGTTAAAAGTAACTTTTTAATTACTTTTTTAAAGAACGTTCTTTAATGTTCGCATTAATGCCCTTTTATGCGTTATGGTCTATACAAACACAAAACTGACTTAAACACAAAGTAATTTTTAAACACTATTTTATTTAAGTCAGAGCAGCACAAACTGAATATATCACAAGGATTTCTGAAATAAATAACAAAACAAGCTGAATAATATATTCACAATCAAAAACTAAAGTGGCTTCTGCATTATAAAAGCTGTTGTGTTGAGCTCTTAAAAATGTTCCTTTCACAGCTTAAGAATGAAAACTATCAACAATGTACAACAGAACACCAGGTTAGCTTCTAGCTTCGTCGAGGCGTGGAGTTTCTGGAGGAACTTCGACAGATTGGAGTTGCTGTTTATCGCAGTAGATACGAGTTTCGAACCAGAAAGACACAGCTTACATTTGACTATAACGTTTTTGTCTTTATGCTCATCTAAAGTGAAATAATGAGCATATTTCAACTTTGAGAAACTCGTCTTGCTCTCGCCTCGACTCGCCATTACTGCCGCACAGACCTGAATAAACGGCGTCTTCTTCGTGTTTACGATGGGTAATCCACCAATCCTACAATGCGTCGCTGCTGTAAACAGGTTAGACTGTAGGCTACACTTCAGTCAAAATGAATTCATTTAAAAAAGTAACGGACAACAAACCAAACGGTAAAGGTAACGGAGTTAATTTATTTAAAAAGTAATGCGTTACAGTATTAGTTACTGTCAAAAGTAACTGCGTTACAGTAACGCGTTACTGCCTAACACTGATGAACACTATGAAAAACAATTCTTAGTGAAAATAGAAAATTTACACTAACAATTTAGTGTATCTGAGTGTTTTCCAAACCAAATTTTTGCTCTGTGAAAATTGGTGCTTTATCTTGCTTATGGCTCAACAGCAGACACTCCTGAGTTTTTTTCAGTAATTATAAATATTATTATAATTAGTAATTATTATATATTCATAATTATAAGTAATAAACCTAGTTATTTTTTATGCATACTCTTCTCTTAGTATTGTTAATTTTCTTGATATTCCTCTAGGTCAAGTTCCTGTGTGTTCTGTGCGTCCTATTGTTGTCCACCATTTCTTGGTCTAGACAAAGCTTTTTAATTAAGTGCTCTTGTTGTGTTCATGCACATCTCGTTTTCTTTCCAAGCTAATTGTAACAGTATCTTGAACACAACCCTAATGTCATTAATCAAGTATTTTATTTGTCAACAACTAAATATGCTCAGATAAATCCATTAGCATCCATTTCATCCTTTAGGCCTGAGTAATGTATTTTTCCCATCGTTCTGAAGCCAGTGCCTCCTGTTCGTCCTACTTCTTAGTGATTTATGTCGACAAGTCTGGTGCAAGGGTTGAATAGGCATCCATCTTGCCTGAAGAGCAAAGGAACGGCTGAACAAAGACAGAAATTTGGCTCCATAGTGACGAGAAGGCATTTTGTTTCCCTAACTGCCCTAGAGAGTCAATGATCCCATTCACAGATCCTGGAGATTGAACACAATTTGATTAATGCACCTGAATGAAAAGGCAAGAGGCATCGTAAATGTGTGTGAGAGATTGTCCTACATAGGTCTTGATGTTACAGTTTTACTCACTGAGCTCATTCGTGATCATTGTAGTAGCAACGCCAACTCGTTCAAAGATGTGTCACCATCAAAAGCGCTTGAGCAAACACAAATGTAGCGATGCTTAAGGTTTAGAATACAATTTAATGAATGTGCATTTTTAAGTAAAATCTATTCCTATTTCAAGCCCAGTGTTCCCAGGATAGGCACTAGATCCACCAAGAATCAGATCAGCATAGAGCTGTTAAATAAAATTATGCCCAATACTGCATGAATTTATACTCATCTGTAAAGCAGAATTTAGCATTACATAAGTACAATTTCAGTTTATTTTCAATTTTAGAATCTTCTCTGCTGCACAGTGTGGCACTGTTAGATTTGTATATCAAACTATATAAGGCTGTGATGCACTGATTAGATTTTATAATATGCACTATAAAATATGCACTTTATAGTGCATATTTACAGAAACAGTTGTATAGTAGGGTATTGGGAAGGGTTCGACTAGTCCAGGTAAGTGTTGGGAGTATTCTGTTTGCCTCAGGGAAGAAGCTGTTTAGAAATCATGGTGGGTTTTGCAGTCAGTCAATGATTCAGTTGCAGAGGGAGAACCTTTCTTTATGTGTTAATTGAAATTCTGCTCAAGAGTTTTTCTGATGTCCACTATAGACAGAATACTTGGTAGGCTGACATTCTGGTCTGACTTACTGCTACTTGTTTTGTCCTTTAAACCATGCATAGAAGTTATTCAGTGAGCAATCACCATTTCATGCAAATGATGTTGCTTTACTGTCAGAGAGAGCTTAACTTCCTTGCCACATACATTGTGTACCCTTAGTTTTTAGGAATTGTCAGTGGATACTTCGCAGGGAATTGCACAAAACAGATTAGTCTTTTCTGTGCACATTTGATCTGTGTCTTGATTTTTTTCAGTAGAACTTGGATTTGAGGTTATCTATAGCTCTGATTTGCATGTGTGGTAATGTGTGCTCTTGAATGAAGTCACATTGTCAATGCACTTGCTTATATACATCGTCAGGGTATGATGTGTATTACTACAAATCTGTGGCCATATAGTCTTATGTAGGAGCCACTATAAAAATTATCTGCTGCTTGCACTAAGAACACTCTTGCTGTGACCAGGTTCTCACTGTTACAGAACTAGTTTGGCTCATTTCCAAAATGGTCTGTAAACTAAGATTAGCATAACAGATAGGTGGTCCAAGCAGACGAGGTGGAGGTGGTGTGCTCCCTTAAAAGCACCATACATATTAATGTTTACAAGGTCTAGGGTATTTTTTTTTTCATAGGTCACAAAATTAATATGGTGGCAACATGATTTCAGATTTGCTTGGTTAATGTTCTCTGTAGGAATGGATAATCTGGCTGTCCAGCCTTTTACATTCAGAAACGCCTAGAAATGAATAGTAATTATTCACACAAGACTACTACAGCATTCCTGTACCATACACTACTACTTAAAGTCTTTCTGATCAGAAAGTTTACTATCAGTGCAATGTGCAGTTAAGTCAGGTATCTGGATACCTACAGAATGTACAAAATGCTGTAATTGAGCCAGGTTTTAGTAAATACAAAAGTCCACGCTAGGATGTAAGCAAGTTGAAATAATCTAATTGAGTTTAATTTTGATTCTCAAGGTAGTGAACATTAGAAAGAATGTATGAATGAAGAAGTGTGAATGGATGGAACAGCAAGGTTGCCTAACCAAGCTTTCAACCTAGCATGGATGCCACAATTGACAACTGCACTTCCAATTCCTTAAGCACCATTTTCAGCATCTTCTTTGTTGGGTGACAGCATCGGGAAAATGCCATAGTATAGAAGCTAAGTCTGCAATCATGCAGCTCATCCTACTGTCCATCATTTATTGCTGCATAGCTTTGTATTTTAGTATTTACTTGGAAGTTGGGGGAAGGTGGTAGCCTAGTGGTTAAAGCACTGGACTTTGGATCCTGGACATACCAGACTGCCACTCTTAGTCCATTGAGTACTCTGCCATGGACAGTCCCAACCTGGCTGCAAAAGAAAGGAAGGGAGGGCTAGCAACAAAACAGCTATGGACATGGCAAGTAAGCTATCAGGCCCTTGCCGCTCAATGCAACTCATGGCACAGGAAGAATTATAAAAATAAAATAAAATTTACCTGGAAATGCCATTCTGCTGACAGATGTTCACCTATGTTTCTATTGCATATCTTCCTACTTAGCCACCATCTTGAACCACATCCTGGGATCCACATCAACACTGACCAGGATAAAGCAGTTATATATTAATTAATATTTTATTACTTTTAGAAAAAAAAATTATTTTCTTTTCATTAAAATGTTAAAGGAGCAAAAGTCATCTAGAAATAAACAGCTAAATATCCATAAAAACATCAGTTCTGGGACATATGTTACCAAATCGCTGGCCATAAAGCTCCTCCTCTATGACATGTGAAATACATTACACATTTTTATGGACAGCCATATTAGGAGAAGTATTTATCTCACACAACAATGAGAGGACTGCAGACTGCAGTGCTACACAAGCAAATATGAAAGATTACAAATTGACCTTGCCTTGCCATTAAACCCCATCTGCCCACAATTGACATTTATGTCTCTGTGGCCCAATAAAAACAAAGGGGCTTCATGGTAAAGTAAATGCACTCATAATGTGCTCGATCCATCTTAGTGACAGCTGCAGCCTTCATAGATTTCCTCTCTAGAGATATTGCAATGAATGGCATAGACGAAATTTCAAAAAGTGAAAAATATAATGTGTCAAGCTTGTAAATGGACATAATTCTGTCAGACACTTGATCAAATACTGGTAGAAAACCTAACATGACTGTAAATAAATAAACAAATACTCAGCTAAAAAAAAATCTGCACAAAATCTGCTATAATTGACAGAACAGTGGTGCCTTCATGGTGTGAAGAACTTAAGTGCTTTGTTTTCTCTCTCTCTCTCTCTCTCTCTCTCTCTCTCTCTCTCTCTTTCTCTCTCTCTCTCTCTCTCTCTCTCTCTCTCTCTCTCTCTCTCTCTCTCTCTCTCTCTCTTTTTCTCTCCATGTGCTGTATGTGTGTCTATATTGGTATAGGGGTGGGCAAGTTTTGTTTTTGTGGTCCAGTATGGCTTTTGAATAAAGGACAAAGCCTTGAAGTTAAAGTAATTTCAAGAATAAGCAGTGTTTTGTGCAGTAAGAGGGATGCAATGGCAGAGAACCTTGAAGTGCAAATAATAGTTTATAAGATGATTTAGACTTGAACTTGTGTTGCTCTTAAAAATGTAATGTAATAGAATACATCTGAAGGATCCTTTCATTAGCAACTATGTCATCAAAGCTGCTAAGATTAAAACATTTTTGTTGGGCTTATGGTTGATATATTTTTGCCAGGGCTGTGCATTTCACTTCCAGCTAAAATTCCTGCAGCTCATAGCACACCCGAAAGAGCGTGTATGAACTTAAAAGACCTTAAAACAGCCAATGATTTCAGGAACATTCATGATGCATCCAGAAACATCGTCTCTAGGTTACATATGTAACCCTAGTTCCCTGAGGGAACGAGATGCTTCGTTACAACACTTTGGGAACGCATTGTGTTGACCATGTGTGAAATCTGGTCAACGGCAAGTCGTGACGTCATTGGCGGGCGACGTTGTGAACCAGGAAGCTACAAAATGCGTGAGCAATGGAGATTTTTCTGAGAAAAGAGAAGGTAAGGGCTGCAGTGATGCAGGGAGTATGGCATGTTGACGCAGCATCTCATTCCCTTAGTCACAACGCTTTGGGAACAAGTGTCCAATCACACCATACTGACCACTCGCTGCCTAGTGTGTCTGTCCACAACCAGAACGCAGGACAGAGGAGCTGGGAGTGGCTCTGATGCCGGGTTCTGACAAAGGTCAGTGGGGTGAACCAGCCTGCAGCGTTGCAGATGACCTGGAGAGAAACTCCAGCAGACCAGGCCCTAGAGGCTGCCATACTCCAGGTGGAATTAGCCTTTACTCATAAAAAAAGTGGGAAGCCCAGAGGACTCACAGGATGAGAAAATGGCATCCACTATCCACCTGCTGAGAGTCTGCTTATTGGCAGGAAAACCTTTTCTTTGATGGCCATAGCAGACAAATAGCTGCTCCGACTTCATCCTGTGGAGATACGTGTCCAGTGCTCACACTGGCTGTAAACGCCTTATTCTATGACTAAGGTGGGAGCCACCTCGATGGCCCCTTTCCTTAGGAGGGTTTGCACTTCCTGTTCCAGGACCAGAGCCTGCTTGGGTCTCACCAGGGTGGAACACATCCCGTTGAACCGGTGGACAAGAGGACCCGTATTGAATCGAGTAACCCCTCTCTATTGTGTGCAGGACCCACCGAGATACATCAAGCAAGCCTTCCCAAGCTGCCAGGAAATCTCTTAGGGGAGGCTGGTCTCTGACCCTTCCAGAGATGCTGGAGCAATGCCATGCCATTGAGGCCTCCTGAGAGGTGGCGGGTCCGCTCCATCCGCAGTGATCTTTCGGGCAGAGATGAAGGGAGACACATGCTGGAGGGAGGCTGCGCCCTGAAGCACATCCTGTGGCAGGGATAACAGCTTGGCCTCCTGGTGGTGCTGAGGAGGTACGGGCACCATGTAATGAGCTGTACACCGCCCTCCTTGCTGTAGGGCGCTCTGATTGTCAGGGCCGCTGCACCACTGCCCGTTTATTCGAGGAGAGGACCACCCTCAGGTCAGCCGGCTCCTTCGATCATGGCTTAGAGTGCTCTGTTTTTGGTATTTGCAATGCCTGGTGCCAGGCTGGGGCTGTGCTCACCGAGCAGCCCCATGAGAATGACAAGGAAGTACCACTGGAACGCCACCGATCATTTGTCGACTCCTGAAACCTTTCGACGGCCGCACCAACCGCGTCGCCAAACAGGCCAAAAGTAGATATCGGGGCATTTAGCAGAAAAGCCGTGTCCCTGTCGGGAATCTCCGACAGGTTGAGCCACAGATGCCTTTCTGTGGCTACTAAAGCTGACATGGACCGATCGACAGCCAGCACTGTTTCCTTGGTGGCCCTAAGAGTGAGGTTGGCTGCACGACGTAACTCCTAAATATCATCAGCCCCAGAGCTGAATCCCTCGTCCAACTCTCGCAGCAGGTTGGCCTGGTATGCCTGCAACACACTCATCATGTGGAGGCAACGCACGACTTGACTCACCGCCATGTAAGCCTTGCCTACTAATGCCGAAGTGGCTTTCAACAGTTTAGTAGGCAAAAGCGCCTTTTACCTGAAGCGATGCTGCACCTCTGGGCATCACCCCATAGCCACACTCCTTAAACCCTACTACGTTCGCGTACAGCGAGGTTTGCGGTGAGAAGGCACAGGCCTGTATGCCTGTGCTGTGAGAAGTCCGTCCTCAGAGGAAGAAATATGGAGCTCCACGTTGCACGCACCAGGAGAAGAAACCGCCGAAAGGCGTGCTTCCCCCGGGAACTGGGTGCTCGGCCTGGCAGGGGAGGCTACAGGGGAGTAATCCATCTTTGCCTTTTGCCAGGTTGGCCTGCGAGCCCCACAACCTGCGGTGCTGCTCTGCCATACGGCTACTTTGCAAACAATTGTCTCCCTCGATAGCTGACGAAACATGCTCCACTCCCAAGCAAACTACACATAAGTCATGTGTGTCTCCCCCTTAATAAAACGGGGTCAATGAGGGACACACATGCAAAAGTTTTGTTTCGCTTGAGCCATTGCTTGCACAGATTCACACACAAAGCGCTTACCTGAACAAACAGAATCTAACATCGCTCCATTGCTCACGCATTTTGTAGCTTCCTGGTTTGCGGCATCGCCTGCCGATGATATCACAACTTGTCATATGGCAGATTTCACATGTGATTCAGAGCGTTGGCAACATGATGCGTTTCCAAAGCGTTGTGACGCAGCTCAAGTTCCCGAACGGTAAAAGTATTTGCTTGCCATTTAAAAATGTAGCACTAAAAATAAACATCTTTATAAGACAAAACATGACTGTATCTGTGCCAACTATTTATTTGCCAATTACAGTGTGTATTCTTTATACATGTTCTGTTTATTCCACAGATCTAACATTTTAAAAACTTTACATTTCCTAATCATTTATGACGAGGTATCTGATGCAAATATATCTCATACAAAATATGTAGTCTTGTGAGATTCATGCTCTAAATTATGCTCCTCTTCATGGCTCACAGTTCACAGTTGCACAGCAGCTCACTGAAGTGTGTTATTAGCTTGATGAGCTCTGAACTGCAGGCTGTGCTAACGTTAGTGGAGCGGGAACTAGCACTAAAAGGTGTGGGTCAGAGATGGAAGTAAAAGCTTTTTAGCTCAATCTGTCAAATCTCATCTTTCTCCTACCATTTCTGACAAGTTGATTTGAGAATGTGTTTTTAGAAAGTTTAGGGCTAATAATGGCAACAGCCTAAGGTTATTGCTAGCAGATTTGCACAAATAGCAAAACCAGTTAATTAAATGGCTGGGTGAAACTCAAACTGAAACCAGTCAGGACCATAAAATAAACATTTGTGGTGGTCGAGTGGTCACCTATGCAGAATTTCTAAAATTTATAATTTATATAGGTTATATACGTTGAATATTCTAACCCAGCCATTAGGGAGGCACAAGCCAGTGCATTCTTAGTGCCGGTCCCAAGCCCGGGTAAATGGGGAGGGTTGCGTTAGGAAGGGCATCCAGCGTAAAACATGTGCCAAATCAAATATGCGGATCACAAATGAGAATTTCATACCGGATCGGTCGAGGCCCGGGTTAACAACGACCGCCACAGGTATCGTTAGCCGACAGGGTACCGGTGGAAATTGGGCTACTGTTGGCCGAAGGAGGAGAAGGAGAGGAGGAAGACGTCTACAGAGACGGCAGGGAAAGGAGCAGTGTAGGAGAGTGGAGGTTCGGGTTGGTACTTTAAATGTTGGTACTATGACGGGTAAAGGGAGAGAAGTAGCTGATATGATGGAGAGGAGAAAGGTAGATATGCTGTGTGTTCAGGAGACCAAGTGGAAAGGGAGTAAGGCCAAAAACATTGGAGGTGGATTTAAACTGTTTTATCATGGTGTGGATGGAAAGAGAAATGGTGTAGGGGTGATTCTGAAGGAAGAGTACAGTAAGAGTGTAGTGGAGGTGAAGAGAGTTTCTGATAGGGTGATGATCGTGAAGGTGGAAGTTGAAGGGATGATGATAAATGTCATCAGTGCCTATGCTCCACAAGTTGGCTGTGAGATGGAGGAGAAGGAAAGATTCTGGAGTGAATTAGATGAAGTGGTAGATGGTGTACCTAGGAAAGAACGGTTGGTGATTGGGGCGGACTTTAATGGGCATGTAGGTGAAGGGAACAGAGGTGACGAGGAGGTGATGGGTAGGTATGGTTTTAAGGAGAGGAATGTGGAAGGGCAGATGGTGGTAGATTTTGCTAAAAGGATGGAAATGGCAGTGGTGAACACTTATTTTAAGAAGAAGGAGAATCATAGGGTGACGTATGAGAGTGGAGGAAGGTGCACACAGGTGGACTATGTGCTATGCAGGAGATGCAACCTGAAGGAGATTGGCGACTGTAAGGTGTTGGCAGGGGACAGTGTAGCTAGACAGCATAGGATGGTGGTCTGTAGGATGGTTCTGGAGGCGAAGAAGAAGAGGAGGAGAGTGAGGACTGAAAGAAGAATAAGATGGTGGAAACTGAAGGAGGAAGAGTGTAGTGTGAGGTTCAGGGAAGAGGTCAGAGAGAGGCTCAGTGGTGTTAAGGAGGTGTTGGATGATTGGGCAACTACTGCAGGAGTGATGAGGGAGGCAGCTAGAAAAGTACTTGGTGTGACATCTGGAAATAGAAAGCAAGACAAGGAGACGTGGTGGTGGAATGAGGAAGTGCAGGAGAGCATAAGGAGAAAGAGGTTGGCAAAACAGAAGTGGGATAGACAGAGTGATGAGAAAAGTAGGCAGGAGTACAAGGAGATGCGGCAGCAGGTTAAGAGGGATGTGGCGAAAGCCAAGGAAAAGGCATATGAGGAGCTGTATGAGAGGTTGGACACTAAGGAAGGAGAAAAGGATTTGTACCGATTGGCCAGGCAGAGGGACCGAGCTGGAAAGGATGTACTGCAAGTTAGAGCAGTAAAGGATGGAGAGGGAAATGTGTTGACTAGTGAGGAGAGTGTGTTGAGAAGGTGGAGGGAGTATTTTGAGCAGCTGATGAATGAGGAAAATCAGAGAGAGAGAAGGTTGGATGATGTGGAGTTGGTGAAGCAGGATGTAGATAGGATTAGTAAGGAGGAAGTGAGAGCAGCGATTAAGAGGATGAAGAGTGGAAAGTCGGTTGGACCAGATGACATACCGGTAGAAGCATGGAGATGTTTAGGAGAGATGGCAGTGGAGTTTTTGACCAGATTGTTTAACAGGATTTTGGAAGGTGAGAAGATGCCTGAGGAATGGAGAAGAAGTGTGCTGGTACCGATCTTTAAGCATAAAGGAGATGTGCAGACCTGCAGTAACTACAGGGGTATTAAGTTGATCAGTCACACCATGAAGCTATGGGAAAAAGTAGTGGAAGCCAGGCTGAGAGAAGAGGTGACCATCTGTGAGCAACAGTATGGTTTCTTGCCGAGGAAGAGCACCACAGATGCCTTATTTGCTTTGAGAATGTTGATGGAGAAGTATAGAGAAGGACAGAAGGAATTGCATTGTGTATTTGTGGATTTAGAGAAGGCGTACGACAGGGTGCCAAGAGAGGAGTTGTGGTATTGTATGAGGAAGTCAGGTGTGTCAGAGAAGTATGTGAGGGTGGTGCAGGACATGTATGAGGACAGTGTGACGGCAGTGAAGTGTGCAGTAGGTACGACAGACTGGTTTAGAGTGAAGGTTGGACTGCATCAAGGATCGGCCCTGAGCCCTTTCCTGTTTGCAGTGGTGATGGACAGGTTGACGGACGAGGTCAGACAGGAGTCTCCCTGGACTATGATGTTTGCGGATGATATTGTGATTTGTTGTGAGAGTAGGGAGCAGGTTGAGAAGAGCCTGGAGAGGTGGAGATATGCGCTGGAGAGAAGTGGAATGAAACTCAGTAGGAGTAAGACAGAATACATGTGTGTGAATGAGAGGGAGGGCAGTGGAGTGGTGCGGTTGCAGGGAGAAGAGCTTCAGAAGGTGGAGGAATTCAGGTACCTGGGGTCAACAGTGCAAAGTAATGGAGAGTGTGTTAGAGAAGTGAAGAAAAGAGTGCAGGCAGGGTGGAGTGGGTGGAGAAGAGTGACAGGAGTGATTTGTGATAGTAGGGTATCTGCAAAATTGAAAGGAAAAGTTTATAGGACTGTGGTGAGACCTGCGATGTTGTATGGTTTAGAGACAGTGGCATTGAGTAAAAGACAGGAGGTGGAGCTGGAGGTAGCAGAGCTGAAGATGTTGAGGTTTTCGTTGGGAGTGACGAGGATGGATAAGATTAGAAATGAGTTTATTAGAGGGACAGCGCATGTAGGATGTTTTGGTGACAAGGTGAGGGAGGCGAGATTGAGATGGTTTGGACATGTGCAGAGGAGGGACATGAATTATATTGGTAGAAGAATGCTGAGGATGGAGCCACCAGGTAGGAGGAAAAGAGGAAGGCCAAGAAAGAGGTTCATGGATGTGGTGAGGGAAGACATGCAGGTAGTTGGTGTAAAAGAGGCAGATGTAGAGGACAGGGTGGTATGGAGACGGATGATCCGCTGTGGCGACCCCTAATGGAAGCAGCCGAAAGAAGAAGAAGATATACGTTGAATATTCCAAAAAAGGTTTTAGATGCTATGTAAAATATAAATAAAAACAATACAAGATTGTATTATAAACGAACATTTTTATTCACAACAGAACATAAAAAAGATCATATGTTTAAACAATGTAACATTTTAAAGACAAATAAAGTAACAACTATGCAAAAAGAAAAAAAAAGACTGGAAAATTAAGTTTTACTAAAAAGAAATAGCTGGAGGAACATTTTTAAATAATTAGGTAAATTAACAATAGGTCAATAACATGACTGGGTATAAAAAGTGTATCTTAGAGAGGCAAAGTCTCTCAGAATTAAAGATGAGCAAAGGTTCACCAGTCCACGAAAAACTGCGTCTATAAATTGTGGAACAATTACAGAATATTACCTAATGTTCCCCAAAATCAAATTGCAAAGACTTTCAATATCTCATTATCTACAGTACATAATACCATTAAAAGATGCAAGGGACAAAGGCAAAAAGCAGTATTGCTTATAATGTTTGCACCCTCAAATGGCACTGCATAAAAAAAAACAAAAAAAAACGTCGCAACAAGAAATAATTGGTCTGGAAATTATCAAGAATTAAACATATCCTGTGGATATTTTACTATATCAATGCTGGATCCAAGATGGCGCTGGTGAGGTCGGCTGCTCCTGTTACGCGTTGTCTTTTTTTTTTTTGTTTTATAGTTTTATTTTGTAGTTTTATTTACTTAGTTACTGTTCCATTTACACAAGATGGACATCATTAGATATGACAGAGCCACTCATATCTATTGGTGTACAATCCACCATAGATCACCATCTTCTAGAATGGGGAATGCGGACACTTCTCTGGCAGACGAGCTAAACATCTTTTATGCTCGCTTCGAGGCTGCAGGTAACCATGCTGCACAAGCTGTACGGGTGGGAAAACACACCTTATACACCCTCACCCTCAGCACTGGAGCTCCCCAGGGTTGTGTTCTGAGCCCCCTGCTGTACTCACTGTAAACATATGACTGTGTGGCCACTTCCAACTCCACCACCATCATCAAGTTTGCTGAAAACACTGTTGTGGCAGGCAACACCTGACAACACTGTTGTGGCAGGCCAACAACGACGAGACGACCTACCTACAGGAGGTTAAAAACCTGGAGAGATGGTGCCAGGAGAACAACCTTCTCCTGAACATCAGCAAGACTAAAGAGTTGATAGTGGACTTTAGCACAAAGCAGATGCAGTCACACCAACCGCTTAACATCAATAATCCCAGTGGAGAGAGTGGACAGTTTCCGGTACTTAGGTGTTCACATCACACAGGACACTTGGTCCTGTCACACCAACACCCTGGTGATGAACACCCAGCAGCATCTGTACCATCTGAAATGCTTAAGGGACTTTAAATTTCCCTCTCAGGTGCTTAAGACTTTCTACACCTGCACCATTGAGAGCGTTCTGACGGGTAGCATCACTTCCTGGTTTGGGTACAGCACCATGCAGGACAGGTGAGCCCTTCAGAGGGTGGTGCGTTCAGCTGAACGTACCATTCGCACCGAGCTCCCTAACCTGCAGGACATCTACAGCACACAGTGCCGGACCAGAGACAGGAAGATTGTGAAGGACCTCAGTCATCCCAACAATGGACTCTTTTCTTTGTTGCGTTCAGGGAAGGAGTTTGAACCAGGAAACATCCAGGATCTAAAACTGGTCCACTCTCTCCATCTTCACACTTTTTCTGCACATTTTTTTATTTTTTTTGCATTACGACCACTTTAATCACTTTGATCTCTGGACTGTCACTTTAACTCTGAACTTGCACAGCGAAGTGCCACTTTATACTACACCAAACAGCACACGGACACTTTAAGGACAATCGCGTCAAAGCACCTTAAATTTTACTGTTTTACTGTTTACAGTTTACTGTCATACGCATCCTTGTATATACACTTTTTTCACATATCTTTATATATTTTATATTTTATATAGTTTATAATTTGTATTTATCTGCCTTTTTTTTGTTTGTTTATTTTTTTCCTCATTCTATTCCCTGATGCCAGACTGTCCGAAAAAGCATTTCACTGCATTTCGTACTCTGTATGTATGTGTATGTGACAAAATTTTATTTGATTTTGATTTGTATGTTTGCTTTCAGAAGCTGGTGATAAGGCCATCGATGGTTTGCATCAAGTTTAACCACATAATGACTTAACTTTCAAGAACAAAAACAACAAAGTAGATATTTTTGGAAAATGTTGTACCCCCAGATGTGTTAGTTTTGTTTTGTTAGTTTTACCTTCAATCATTATCATAATTTTACCTACACATACACAGATACTGTAAAAAATATGAATTTTCTTGTTTTCCACAAACAGTTCACAGCAAATGGTTGCACAGGAGCTCTTACAAGTGCACCTATTAATTGTAAATTTCTTATCAATGATTTGTTGTTAAGACCATTACAATCCTTATAATTTTCTAATTTGGGCTTGATCCATTTATAACCAGGAGTGTAGATCACTTTAAGAATGTATAAAGCAGAAAAATAGTTTAAATGACTGTGTGTAGAAATTAATATTGTTTTGGGCACTGAACAGGTGAAATCTTTAAAAGAAACTACTAAGCAAGTAAGTTTGTTTGTTACCCAGATAGCTAAAAGCCAATGGTTATATAAAACAAATAAATAATAATAATTAATTATGTATTTTTGTATTACTTTTTCTTCTGTTTGTTATTTACTTCAAATTCAAAAACACTATACAAATAAACAAGTTTATAGTGTTATGAAACACTGAATTTGCCAATAAAGCATACAAAGAATAAAACTATTGTTTTCTCCAAGCTTCCTTTCACGTAGGAGAATGAACGGTTCAGGGGAAGAAAAAAACACTGCGCCGGTGACCAGTTTCAATAAAACCAGGATTCTTTATTGATTTTTTACACTTTCAGCAACATGCATGCACACACACACACACACACACACACACACACACACACACACACACACACACACACACACATTTCTCTCTGTATCTCTCTTCAGCATTCTTCTTTCACTCCTCTTATCCCCCCCTACTCACTGCAAAAAAGAACACTGATTAGATACATTACCTGCAGGTGCGATTCTTAATGCTTGTTTCCCACAGCCTTGCCCTCCATTCACAAACTCGGACACGCCCCCGCTGCCACATACCTCCACTGCCCAAACAATTTCCTCTCATGCTGGGGGGAGTCGGTTGCAGGCCGGACGGCTCCCCCTGGCGTGAGAGGAAATTGGTCACCCCTCATCTGCATGCCCGGTCTTTGGACCACCTTGATTTTAAATGGCTGAAGTGTCAGACACCACCAAGTAATCCATGCGTTGGTAAATTTCATGCAATGGAGCCACTGGGGTGGGCGTGGTTAGAATAGAGTGAAGGCCTGTCCCAACAGATAGTACCGGAGGGTGAGGACCGCCCACTTGATGGCCAGGCACTCCTTCTCTATGGTGCTGTACCGGCTTTCTTGCACTGATAACTTACAGCACTGGGCACTCCTCCCCCTCTACCAAATAGGAAAACACAGCCCCCAGCCCTCTGTCAGACGTGTCCATCTGCAAGATGAAGAGGAGAGAGAAGTCAGGAGCATGTAAAATCGGTTCACCAAAAAGTGCAGCTTCCACAAGAGACAAAGCCTGCTGGCATGACTGCTGGTGCTCCCTTTATAGTGAGATCAGTCAGCAGGCTGGTGACATCCGAATAATGAGGGACAAACCTCCCATAATAGCCAGCCAGCCCGCCCCAGAAACTGTTTCACCTTCTTTTTGGTCTTGGGTCTAGGGCAGACTGCATTCGCTGCTATCTTATTAATTTGAAGAAGCACCTGCCCATGACCCAAGTGGAAAGCCAGATACCGTACTTTTGCCTGCCCATTTGCACACTTCTGTGGTTTTGCTGTGAGTCCTGCCCCCCTGAAGTTTCTCAGGACTGCTTTGAGGTGTCGCAAATGCCGTTGGCAGTCATTACTATAGATGATTATGTCATCTTAGTAGGCAGCGGTTTAACCATTATGGGGTCCGATAATTCGGTCTATAAGCTGTAAAAATGTCGCTGGGGCCCCAAACAAGCCAAACGAAAGTGTGACAAACTGGTGTAAATCAAATGGAGTGGAAAAAGCCATTTTTTCACAGGACATTGGAGTCAAGGGATCATGTCTAGGTTATGTGTGTAACCCTGGTGCCCCAAGGGAATGAGGCGCTAGGTGAGCAATGCTTTGGGAATGCTTATGTGTGACCATGCTCTGAACCACGCGTGTAATCAGTCCAATGGAAAAGTGAGCTCTGACCCTGAAAGAAGACCAGAGGTCTCATAAGAGGGGGAGATAGCATTCACAATCCACTTGCTGAGGGTATGCTTAGCTGCAGGGAGATCCTCCTATATGGACCGTGGCAGATGAACAGCTGGTCTGGCTTTCTCCACAGGGCTGTCCTGTGGACGTATATGTCCAGTGCAAGCATACCCGGTTAAGCTTGTCCTATTCGGTGCCTGAAAAGAAGGAGGATAGAATGTCTGAAGCATGTATAATCATGGGGCAGCAAAGGGCACCTTGGGGACATACCCTGGACTGGGTTAGAGAAAAGCCCATAATTAGCCTACTTTAACTATGAAATATTGGCTGGTCTCTGTCAGGGGAAGAGGTCCACCTCGATGGCCTGCTTCCTTAAAAGAGTTTCTACTTCTCGTTCTATAACCAGAGCCTTCTTGGGCCCCACCAGAGTGGCGCACTCCCCATTGAATCAAGGTGCACGAGACCCGAACTGAATCGTGTAGCCTTTTTTTTTTACAGTGCACAGGACCCATGGAGACACATTTGGCAGGAGTTTCTAGGCTGTCAAATTGTCTGTTAAGGGAACCAGTCTCTTGAGACCAACCTTTCTTGATACCCGCTCGTGCTGAGGCTGGGGCTGCATCTGCTGAGCAGCCCCGAGAGAGTGACAAGGGAGGAAGCGTTAAAACACCACCAACTCCTTTTGCCTCCTGAAACCTGCTGATGTTCACGGCGTTGATAGTTTTTCGATAGGTCACACAGATTTGAACTGACCCGTTGCTTTTGGGCACCAAGACCACCGGGCTGATCCAATCACTGTAAGACTCCTATATCACCACAATGTATAGCTTAGGCTTTAGTTCATACAATACCATGTTTTTTTGTGTTCGGGTTGTTGGTATGTGCAACTGCGCACCACTATACCTGGAAATGTCTCAATATGGTCCGGGGTGAATTCTGATGCGAATTTTGGTCTTACCTCCGGTCCTCCCTCTAAGGAACCACCATTGCTAGAGACACAGGCACCGCCTCCTTCCATGGTTTCAGCAGGTTGAGGTGATACACTTGGAGTACATTGCCCATATCTGTGTGTCTAACCTCATAGTAGACATCTCCAACTCACCATGTAACCTCAAAGGGTTCTTGCCACTTCCCGAGTAGTTGAGAGCTTGACATGGGTAGTAACACCATGTGAAAATTCCAGCAGCTGTGCACCCCTATTATACAGCCAGGATTGCTGTTCCTGAGCCTGCAGCAAATTCCCCGGAGTTAGTTGGCACAGGGTATGAAAACTTTTTTATCCCAGTTCCGCGCAACTTATATATTTAAAAGGTTAGATTAAATCGCTACACTAAGCTGTTGATCTGAGGATGATAGACGCTAGTACAGATTGATTTAGTCTGCCCACAGCCTGTGTTCACCAGCGCCTGGTGGATTGGATACTCACTGGTATGCGATATGCTCCAAGTTGATCGGGGGCGGCCTGTGGCACCTCAGGGATCCGGATTATTACTCCTAACTCCATAACGGGGCATTGATCCAGGAGATGCCCTGGCCTCCCCCCCATTGTTTTAAAAGTTGTTTTCTTATCCTGCTATTGGAGATGACCTTGAAAGCATTTCAAACCATCATATATACTGAATATATAGTATCTCACACCTTAAATTTCAGCAACAACTTTAATATATGTTCTCAAGGGACAATACTATAGAAGTGAAACTTGGCTTCAAAAAACAGATGCAGGAGTGCTGCCAGCATTGCTTTAGAGGTTGCGGAAGCAGAATGTCCGCTTGTCAATGCTCAGGCCATTCGCCACACACAGCAACAAGTCAGTTTACATGGCCATTGTCCCAGAAGAAAGCTTCTTCTGAAGCTGGCTCACAAGAAAGCCTGCAAACGGGCTGACACCCTGTTCAAAAGTATGAATTACTGGAACTATGTCCTGTGCTCTGAGGGGACTAAGATACATTTGTTTGGCTTAGATGATGTCCAACATGTTTGGTGACGCCCTGGTGAGGAGACCCAAGAAAATTGTGTCTTGCCTACAGTCAAGCATTGTGGTGATAACATCATGGTCTGAGGCTGCATGAGTTCTGCTGGTGCTGGGAAGCTGAGGAATTGCATTTCAACATGTACTGTGACATTCTTAAGCAGAACATGATGCCCCCCCTTCCGGGCTTATTGGCAGTTCTCCGAAAAATTATGACCCCGAAACACACTTTCCCATTGCCAAAGAAATTGATAAAGTGCTATTTAAAACTATATATATATATATATATATATATATATATTATATATATATATATATATATATATATATATATATATATATATATATTTTTTTTTTTTTTTTTTTTTTTTGCACTTTTTCAATTTCTTTGGCAATCCGAATTCGAAAGTAATCACTGTGATATACTGAAACCCACAATGCTGATTTGCATAGTTGTCATTCTATGTAATTTGTTGCTTCGTTCCACACAAATCATACTCACTTATCAATTGTCCCTCCTTTTGAGACCCTGACAGCAGGAGATCAGAAGAAGATCTCAAATCTCTGTTTGAG
Organism: Silurus lanzhouensis; assembly: GCA_039877035.1. NCBI lineage: Eukaryota > Metazoa > Chordata > Actinopteri > Siluriformes > Siluridae > Silurus > Silurus lanzhouensis. The sequence goes on from JBCEWE010000329.1 coordinate 3,533,377, forward strand.
TTAACCACCAGTCAACCCAGCTCTACACTTCAGCATCCAATTCAACCCTGAGCCAAACTCCCTGTTCTTTCCCTTAGGGACATTTTAACATCAGAGTGCATCTGAGTAATTATGCTTGAGCTGGATATGAAAGCACATGGCACAGTGCATTAGCATAATGATTTACAGGAGAAGTCATGCAGGGATAAAGTGTGCCAGAAGCAATCTCCTTCTAGCAACTGCCATCAACATTACTGCATGCAGAAGAAGCCAGTTGATGTTTACGGACAAGCCATTTTTTTCGACATCCACACTTTTTGTTATTAAGACCATTTCTAACATTAGTATTGAGGCAGTGATATATATCTAGAATGACTGTCATTATACTTTTTTAACTGAGTGAATGATCTCAGTCATGTTTAAGTGTTGTGTGACCTTAATGATTTCTTATAGATAAAACAATCTGTTCAAGATTTTGACGCTGTTTTGAAGTTTTTAAGCAGTAAATGTACTCTATATATTTCTATTTCATGATTAAACACAATTGCCGAAATAGATATCATGTGGTGAATTATGATACATGTGCAGATAGGCTTTTGCTAATTTAGGACACAATTTAAACACTAAAAGAAAATCTAAACCTAAATAAACACAAACCTACAGTACTGTGCAAACCAAATCAATATTTGTTGTGACTATCTTTGCCTGCAAAACAGCATAAATTCTTTTAGCCACACAGTTTTTGGAGGAACATCTTGGAGAACTAACCACAGATCTTATGTGGAGGAAGGCTGCCTCAAATCCTTCTGTCTATTTATGTAATCATCGACAAACTCAATTATGTGAGGGATCTGTGGGGGTCAAAACCATCAATCCCAGCACTCCTTGATCTTTTATTCATTGAAGATAGTTCTTAATGACGTTGGTTGTATGTTTGGCATCATTGTCTTGCTGTAGAATAAATTTGGGGCCAATCAGACACCTCCCAGATGGTATTGTATGAGGGAAAATGACTTGATGGTGGTGTATGACTGGTGACATGAAACTGTGTGGCACAACTTGGTAACCGAGTTTGGCTGGTCCTCACCCAGTTTTAAGCCAGCTGTTTCTATTTTAGTTATTGATCGTGTTTTAACTTACTGTACATATGAAATTAATGATCAATAGCGCCTCCTTGCTATAAATGGCTAATCATACACCTGACTGAGACTGACTTTGTGCAATTGTGTACAAAATATGCAGAAAAATTTGAAAAACTAAAAGCCAAATTGTAGTCACACCAAATATTGATTTGAATTAGGTTTTTCTTTTGTTCATTCACTTTGCATTATGTAAATAAAATAACAATTATAATATATATTTTTGAAGCCTTTCATACTTCGCAGCATTCCTTCACAAATAAAAGAAGCTTCTGTACTGAAGCTACAAGGTTAATGTTACTAATTCAAGTGAAGCTTGAAGGTAGCCTAACATTTTAAGGTGAAGAATAAATATATTCAATGTAATTGCTAGTTTATATTGAATATGAAGTTATTCTCATATTTATAGCTTTTCCCAGTAAACAGGACAGCTCAGCACTTTCAAAATCTAATAAAGTGGCAAAATATGTTTATTAAAGAAGTTCTCATTTCCCCATAAATGTACTATCATTTGCCTTTAAATTTAAATTTCAAATGAAGCAGCATTTCCATCAGGCCCTCTGAAACAGCTTGCAATGCTTCACATATTCTTGGCCTTTGTATTCAAAATAGGTATGTGCTGCAATCGCTGATTGCATTACTATGTAGACTGGCATGGATATTTATATATTTATATATTTGTTTCACTTGCAAGATGGTATTTACTGGTTCAGTTAGCTTCATTCGTAACATAGCTAACTGAACACTATATTATATTTTAACAAAACACACTTTTTTGGTGGAACCAAATATATGCTTTGTGGTCATTTGTAAAAGGAAAAAAAAGAGGGGTGGGAGGGTTACACAATACAAATCACATTACCATTTCCCCCCAAACATTGATATAAGGTAATTATTCAATCACTTGGTGCATGATTAGAGAATTCAATTACTGTGATGCAGAATGGAATAGTGTATTACAACCGTATATTAAAAATTTTATAATTAAATGAATACATTTTCACAAGGAAATGCAAAAATGAAGTTAAAAGCATTGCCTCTATAGTGTACAGAACTATTTCTATAATGATATGTTACAAAGATATGGGGAGGGATAAGATATTATAGAGTGGATAATGTCTGAATATCAGAAATGTGTGTGCACCACAGTGACCTTGTTTTTACATGCACAGAAAGAGTCAACATTTTTGTCTTTTCAAATGGCTGAATTTTTGGGGAGCTAGTTTCTGTTTTCTCCTGTGTTTTTTTTTAGATTTACTTAAAGCTGTATGGACATTTCAGTTAAAGCTGACAGCCCGTGATCCTAATTAAAGGGATTCTGTGTGTTTCAATGGAAAAATTGTTGTATTAAATATTTAACAAAGGTACTCCTAAATCTGTTTAAAATGAGTTGCTAGGCTGTATACCTAATGCTCCTGTAGTCCTCATTTTTAAATGGCTTATGTTTAGGAATAATGTAACATAATGACAATTGCCAACAAATATAGGCATGTTGTATTCAATTCCTTTTAGTTATGCTGCCATAGCGAGTCTTGCCGGAGTCCAAACTGCACAGTGACATTAACTTTCATACACCAATAGGGACACTTAATAATCCATATCCTTCTCTTCCCGTCACCCTCTCTCTCTCTCTCTCTCTCTCTCTCTCTCTCTCTCTCTCTCTCTCTCTCTCTCTCTCTCTCTCTCGGTCGAGTTAAACATGCTCCTGAGGTTCCAGTGTCCACTGTTCCTGCCCCTCTCCCCTCCGTGGATCTTCACACTTCTGTGCAGCTTGGGACGGTCTCTAATCAACACCTTGGGTGGTTCCATGTATTTCCGGAGTAGAACGGGTGCTTTGAGGACGGATTGGACTGTAGTTGGTGTCGGCGGTCTGCTGCACTGACTCGGGAGTGCAGTTTGCTTCTGATCGTCATCACTGTACCCCGCAACATTGTATATCTGCTTCAAATGGACATTTGGTGCAACCCAGATGAGGATGGGTTCCCTCTTGAGTCTGGTTCCTCTCAAGGTTTCTTCCCATCTCGGGGAGTTTTTCCTTGCCACAGTTGCTCATCAGGGACAAACATACTTACAAAGAACATATTTACGTTTAATCACCACATTATCTGTGTAAAGCTGCTTTGAGACAATGTTCATTGTTAAAAGTGCTATACAAATAAAAATGAATTGAATTGAAATGAAATTGTACAATTGTTTTTATGCTGTTTGTTGGTAATATGACATACAATATGTTTTGGCATTATATTATATTGAGGGGGTTCTCAATGTTGTAGCATTCAAATGCCTTCTCTTTAACTATAAAATGTATTAAATAAACCCCCTAGAACAGTTACATTTTATGAATATAATAAAGTTACTCATACATACAATATTATTTTGGCTATATTTTGGAGCTTTGTATTTCAGAACGTTCCTCCCACAGAACAATGTGGCCATTATTTACAGTCCGAAACAGGATAGGTAATAGCAAACAGTTTCTACTTTACATTGAGAAGCAATGGTGTGTATATAATAAAAATATATCCTTCTGAGGAATCTTTTTGGCCTAGATCTCAGTTGCTTAAGAACAACTCAGCCAGACTAAAGAGACTGATTGGCTATTTCACACGAATCTGCTGACAATCACACAGCTTTCTGTCTGTCAAGAGACTAACAGGCTTGTGGATAGCAATCATTCTCTCCTGTTTGCCGAAAGTAATTGCATTGATTGAGGAGTGTGTGCTTTCTTTTACCTCACAAAGGCTCCTCCTGAGCTTATAGTAAAGTCTTCGCAAGGTAAATACAGACAGCCAAGCCTGTACCAGCTTTCAAACTAATTACAGTTTGAGGTTTAGATTTCTGCAGACTGTAAGAATGAGTTGACTTTGCTTGAATGGGTGGTATGTGTCATGATTGCTGGAACACTGCCCACTTTAATGGCCAGTAGTCGCCAAAGTGGTAAAATTAGCTGTTCCGACCTTGAATTCACAAAACGTACATAATTGCACCCCATGTTGGGAGTGTATTATCTTGGTTCTGCACATGCAGTCTGCTAACAAAGGTGCTCCCCCCACACACCACCCTCCCCGTCCTTCTGATCATAATCAAGCCTGCCAATCTGGAGCCTCTCATTGTTGTATTTTCAGCATGAATGCACTCTCCTCTTATTGGGTTATTTAGCCCTGGACCAGATGACATGGAAATCATGTCAGGCTGTAGTGGAAGCTTTTTTTTAAACCCATAATACTGCAACAAATCCTAAAATTACAAACTCAGAAAAAGAGTGCTGAGCACACCACACCATCAGCAGCATCCGAGTGGTTTTGTGTGGCTTAGTAAAAATAGATAGAAATTGGGATCATGGCAAAGCTCACAGTGTCTGAATGAAGGATGGAAGTGGGGGATGGAGCCAAGGAGTGTATGGGCTATAAATAGTTCGCATCCATATAATCTTTAAAACTCAATGTTGTATAAAAAGAAAAAATGAATAAAGTGTAACCCTACCCAAAGGTATGTTCATATTAGGTTTTACTAAAACTTAAGACAAGTTTTGGATGTTGGGGTTTTTTTTTTTACTACAGTAGATGACACAATTAGAAGTTATTAATTAGCACACCATTAGATTACTATTTCATATGAACTGTATTGAAATGTAGAAAAGTATTCAACACAACTGTTGCATCAAATACTATCAATAAACTGTGGTGTGCCATCGTGTTCCTCACGTTCCTTAAATAAATATTCCTTTTTGGTGGAATCCTGATTTCACAAACTTTTTTCTATTTTTAATAACACTATCCTACCTTTTTTAACTGGTAGAAATGCAAATGCCATAAGAACATTGCATACTATATATTTTAGCTGTCTATAAACAAACAATTTAGATACAGCAGGAGATAACTCTCCTTTTTATGTTCATGACAAGACCTGGAACCTGGAGGCTCAATGAGCATTGAGAGACATTGAGACATTGACAGACATTGAGCCAACAGACATTGAGCCTCCAGGTTTAACTTTAAAAGGAATTCAAGGAGAACATTCAAATAGGCCTTGAAGCAAATAAAGTATAGCATTTTCTACTGGCAACTTTTACAGCAAATACAACTGGTCACTTCCTGTCTCTGTCTTGTCATGAACATAAATAACAGAATAACAACATAAAAATTTCTAGACAATTCATTTTACACTAAATATAATCAATAAGTACTAACAGCAATTAATTGGGCATTATATAAACAGCATTTTTAAATAATGACACCATGCAGTGCTTTAGAACGACCTTCAGTCATTGAGAATCTCAAACAAATTTGCTCATGTATTATCTTGTAAGAAGACTGTATAATGCAGGTTACTGTTTAATGCTAGACTGATAGCATCTGTTGCTGGTTTGTTACATTCCTTTAAAGGACCTTTATTTGTATGTTTTTCATATATTTGTTTTACAATATTTGTTTTCAGTAACTGATTAGTTTTGCATCTTTTCCGACTGTCTACAACATGGAGAAAATTGTCCATAACACGTGTAATGATGCTTGCATATTTGCCTTGAAGAGAGAGTTCTAATAACTCCCTTGGGAACGCGCTTTAAAGTAGATTAAGTTAATGGTGCGTACACAGTGAAGATTTCTCAGGACACTAAAACTCTAAAATAATAGCTTAATGGTTAGCATTTTGCTGCTACTTTTATCTAAATAAATTGAATAAATAAGAAAGAGAGAGAGAGAGAGAGAGAGAGAGAGAGAGAGAGAGAGAGAGAGAGAGAGAGAGATTGTGATTATATTTAGATAGACCATGGAATAAATGTATATAATATATACAATACAATACAGTAAAATAATATATACATATTTAAATAGCTATAAAAGTCAATATAAATCTAATATTTGAACAGCTAGATGCGATTGATATAAAAAAAATATTTTGTGCTGAAATTTTTATTAATTAATAAAAATGTATTTTTTTTTTTTTTAATTGCCTTTGACTAAATATAAAGTTTTTTTTTTACGTTTAAATAACACCTGCTATGGGTGCTTAAGTCATATTAGACTTAAAATAATGTACACAGCTTTCAAAAAGGGAAAGCGGTTCACTAGTTATTAGGGGAGGATTTAAATCAACAGTGGTGTAAAAAAAAAAAAAAAAAAAAAACATTTTTAATGTAGGCTTTTAGAATTTTTGTTAAATTCAACATAATTCAACTTATTATCAAGTCAGTGAACAAAGTTTCCACAATGCAATATCATATTTTTACACCTGTGTTTTTCTTTAAGTAACCTAATGTGCACTCACTCTAGTAGGTCTGTTTTCACCTTTCCCTGTGCACAGAGTAGGGTTTTATTAAGTTATGCTAAACCTGGGGCTACACTAACAGTATGCAATTAACTGAGGAAGGAAACACAGTGGCACTGACAAATGCAGTTTTTCCCAGGCGCGAGACATTATGTTCTCCCATCAGGGATTAAATACCCCTCCTGTTTACTCGCACCAGAGAGAAAAGATCTCCAGGAAACAAGCACATGGTAGATGTTCCATGAAATCCTGTTTTCACCATTTTTATGTAGTTTCCGGAGCTCAGGAGGAAGGAATTTTCACTTTCGTGGAAATTAAAGAGATAGATGATACCGACAGCAGATTTTGTTCCAGTGAATGTTAAAAAAGTTTCTATACCTTTGTTTTTCTTTTTTTCCTGTTTTACCTTTTTCTGTAATTTTATAGTAAAAAGGTAAAAAATGTTGGTTAAAGAAGGAAAAATAAAAGAATTACGTACTTATTTTTCTTCTTTCTTGTTCATCTGTTCAAAAAGAAATGTGTTCAATTGAAGATTCACACAGTTCCTTTGGTCTTCACTGGATCTACATCTAAAGTATTTCTCATGCACACACTAGACCACATTTTTTTATTTCTAATTTCAGCAACAGCAGTGTAGAATGCAACCCCGAAAATAAATACAATCCTTTGTACACGTGTTCTTTATCAACACTTTGTCTTTTTTTTTTTAATACCAAAAACACAGAAATAAGCAACAATGTGAATACAATGGCAATTATGGTTGCAAATAGAAAACCAGTAAGTGACTAAATACAACTGAATGAACATTTTGTAGTCTGTGACCTGCATTAAACAAACAGTAACACTACAATACAATTTAACAATTAATATGAAGCAGCGAAGCTATTAAACAGGAATATAGTTATTCACTATTTTATTTTTATACCTATTAGGAACTACCAGTAATTTATTCAATGTTTGTTAGTGGTGGGCCATGGAATTCACACCTAGGCCTCCAGTGGTGTCCTGCCTGAATCAATCCCCCTCTTAATGCCAGCAATATGGCTATAGAAACGATCAATATTATGGAGAAGCAAGAATGAATGCCATTACTAAAGAAAGAAACCCAATGAACACAATTCAACAAGTCTCCTTTCACTGCACCTTCCATCTCAAGCATCAATATTGACCTCATAAAATGACCTCAGGTTTTCCATGCGTTAGTTTTTTTTTATTTGTTTTATTTTTATGTTTAACTGGTGCATTAAAAGGTTTAACAACTATTTTGAACAGTTTTGGCTGACCTTTCCTCACAATGTCTTCACAAAATCTTTTCACGAAAAGTCTCTCTTGTAAATGTCCTTGTAAGTATATCTGCAACCAAATATTTTTTTCTCCTTTATTAGCTTTGTGGAATAAAAAAAAAACAGCTATTAAATCCACATGAATATATTTCAGCTTGTGCAGTTTGCAGTTTGCTAACACTGACTAGTGCGTTCTCCAACCATCCAAACAAAGGACGTGAAAATGATAGGAAGCATTCTAGATGGCCTCAGTGACTCTAGTCAATTCATTTCGATTCTATTTTTGATCTTGTTTAAAATATATAGATTTAATCAAAACAAAAATTCTCATTAAATAAATAATATTAAAATGTTTTGTATTCTCCAATTAAATAAATATAGATTTATTTAAACAATTGTTTCTAAATCAGATATTTGTATTATAAATAATCTGCTTTATCCAATCAATTAGATATACATTTAAGCAAAAAATTTAAATTTTTTTCAAATACAAGTTAATAGAAATTATTTGTTTTAAACAAACAAAAAGATATGGATTTAAATAAAAAATATTCCAATTTAGGAACATTACTTTAAATTTCATCTTATCCAGAATCTAATTATAATAGACATCAATAATTTTCAAAACATCGATATCAATAAACTTATTATACATTACTTCCACACACTAACAATTTCAGTAGTCTAGTGTCAGATGTTTTACTTCTAATAGCTGGCAAACATTGACATTAGAAAACAACAACTGTAATTGAGAACAATGCAGTAAATTAATAAAATGCAACAATTTCTCAGTTTCATCACTACTAAAATTGCAGCTATGGTAAATATCTTACTATCTCTGTTCTTATTAAATTTTATAATGCTACAAATAATATTCACCTGTAAAAAAAATAAAAAATAAAAAGGTGTTGCTATACACAGTCATAATACACCATAAACTGGTGTAAACTGGTAGCTTTCAAAACACTGCAGACTATAGTATTACAAGGAGTTGCTGGTTTCAACTCGTCTCATCACAGTTTAAACAGATCTGGGCTTCCCATCTTTTAAGGCTTGACAGCTTCTACTACTGAAATACTGAACCTACTACTTTACTACTATGATTTTTGAACCATAGACAGTAACTCAAACATGACATTATTTATGAGGTAAACCGGAATGTGCAGGAACCCTGACTTCAGCTCTATTGTAGAGCTGGTCATAGAACCTCTAGACTTTATTGGTCATGCCTTTTGAATCCAGCTTCATGATGACTTTCTGGATATATTCATATGTTAGTTTCAAAGCCTTGGGATATTCCAAAGAGCATAAAGGAGGTCCAGGAGAATAGCAACTGCATTTGCAACAGACTGCAACTCGCTTAAAACCTCATGTCACTCAAGTATGATGCGAATGTCTTTGGGTAGTGCTTGTGCATCAGTGATGATGAAGATCATCTCTAGGTTACGTATGTAACCCTAGTTTCCTGAGGGAACAAGACGCTGCATCGAAACTCTTTGGGAACACCTTGTGTTGTCCACACTCTGACTCACCTGTGAAATCTGGCCAATATGCAAGTCGTGCTATCATTGCCAGGCGACGTTGTGTAAACCAGGAAGCTACAAAATGGCTGAGCGATGGTAGCGACATTAGCTTGCATATGTCCTTTAGGGGACCCCCTGTAGACCAGGCCATAGAGGCCACCATACCTTTGTGCATAACCACGGGTTGAATGAGCTTTGACTCCGAAAGAAGTGGAGAGACCGGAGGACTCATAACTTGTGGTAATGGCATCCACTATACATCTTCTGAGAGTCTGTTTATTGGCAGGAAAACCTTTCCTATTCGGGCCATAACTCCTCATAATTCAGGGGTAAACTCCAAGAGAGATGGGGCCACAGACAGAGCCTGTAGGTTCCCTACGCTCTTAAGGTAGGATATCGCCAAAAGAAAGGCGGTCTTTACTGACAGTTACCTAAGGTCCACCTTGGCCAAAGGCTCGAAGGGGGGTTCAGATAGAGCCGCCAACACAATGGTCAAATCCCACACAGGCACTCTGGGTCGTATCCTGGGCCTCAGCCTCCGGGTGCCATGTGAGAAACGTGTCACTAGAGAGTTTTCCCCAGGGACTGCCCCGCAGGCGGGGTACAATAAGCCGTGATAGCGGACACATAAACCTTCGGGGTGGACGGGGCCAACCCTCAGCAACAACTGCACCATAGCATCCAGGCCCAGTGGGAGAACCAGAGGGGACAGTGCGAAGTCTCCCAGTCACAAACCGGTCCACCTGGGCTCTGTAATATCTCTGCCATATCTGCTCCACCACCTCAAGGTGGCAAATATTTGTAACTTGAATCATCGTAAGATATACAGTTGACTATATTCATCATATCAAATCATACACATGTAATTTTGCATAACGTGTATGATTTGTCATCTTGACATAAATTTTACTTTGCAGAAATATTGTTTGCAAATTTGCCAAAGCAAAAAAGCAAAAAAAAAAACCACTCTTAATTGACTGTATACGTTTTTTACATTTAATGATTTGATTTCATGTTAAAACATATTGCGAACATGAAGTAAAACATGCATTTTCATTTTTAGTTGTAACTTCTTTACAAAAAAATCTAACTATTATCTATTTCTACTATTTCAGAGACCTAGTCGGTGTTACATTCAATTCAATTCAATACATTTTTATTTGTATAGCGCTTTTAACAATGAACATTGTCTCAAAGCAGCTTTACACAGATAATGTCGTGATAAAAAATTAATATGTTCTTTTTAAGTGTAAGTTTGTGTCTGATGAGCAAGTCGGTGGCAACTATGGCAGGGAAAAACTTATCGAAATGTCATAAGGAAGAAACCCTGAGAGAAACCAGTCTCAAGAGGGAACCCATTCTCATCGGGGTTGCACCGAATGTCAATTTTTTGCAGATATACGATGTTGCGGGGTACAGTGATGGTAATCAGAAGCAAACTGTAGTCCTGAGTTGATGTAGCAGACTGTTGACATTAACTACAGTCCAAATCCATACTCAAAGCTTACTCCGGAATTTCATGGAACCACGGCGTTGATGAGAAACCCCAGCTGCATAGAGTGGCCTCCAAACAAAGAGAACACTATCCAGAGGCAGGCCTGGACGAAGTGGGAAGATCCGCGGAGGGGAGAGGGGCAGGAACAGTGGTCACCTGAACCTCAGGAGCATGTTTAACTCGACCAAGATGATTACCGTATTTTTCGGACTATAAGCCGCTACTTTTTTCCCACGTTTTGAACCCCACGGCTTAAACAACGAAGCGGCTAATTTATGGATTTTTCCTGGGTTTTTCCAGGTTTCACAAACTTCAAGCCAATGTTCTGAGCTGCACGGCATCGGGAGAAAAAAAGTTTTTTTTTTAAACGCAGGACGATGCCAAAAGATAAACTCCCGAGAGAAATAGTTGTGAAAGGAAGGAGGAAGACAGTGAACAATGACTTTTTTGGTAGGCTACTGTTTAGACACAAGCCGTTGTAACGCGTTGAGTCTGGGTGAAGGGAGAGCTCGCTAACTCCAGTTACAACAGAAATCATATAAGCACAGACAGGTTTCCAAAACTCGTGCTTTTTTATTTTTCTTGGCCACAGTGTTACGGGTTAGTCAAAGAAACTTAGAAATGAGCATCAGAAAATAATAAGGACATAATCCTCATCTTGAACATGCGGAGTAATACCGGGAGAATGCAGTGCCAGGCTATTCCCAAAATACCGCTATGCTCCTAAAGGAAGCGCAACATATTTCAACCGTTACACTGTGTGTAACGTGTCTTTTGTTAAAGCCTGTGTAAAGTTAATTAGTGTAGACAGGTGCGGCTTATTTATTTTCAAATGAAAATATTTGTAAAATTCAGTGGCTTCTATATGGGTTCGCATTATAGTCCGGAAATTACGCTACATTATTTCACATTGAAGCATATTTGACTCTGGTTTGGAAAAATCACTGAATTCCATCACTGAATATTTGTAAAAGATAATGTTTAATGTTGCAATGTTACAGTTTCATTTAATTGTGTTTTAATGTTAGACTTGGTTCCTTGTTAATCCCTGTTACTTGTTGGCACACGGGTTGTAAACAGTTGCCTTCATTTAATTACTGCATTATGTCCTACTGCTTGCTTTTTTTACACAGGAGGCAATTGCACCAAAATAAATATTTAAAAATTTAACATGTTTTTGACCCATTTATTTGATAGATTTAAGGAAATGTAAGGAGGTTATATAAGGTAAGTAATAATAATTTTCAAGAAAATAATAAATTGTATGTATTACACAAGCTTATTATTATTTAATACATTCATGTTAGTCGAATGTGATGGTGAAGCTTAAATAAATGCTAACTTTTACTTTGGATTTATTTAATTAAAATGGATGGAAAATTAACGTGTAATTGAAATGCATAAGTTTTACCTTTTGGGGTTCAATATTTTTTTGAGTGCACACTATTGTTCCAGTTTCTCTAGGAAAAAAATGGACAACTAATATCCCCATGATCAGCTAATCAGGCACTGTGTGTGGTACATGCTTATAGAGGCTCTATATTTATCTACTGTATATTTAGAAGTTCATACATTGCAAAATGAAAATATCCAACATTAACCGTTTAATAATGAAGGGTTTTCAAAAACAAAACCCTTTATTTGTGAGCACCTTTCACAAAAAGGCACTTCTAAATGCGAGCTGATGCCTCCTCCCCTCCCCCACCTCTAGTCGTTCTCTGACACACTGACTGAAATCGGTTACCCAGTTTGCCTAATGATTACAGTGATTAGCATTTCAATGCAGCTGAACATGTCGACCTGTTCAAGATCATAATTAAAGCATTGCCACATTTTAGGAATCAGACAGCAACAATGAATTTTCCTAAGGAATTTTGGCTTTCATTTTTTTATCTACTGTATATAACCAGTAGTCACTTCATCAATGTTATTGCCTCAATATAGAATCTGTGAAGCAGGTCTTGAATATACTAAACAAATGGTCGCTTTTTATTTATGTCAAACTGAATATCATAATAAGACGCAGAGGCAGGCAGATATTTTGTAGTTGTGCTATTTCTCTACATAGTGTAGGCAGCCACTATGATCGACACTGTCCATTAAATAAATGACAGTGATTTAATAACAATTTTTTTTTATTACATGTATGTACTGTATATCTACTAACTCTGTACTATAAACTGCATAAAATACTGCATTTAGCATACCTGCATGTTATATTCATACTAAGAATTGGAGCAAAAAGTGTGAAATGCAAAAAAGACCTGGTTGACAGGCAATATTTGGTGAATGAATTACTACACGACCCATTAAAATAAAAAATAAAAAAAGGTATGTAGTAATATAAACAATGTTAGAACAAAAGTAAATCATAATATGCTCAGTGTTAATTTACTTAACTAATACAGAATAAATACTGTTGAAAATTACACCTGAAAAATAAGAAGATATAATAAAACTTAAAAGCCTTCTTTATTGTACAGCTGATACTGGTAAAAGTTGAGGCTGCCTAAATGTAATAAATGTATCTTAAAACAATGTGTTCTATGAACTTGTTTCCTATACACATTCTATGTGATGTAAAATGAAATCAGCACAATGCTACAGTAGAAAAGATATATTTACTTAGTTGACATGAATCCAAATATGACCAGGTTAGCAGCTTATATATTTCTTTGTCATTTGTTTATTATTTTATTTTTTTTATAATAAACATTTAAGAAGCATTTACATGCTTCTTAAATTTAGCATTAAGATTTGCCTGACTACCAGATTTTAAAATTACAATTCTACCACCTAGTGTAGTTTCTCATTTGTGTTTCAACCTCATCAGCTTTACATATTAGAAGTTTGATGAAGATTTTGAGGATCAGAAAATTAATGATGTAGCTATAACAATTTCTGGTACAAGAAAAAATGGTACAAAACAATCTCTCAATTGTCAAGCAGAAAAAGTCTAACCACATAGTTTTTTCTTTGAAGCTTTGTCTTTAAGTTCTGAGAGGCGAGATTGAGGTCAGGGAAAGCTTGCAGCAAGGAGAAAAGCAACTGTATGAGGTGGTGTTTAAAGTGTGTATGGATTTTTTTTTTCACCAGCACCCTCTGATTGTAGATAATTATCCCTGTGATGTGAAAGGGGTTGAGAGCAGTACTCCCAAAGAGCCATTACTGAGTCGAGCAGCAACTCAAAAGCCGGTGATGAGATTTTCACCTCTATCACCTGCTGGGGGGCCAATCACCATTAGGTCAGGAGGTTGGGCAAAGACTCTGAGAATATTATGCAGAAGTCGATTTGATAGTAAGTTTCAATAAACATTTTTCTTAGGGCAGAAATTTGATTTCATTATAACAAAAAATTATAATAAACATTTATAAAAATAAAAAAAATGTATTATACAAATTAAATGTTTGAAACCCATTGAGAATATACTAGTTGTTAGCATTTTTGCTAAAGGAAATACATAGCATGAGTAAGTATGTCAGTTTGTGAAATTTCATCCATGACACATATTTCGCCGTCAACTGTATGTGGCATTATTAAAATGTGGAAGCGTTTTAGAAACACATATACAGTCACAAAGCTGAAGACCGTGTATAGTCACAGAGTGGGTTCACCAATGGTGAGGCACATAAGCAATGTCACTCTATGAGCTTCCCTTTTTACCCACTATTATAAAGATCAGTGCTTAAAAACTACTTGTGCTGTAACGTATGAGACATATGGCAGAAATCCATAAAGGAGAAGAATTGCAGAAAACCATAAAGGAGAAGAATTGCAGTATTAGATCTGTTTATGATGTGACACTTGGATGAATGGATGCAGATGTCCAGACCAATGAGAATTCAGTCTGGTGGTTAAGAAGGCTGTATAAACATAGAATCTGGTAATCTTTTTTAAGTATTGTAGATGGTCTTGAGCCAACCTGATTTTTCTATTTCACATTCATTTAATTTTGCTGTAACATTCTGTTGTACATCATTATTAGTAGTCATGGAATACCAGCATAAACAGCCAGAATGATAGAGAGACTGATAGAGTGCCAAGTGAAAGTATATGTCCAAGTGAAAGTATCTGTCCAAGTGAAAGTATCTGTCCAAGTGGCAAACACCTTTAAACACAGATTAAAATGATTACTTAACATGGGTAGGACTCTTGATGCTCCAAACCCAGATTGTCTAAAGAGCTAATAGCTAACTGAAAAGTCATTAAAAAAAATACAGATCTGTTCAATAAATGATAGTGGGATATGAATGTGAAATCATGGGCCATCCAAAAAAATAGGGCAACCTGACAATATCTAAGGTTTCTCTAATTCTCACATAAATGAGAACACATACCTATACCTGTACCTGTTCAAACTGCACAAAACTCCATTTTATAGACCTGCAAATGTTATTGAGACCTAAATGTAATATTTGGGTGTTTTCATAAAGTATTAAATTTTGTAGAAATCCATCACTACTCATTACTCTAATGCTAAAAAAAAAAATTACAGAGTTAATAGAGCCATACACAATGTAATCCTAAAAGAAAAGCAGTTTTACTCTGACTGGGGCATGTGGTCATTCTTTCAAAAGGACAGTTACCCTAAATATGCTTAGCAATGTTCTTTTTTAAGACCACCAATGACTAAGCGGTTTCAGACAGAATGTTATTCCACCACCTGGATGGCAGGGCAATAATAATCTTAATGCATTAAGTGTCTTGCGTTTGCTGGACACTGGTCTGATTTTGGCTGTGTAAGTACGAAAGTTTTCAGAAGGCTGATTAAAGGTAAATTGCAAAGAGGTTTGATGACAAATCTTAGCAGCATGAAGCTTTTTAGTAATATGACTGAATTAGAATGTTTGTTCTCAGAACATGATGAAGTGCTTTGAGAGACTGGTCAAAGACTTCATCACTGCCTCACTACCAGACACACTGGACCCATTACAGTTCGCATACTGCCCGAACCGTTCTACTGAAGACGCCATTGCTCATCTCCTCCACACTACGATGAGCCACCTGGACTACAGAAATGGGAATTGTACAAAGATGCTGTTTGTGGACTACAGTTCAGCATTTAACACCATAATTCCCTCCACACTCACCTCTAAGTTGGAGGCCCTGGGACTTAGCCTGCCGCTGTGTCAATGTATCTCTAACTTCCTGACAGACAGACCACAAACCATACGGATAGGAAAACACACCTCATCCACCCTCACCCTCAGCACTGGAGCTCCCCTGTACTCACTGTACACATACGACTGTGTGGCCACTTCCAACTCCACAACCATCATCAAGTTTGCTGACGGCACTGTTGTGGTGGGCCTGATCTCCAACAACGATGAGACGGCCTACCTACAGGAGGTTAAAAACCTGGAGAGATGGTGCCAGGAGAACAACCTTCTCCTGAACGTCAGCAAGACTAAGGAGTTGATAGTGAACTTCAGCACGAAGCAGGAGTGGTCATACCAACCGCTAAACATCAACGGGACCCCAGTGGGGAGAGTGGACAGTTTCCGGTACCTAGGTGTTAACATCACACAGGACCTGTCTTGATCCTGTCACACCAACACCCTGGTGAAGAAGGCCCGGCAGCGTCTGTACCACCTGATACGCTTAAGGGACTTTAAACTACCCTCTCAGTTGCTAAAGACTTTTAACACTTACACCATTGAGAGCGTTCTTATGGGTAGCATCACTTCCTAGTTTGGGAACAGCATCATGCAGGACAGGTGAGCCCTCCAGAGGGTGGTGCGTTCAGCTGAACGTACCATCCACACCAAGCTCCCTAATCTGCAGGACATCTACAGCATGTGGTGCCGGACCAGGGCCAAGAAGATTGTGAAGGACCTCAGCCATCCCAACAATGGACTCTTTTCTTTGTTGCATTCAGGGAAATGCTTCCGTTTCCTGAAAGCAAACACAGAGAGAATAAGGAGGAGCTTCTTCCCACAGGCCATTCGGAGTTTGAACCAGGAAACACCCAGGATCTAAAAACTGGCCCACTCTCTCCATCATCACACTTTTTCTCTGCACATATTTCGCACTACGACACTTTAAACTCTGGACTGTCACTTTAGCTCTGGACTTGCACAGCACAGTGCACTTTATACTTTATACCACACCATACTGCACACGGACACTTTAAGGACAATCACATCAACCACCTTAAATTGTTAACAGATTTACTGTTTACTGCCATAAGCATACCATGTATAAACACCTTTTATCTCATATATATTTTTATATATTTTATATTTTATATAGTTTTATACTTTATTTATCTGCCTTCTTTTTCTTGGTTTATTTATTTATTTATTTATTTATTTATTTATTTATTTATTTTCTCCCCATCCTATTCCATCATGCCGGACCGTCGTAAAAAGCATTTCACTGCATGTCGTACCCTGTATGCATGTGTATGTGACAAATAAAATTTGATTTGATTTGATTTGAAAACCCCCTGCCAAAACCCCCTTGTCTATAGTATGTCAGGAACACATGTTACATCTGCTGGTACAAGTAGAAATTGATCATAAAACATTTTCGATCATTAACATATCCAGCATTCTGCAAACTGGACTGGACAGACAACACTGATGCAATTTATAAGAAAGGGCAGAGCAGACTATTTCTGCTGAAGGTCTTTTGGAGTGCAAGGAAAGCTACTGAAGACCGTTTTTGACTCTCTGGTGGCCTCAGCCATATTCTATGGTGTGGTCTGCTGGGGCAGCAGCATCTCCACTGCAGACAGGAAGAGACTGGACAAGCTGATCCGAAAGGCCAGCTCAGTCCTGGGGATTCCCCGGACACTGTACAGGAGGTGGGAGAAAGGGGGATGGTAGCAAAACTATCATCATTGCTGGAGAACGTCTCTCACCCCTTGTATGAAATCGTTTCATCATTGAGCAGCTCCTTCAGTGACAGACTGTTACAACCTAAGTGTCTGAAGGAGCGTTACAGAACGTCTTTTCTACCTGCTGCTATTAGACTTTACAATCAATGCTGCTCCCACCATTATACACACTGTTATTACTGTTTAACTGTGTAATAATACTACCTGTGTGCAATATTACCTGCAATACGTGCAATATTACCTGCAATACGTGCAATTCCACCTGTGTGCAATACTATCTGCAATACCTGCAATACATACTTTTTTTCTTATTTGTATTTATACATTGTGTTGTGTATATACTAGATACTATAGTATGTGTCTATTCCTTTATATTTTTGCATTTTTTTTTTTCTTTGCTGCTGTAACAAAGAAATTTCCCCACCGTGGGACGAATAAAGGTATATCATATCATATCATATCTTATCCTATCTTATCTTATCTTATCTTATCTTATCTTATCTTATCTTATCTTATCTTATCTTATCTTACTTTAGGACTGTTGTGGGAAAACAAAACAATTTCCACATATCCTTTTTCTTGACTTGCCCTTGGATTCTAGCCGAACTCTAGCATGACCATTAAAGAGGAGGTCACTATCCATCAGCAGCTTTCTAACCTAAAGGAGGCATTCAACAAAACAGGAGCCATTAAAATAAAACCTTCTAACCTCCCAGATCATTGACCTTATGCCAGGAACCACACCATCTGTCTTCTAAGTGTACCTCCTTCTCATCCAAGCAAAAAGCTGTTTTTAATTAAACATTATTAAAGCCATGAGAGAGGATTTCATTAGTCCATCCACATTACCCCCATTAGAAGGATTCTTCTTCACTGAAGAAAAAGAAAGAGGAATCAAATAGTTTGATTGATGAATTGATTATCATGAAAACACCATTAAGAGTAAGCACACTCTACCTCCCACCTCGTTTCAACTATAGTTGTTTGTTCTACTTTAGTAGATGTGCCAGTCATGAAAATCAGACCTGCTTAAAATATTGTATAGCTTCAGATCATTATAACGTATGAGCAAAAGGCTTTAGAGCATTAGTCATAGACACTCTGGACATTTGTTGGAAAAGTCAAATGGCTTTAAAAAATCTTACATTCTAAAATGATGTGTTGTACAGTATGCCTAGTTTAACCTTTGCTTTAAAAAAAGACAAAAAAAAAAAACCAGTACATTAAATAAAATAATAAGACAATTCTTTTGTGCATAATAGAGCATATCTGCATAGCCGTGTGCTATAAAACAAATGTTAAAACAGTAGGGTTTGCATTGTATGCTTTTCATTGCAGAGCCCCTTCTAGTTCTTTTTTTCCAAAACCTCCATGTTGTTCATTGCTAAAGGTTGTTAAGTGGGGGACCAGACAGGGTAGTTTTTAATTCATTCGATTTAATTAACAGTCCAGGCAGCAGCTTCGCAAACACTAATGCATGACTCACAGTTTTTGCTTATTTAAATTAAAGGGAGTGTAGCATAAGAAAGAGTGCAGAAAGAAACTGGTCTCAGTAAAGAAAGAAAGGGGTTTTATTTGTAAAGATTCTACAAATGATCGAATGAACTAAGAGGATTGATCAGATTTTATAATTTAATGCATTCAGTTTCATTGATGCATTTATTAATTCGTGCAAGAGCCAAGTTTATATAGCTCTTTTGACTAAATATACTTTTTAATATGTCAGTGCTAAATTCTTTTTAATTAGAACACAGTAGGTTTTAAAGTGGATACTGAATGCTGTCTGCATGTAGCACATAATCTGTTCTAGTAGTCTGGCTACAGGGAATGAAAAAAAAAATCAACAAAAAAAAAAAAAAGATATATTTTTCATGGCAAAGGTCATTATAGACCAAGTGTAGTGCTACTAATTTGCTAAATAGAATTGAGAGCTGTTTTAAAACTGTAATATCTCATCATTTATAACTGATACTATTTATAATTTTTTCAGCATGTTTGGGAAACACAAAAAAAAGGTCTCTTAATTATTTAAGGTGGAACAATTAAGATTAAATTCAGGCTGAATTGTACATCTGCACCTAATAGCAAGTGATCTTACCATGAAGATGACCTTTCACTGTCAAAAACTGTGATCAGACTTAAAGGAAATGAGCCTGCATGTACAGAACTAATCAAAGAAAGCTCTGAATTGTTCTTTTATTTTCTTCATCAACAAAAATGCTCACCTGTAAGCTCGTTTAAAAATATCACAGTTGGTGAACAACTTGGATCTCATAGGTGGTGAAACCTTTGTGTGCAAGCCTTAAGTTAAAAACTCTGAGGAAACTGCCTGAAAGCAGTGTTCCATTACATTTGCAAGTAGGAAATAATAAAATATGACATCATGTGAGCAGAACAGCTGTAGGAAGAGTTTAGAGGGAATTGTGAGATCATCACTTACTTTTACCACTGATTAGACAGGCAGTGGCTCTACACTGCCTTCAGAGAAAACAGACAATACGTGGTGAATGTCACAGTCACAACCTAAACAGACAAACTGCTTGCTAAGTCATTTTTCAGTAGAAATTAGGATTCACTTTTTTGTAAGCATGTAAGCATTTTCCAAAAATTGTCTTTTGTCATTTTGTTCTTAAAGTTGAAGTTTATATATAAAACTTTCTTTTGGCTTCTCCGATAAGGGGTCGCCACAGCGGACCATCCGCTTTGGCACATGTTTTTTTTACGCTGGATGCCCTTCCTAACGCAACCCTCCCCATTTATCCGGGCTTGGGACCGGCACTAAGAGTGCACTGGCTTGTGCAACCCTAATGGCTGGGGTTGGTCCCCTGACCGGGGATCGAACCCGGGCCGCAGCGCTGAGAGCGCCGCATCCTAACCACTAGACCACTAGGAAACCTAACATATATATATATATATATATGTGTGTGTGTGTGTGTGTGCGTGCGTGTGTGTAATAACGCAAATTAAATTTAACAACACTAATTCTATTGACATGCGATTAATGCAGCGCGCTTTTCTGTTTGACCCTTTTTATAAAAAAATATAAATAAATATAAACATTAAATATTATATATAAATTACATATAAAAATTTATGAGGCACCAAGTCTCAAATCAGCACCAAAATCCATGATGCACACATCCGGCAACTAACCCTCTGGGGTCGACAAACATGCCGGCGTGTTTTGTGCCATTTTTTCCACATAACGCCGAAACAAACATAAATTACTCTGTCTTTTTGATTGTACAGATAAGAGCAATACATCATTTGAATTTGTAGAGGGTCTACTTTTATTTGTATTCTAATACCTATTATAACAACAAAAGGATGTGCTTTTGTAAAATAAAGAAAACATGCAGGGTGTGCTCTGTCATCTCTCTTCACAGACACATAAATAAAACAACCTGAATCTCAGTGAATGCTAAATATATGAATAGAAACCTTGAAATATCTATTTTAAAATAAACAAATTATTTAAAAATGTAAATTAAATAATTAAAATTATATTCACAACAAATATTCTCAGATTATGTAATCCATATTAAAGTTAAAAGATGTGCAGTTTCTCCTCATTAACCTGTGTGGGATATATATCTATATATACAGTGTTGGGCAGTAACGCTTTACTAATCACGCTTTACTGTAACAAAGTTACTTTTGACAGTAACTAATACTGTAACGCGTTAAAATTAAGTAACTCCGTTACTGTTACCGTATGGTGCATTACCCGTTACTTTTTTAAATGAATTAATTTTGGCTAAAGTGTAGCCTACAGTCTAACCTGTTTATAGCAGAGACGCATTGTAGGATTGGTCGATGAACTGAATATATCACAAGGATTTCTGAAATAAATAACAAAACAAGCTGAATAATATATTCAGAATCAAAAACTAAAGTAGCTTCTGCATCATAAAAGCTGTTGGGTTGAGCTCTTAAAAATGTTCCTTTCACAGATTAAGTATGAAAATGTCAGGGATCCCCCTGCCACGCCTCCCTCGGCCGCTGTCAGAGATTCGCCTTGTCACGCTACCTTGTTATCCCGTGCCTGCCTGAACGACCGACAGCTATGGCTCGTTACGGATCAGACTATATAAACTCACGTTCTCGAGTCACAGACTGTCATTTCTTGAATGACATGCTGGTGATTCCCGTGGCTGCTCGACCGCCAGCATTCCCTGCTGGTTTTGTCTCCGAACTCCGTACTGTGTGGATTACCCTTTGCCATTGGAGTTGTACTTTAGTTTCTGACTTCTACTTTCGTTTTGGATTAATCGTCTCTCCTCGGCGTGTGTGAGTGTTTTTGGTTATATTGTGTAAATAAACTTTGATTGACTTACTTCCGCTTCCGCGTCATGGTCGTCAGCCTGACAGAAAACTATCAACAATGTAGAACATAACACCGGGTTAGCTTCTAGCTTCCCCGAGGCGTGGAGTTTCTGGAGGTGCTTCTATCGCAGTAGATACGACCTTCGAACCAGAAAGACACTGCTTACATTTGACTAAAAAGTTTTTGTATTTATACTCATCCAAAGTGAAATAATGAGCATATTTCCACTTTGAGAAACTCGTCTGGCTCTCGCCTTGACTCGCCATTACTGCTGCACAGACCTGAATAAACGGAGACACGACCACAGTGCATCTTCTTTGTGTTTACAGTGGTTTATCCACCAATCCTACAATGTGTTTAAATATGTTTAAAAATTACTTTGTGTTTAAGTCAGTGTTGTGTTTGTATAGACCATAACGCATAAAAGGGCATTAATGGGAACTATAAAGATCGTTCTTTTAAAAAGTAACTAAAAAGTTACTTTTAATAGTAATGCATTACTTTTTGCTGTAAGTAATCAACAAAGTACCTGTAACTTTTTCTTTAAGAGGCTTCTCTGTCCTTCACTTGTTACCTGTATTAATGGAACCTGTTTGAACTTGTTATCAGTATAAAAGACACCCTTCCAAACTCCACTATGGCCAAGATCAAAGAGCTGTTAAAGGACACCAGAAACAAAATTGTAGACCTGCACCAGGCTGGGAAGACTGAATCTGCAATAGGTAAGCAGCTTGGTGTGAAGAAATCAACTGTGGGAGCAATTATTAGAAAATGGAAGACATACAAGACCACTGATAATCTTCCTCGATCTGGGGCTCCACACAAGATCTCACACCGTGGGGTCAAAATAATCACAAGAATGGTAAAAAAAAATCCCAGAACCACACGGGGGAACTAGTGAATGACCTGGAGAGAACTGGGACCAAAGTAAGGAAGGCTAACATCAGTAACACACTACGCCGCCAGGGACTCAAGTCAAGCAGTGCCAGACGTGTCCCCCTGCTTAAGCCAGTACATGTCCGGGCCCATCTGAAGTTTGCTAGAGAGCATTTGGATGATCCAGAAGAGGATTGGGAGAATGTCATATGGTTAGATGAAACAAAAATAGAACTTCTTGAACTCTAAAAACTCAACTTGTCGTGTTGGAGGAGAAAGAATGCTGAGTTGCATCCAAAGAACACCATACCTACTGTGAAGAATGGGGGTGGAAACATCATGCTTTGCGGCTGCAAAGGGACCATGACAGCTGATCCGTGTAAAGGAAAGAATGAATAGGGCCATGTATCGTGAGATTTTAAGTGAAAACCTCCTTCCATCAGCAAGGGCATTGAAGATGAAACATGGCTGGGCCTTTCAACATGACAATGATCCCAAACACGCCGCCCGGGCAACGAAGGAGTGGCTCCTTAAGAACCATTTCAAGGTCCTGGAGTGGCCTAGCCATTTTCCAGATCTCAACCCCATAGAAAATCTTTGGAGGGAGTTGAAAATCTGTGTTGCCCAGCAACAGCCCCAAAACATCACTGCTCTAGAGAAGATCTGCATAGAGGAATGGGCCAAACTACCAGCAACAGTGTGTAAAAACCTTGTGAAGACTTACAAAAAACGTTTGATCTCTGTCATTGCCAACAAAAGGTATATAACAAAGTATTGAGATGAACTTTTGTTATTGACCAAATACTTATTTTCCACCATAATTTGCAAATAAATTCTTTAAAAAATCAGACAATGTGATTTTCTGGATTTCTTTTCTCATTTTGTCTCTCATAGTTGAAGCGTACCTATGATGAAAATTACAGGCCTCTATCATCAAGTGGGAGAACTTGCACAATTAGTGGCTGACTAAATATTTTTTTGCCCCACTGTGTATATATATATATATATATATATATATATATATATATATATATATATATATATATATATATATATATATATATATATATATATAAAATGTATGTATGTATGTATGTAGGTATGTATGTATATGTGTGTGTGTGTGTGTGTGTGTGTATGTGTGTGTGTGTGTGTGTGCTTGTTTGTTGCCTTTATCTTAAAGCCCATAGAAATTTACAATTTCTTTTACAATTTTCTAACAAAATAGACTATAACAAGAAAATTTAAAAATATATATTTAGATTCAAACATACAATATATAATAAATAGTTTGTCAATATTGCGTTTAAGTTCTATATACTCCCACCATATTTCACCTCTGTGAGGCACTGCTCAAAAATCTCTCAGTGCACTTTTTTTGGATAGAGACATGCATCATTCTATTCTGGGGAAACGAATCTCAGCTATTCTGACATTGGCTCACACAAAATATGATATATAATGTTAGTTTAGTCCTTTTACACTTAAAAAACTCTTTCTATCACAGAATGACATCAAATGAATGCTGGTCCAAACATGGCCATGTATTATTAGTTAAAGCATTTGATATTTGGCCACTTGTCTCTCAATACATACTTTTCCCTTATGTACATTAGATCATGGTAGATGTATTTGAATTTGTAGGAGCAAGTCTGATGTAGTTAGAAGTCTTTTTACGGAAAAGTATATACTCGTTTTAAAATATTTTTGGAATTTGAATATGTATTAAATTATTCCCAATAGTATATCCTCTCCATTTCATAGCTTTTCCACTAAGGAAAGGCTTTCGTTTAGCCACTCTGCCATAAAGCCTGGATCGGTGTAGGGTTCCTCTTAGAACTTTCTCCAATCTCCACAAACAATCTTCCAAGCTCAAGAGCTTATATATGGCAACTGTACCTGCTTTCTCTCAGTCTTTCTCAAAACTCTTTCTGAGTGATTATTTTCTCTTGGGCTACTCTTCTGACTAAGTAATTGTTAATGTTCTTTCCAAATGTGCATAATGGTCACAATGGTGCTTACTTGGTGTTAAAATCTGTAACTTGTGCTGTTTAGTGCCATGCACTGCCCCAGTTGATTCCTATTTTGCACAGGTTAGAGGTACAGAATAACTATTTAGTGAAATCAGCTTCTGAAACTGTAAATTAAAAAAATTGATGTTTTATATATTTATTTTTAACTGTTGTCCATTTGTAAAAGCTGATCTCTTTTCGGCTTCTGTATGTTGATTAACTGTGCCACATCTGCTCCCAGAATTTGCTGATATTTATTGATATTTATTTTTCCATTTACCTAGTATAGAAACTAGTAGTATTACTTGTGCCACAGAACCCCAAAGTGTAATAGATCCATAACTAGGCATAACAAAAGATCTAGACGTTGTTTTGCATACATCAGACATTCACTTTTGTGATAAGGTGACAGGTAAAGTTCCTTTCTGATTACTCATGCATGTCATTTTTGTGCAAGTAATGCTACAGGGCACAATGGGGTTTTGCTTTGCCTCCCACAGCCAGCATACTGTATGTCTATCTAAAAGTTATTTTGGTCTTCTGAGTCTTGCTGTGGCCTCTGCTTTTCCAGTTAACTGCCATTCCTTTATAAAAATTGTCTGTGCAAATTGCATGTACTTTCATTTCTGATTCTTGTTCAGCTGCTTAGTTGAGGCATTAGTTGTTAACACAAGCTTTAAAAAATCTGAGATTTATATGGGAAGAGAAACGTGTCACAGCAACGTGTAAAATGTCTGACTTGCATATATTTGCTAATTATGAGTGAAAAGGAACGTCTCTAGGTTAGGTATGTAACCTAAGTTCTCTGAGGGAACAAGTCGCTGCGTCGAAACGCTTTGGGAACGCTTCGGCGTTGCTCACACTCTGAATTACAAGTAAAATCCGGCCAACAGCAAATCATGACGTCATCGACTACAAAATGCACATGCAGTGGACCCTATGTTAGCTTCTGCAAATGAGAAGGAAAGAACGCGAAACGCTTTGGGAACGAGTACACAATCATGCCACACTGACCAGTCCTTGCCTAGTGTGTGAAAGCACACCCAGAGCGCAGGACAGAAGAGCCGGAAGTGGCTCTATGATTGAGGTAAGAACCTGATGAAGGTCAGGGGGGTGGACCAGTGTTGCAAATGTCCTGAAGTGGGACTCCAGCAAACCAGGCCGTAGAGGCTACCACACTCCAAAAGGAGTGAGCCTTGACTCCAAAAGGACCAGGGAGACCAGTGCTCGCACTGGACAGTTGGTTTGTTTTTCCTGGTCAGGGGCTGAAAGGGGGAGGGTAGAATGCCTGCAGCACAACAGGTCATAAGGGAGCCGCGGGTACGTAAGGTACATATCCTGGTTTGGGGGAACCCAAGGGCCACCTCGTCCAATGGCTCGAAGTGGGGGCTCAGACAGAGCCAGCAACACGATGGCCAAGTCCCACACAGGCACTCTGGGTCACGTCCCGGGCTTTAGCCCCCGAGTGCCACACAGGAACGTGTCACCAAGAGTTTCTACCCAGTGACCTCCCATCAAACAAGGTACAATAAGCCGTGATAGTGGACATGTAACCCTTTAGGGTCGAAGAGCCAACCCTGTGGCAAACTGTTCCTGCAGGAACTCAAGCACCGAACCAACTGGGCAGTTGACTGGGTCCAATAGGTGGTGCTCATCTTTTAGCGGCATATGACCTACTCATAGAGGGAGCTCTGGATTGGAGGATGGTCTCCGCTACCTCAGGAGAGAGACGAGCCACAGCCTCCATACTCTGGGCGGGGGTGAACCAGAGAGGAGACCCAGATAGCAAATCTTTTCTGGGCCAGAAAGGGCTGAGTTCAGGCTGTTCTTTTGGCTCACATACCACCACGGCTTACGGTCCTTAATTGGCTCTAAAGCTGCATGCCTGAAGTAATCCAGACTTTAGCCAAAAGCAGACCATAACTCGGCCACAACCCATTCACACCTCCAGAAATCAGCCACAGCTGTCCCGCTACAAAGCCAGAATTTCCAAATTGACCAGATTTACCCCAGAACCCACCCACAACTTATCCAGAAGCCCCAGATGTCTACCATAAAAGGCCCAAATTGACCATATTTACCCCAGAACCCACCCACAACTTATCCAGAAGCCCACCAAAAAAAAGCCATAACTGTACCAAAATGATTTAACTATGTAAAATGTGTATATTCAAAAAGCACAACCACACAAATGCAAATTAACGTGTTTATTGTAATTGTTGTTTGAAAAAAACATGGTAAAAAACTATACCAAAGCAATCAAATCAAAATACAAGAATAACACACAGCAAAGAAAAACTACATTATAAACAAAATTAAACCAATAGTACAATTAAAAACAAATGTAAGTGTTGTGCATAAATTAAAAGAAACCAAACAAAAGCTAGTTGAAAGACCAGAAACATTTTAATACCGTGAAAGGCAAATATGAAAAATGACAAAATTAAAACTAAAGAAAACAATAGTGCAAATTTGAAACAAAATTAACTTGTGCATAAATGGTGGGTTTCGTCTCACAGCCTCTAAAATAGAAGCATACAGACACAAGGTTAAATACATTTACATTATTGCTTTCTGCCCCTATGTTTTATGTATTTAAATTACATGACACAAAGATTCTTAACATTCCTTCATGTGAAAGTCATGAAAACAAAAGCTGCAAGACGACAGATCATAAAACCACCTACCAATCACAACGTTTTTCAGTTCAAGACCTTGGAATGGTGTTTTTCCATTTGCGCCTTTCCAGTTCATCGTTTTTGCAAAGTCGTTTTTTATTGTCTGTTTCATTATACGCCAAATTGTGTCCTTTGCATCCACCCCACCAAGCAATCCAAGTTCAATTACCTGAAATGTTAAAACATGCTTTAGTGTTTGAACACTTGTAATTTAACTGATAAATTCAAAGTATTTTTTTCTGTTAGATTGTATGGCGTTGATCACACACACTACAACAGAAATTAGAACCAGGTTTGTAAGTGATAACAGCAGACAACAGTGCATAACTTTTACTGTTACCTACCACTTTCCGTCTTGTTTCAGGACTGGATCGAAGATTATTTTCAAGAGAATTTACGGACCTTAAATCTTCCACTGGAAAAAAGAGTGGGACTTAGTTCGTTTTCCTCTGTGATCTCCCTTACATTGTTGGATTTCAGGTCTTGAATCATCCGTACAATGTTTCTTTGCAAAAGAATACTGTTGTGGGAGAGACAAAAAAAAAATCTTAAGACAAAACAATGGCACTGATGCATGTTAAGATGTCAGTACAAGGCGTTTTAAATTGAAGCGTCTGAAACATGCATTTTATTCTGGGACTGGGATAAGCACTGTCTGGTACACCGCCCTTTGTGTGTGAATTAAATAGAACTTACATTTTTTGAATGGATCATCCATTGAATAGCTTCTTCTGGGTGTTTCACGATGCCACAGAGGTTGTGTTGGCTCCTCGGGAGATTGTAGCGTTGATCCTCTTTGCCATGACAATTGACTATAATTTTCTGCTTCTGGACCCATCTGATGGGCAGTCTGGAAAAGAGTCTGAGCTGGTGACTGTGCAGGTAGGTCTATTGTTTGCCGTAACGACTTTCCTAGAGCACTTTCAAAGTTCTGCCATTGAGAGGTAGGGCTTCTTTCCATCAACGCCTGTTTTGAGGTCCCTGGAACCTGTGTCACAGATAGGGACCTTTGGGGTCTGTGTTGTAGAGGACTTGGTTGAACCTCATCTAAAGCGGAGAAAGCTCTTTTTGATAGTGGTTGTATGTATGGGGCTTGCAGCAAATTCTTTTTCGGTGCAATGGCCTCCTCATCTGTATCGTAGTCGACCAATAGACGCCGGTTTCATCTACAGAGAAGAAAAGAAAATGAGTAATACATCTAAAGTATCTAAACTGCAGTGACACAAGACATGTAACTCGTCTGTTTTAAAGAATTACAATAATTACACAAGCTTACTTAATTTTCCGTTTTGGTGCTCTCAGGGGGTCAGTCTCTGCCTCTGACTGCAGATCCGTTTGTTGCTCTGCAAGAGGCAGCTTCCGACGTGCTTCACTATAATTATCTATGATAGTGATAAGAAATAAAAATCAGTATGTTGTTTGCCGGTAAACCTTTAAAATTAAATGTATTGTATACAAAAAAGGATTTATACATAATTGCAGTATATAGAATTCTAACTTTATATTGTATATAAATGTATTCTGTGTATAAAGTTTGAAATATAGATACTTTTCTTACAAAATCGCATCGCTTACCCACAAAATACCCCAATTAACCCATTGAGCCGTGTGGATTACATGTGAAAGATAAATGGACTTTTTGGGTGTTTAAATCTGGAATGTGTTCCCTGGTTCCAGTTTTCTATCGTTATAAAGCTTGGAAGAGTGAGGACATTTACCAAGATAACTCCAAATGTCTTTGTTTGAAAGATGACCATGGACATGTATCTCGGATTGCTTGATGGCGAGTAAATAATGTGGTACATTTATTTGTCTGCAGTATTAAAAGCATCAACTTACCTCAATGTAACGTTAATCCAAAAGTCGATAGACTCACTCCAAGAACTCCAAAAGAACTCCATAAAAACAAACAATTCGCGTCGCGTGATGATCAAACTCTGAACAGCAGTTTGAATATTCCCTCCGTAACGCGTGGCTGGTCGCTACGTACTTCCGGATCAGGTAAAATTACCGCGAGAGCGAGAAATCACACGTAGAAGTCTAACATCTCGCGATAATGTGACGTCATCCGCCTGTGGTGATTGTTGATTTATTCATTTATTTCAGTAAAAAAGATCATGTTCCTCAAGGCAGGTTTGCAGGTTTTGTAAGTTCACAGCCAGGAAAATCAACCTATTTTCAAAGTCTACCCTTCAAATGCATTGCAAGGTTAAACAATAGGACTTCAGAATATGGTTTTAAAGAAAAAAAAATGTACAGGTATATTTTATTACAGCCAAAACTGATGTTATATTATTACAAAAGTAGGCTTTACAGGGTTAATTACCTTGTAGTCCTCATTTTAAATAGCCTTTGATGCGTTTCTGCGACAGGAATAAATATTTTAAAGGAATTAAAAACTGCAAGAAAACATTTTATGTTATTAAAACTGTTTGGATAAAATTAACCTTATAATGGTATATACCTATAAAAGAAAATAGCATGAATCTTTTTGCTTTTTGGCTAACCAGAACCTACCCATATCTCAGCCGACTATTTACTCTTTTATGGCAGACCAAACTCAAGCCAGGGCTCAACCAAAAAAGGTACCTTTTGCTTTTGGCTGGCTAGACTCCTGCCACAACTCCCCCGAAAGCTGTTTCACACAAGGGTGTGAACAAAAGAGAGCCCGAATTAAGCCATAAATGCCCAGTGTAAGCCAGAATTGTGCCAGAATGTTTGCTATCTGGGGATCCCCCCTGGGAGGAATTTCCCAAGAAGGTTCCTCGAGGAGGGACACCAGGTCTGTGAACCATGGTCTGCCCAGCCATCAGGCCACGTCTGCACCATGGCGTCCAGCCCCAAGGGGGCTGGGTGAGTGAGTGAGAACCATAAAGGACAGTGCAATGTCTCTTGAGTTGCAAAACAGGTCCACCTGTGCTCTGTAAGACCCCCACCATATTCACTCCACCACCTTGGGGTGGAGCTTTCATTCCCCAGGCCTCAGCCCTTGCCTCGAATCTGCATCTGCTCTCCCATAGGACCACGAGAGGATCTGCCATGCCAGCCTGTATAGGAGCGAGATCGGAGACCCCCTGGTTGTCGATGTAAGAGACCATCGATGTGCTGTCCATATGGACCAGCACATGGTGATCCCTCAGGTCTAGGAGGTGATGTTTCAGAGCCAAAAAACACAGCCAGCATCTTCAGGCAGTTTATGTGCCACGCGAGATGGAGCTTGTTTCACTGACCACTCCCCACCCTGTAAGTGATGCATACATTGTTAGCATTATGCAACAACAAGGAACTCCCAGGACGGGTCCCTGAGACAGGAACGCCAGTTCTTTCCACATATCTAGGGCTCGGTGGGCTTGCCGCAAGATCTTGATAGTAAGGAGTGGATTGTCCTTTCGGGAGAACCCTCTGTCTCTGAGCCACTACTGTAGGGGTCTCATGAGCAGGAGACCGAGTGGAATCACTCTGGATGCTGCTGCCATGAGTCCCAGCAGCCTCTGGGGCTGCTTCACAGTGAGTGACTAACCTTTTCTCACTCTTTTGACTGTCGTAAGGATATCTTTGATCTGAGCGGGAGACAGTTGTGCCCGCATAATGGTGGATTAAGCCAATATCAACCAATCGTCAATATAGTTCCGAATGCGAATGCCCTGAAGCCTGGGCGGGGTCAAAGCCATATCCGTGCATTTTGTGAAGGTTCGGGGTGAGAGCGCTAGGCAGAAAGGAAGGACCCAATAGTGGTAAGCTTTGCCCCTGAAAGCAAACCTCAGGGACCTCCTGTGAGCAGGAAGGATGGATATGTGGAAGTATGCGTCCTTTAGATCTTTCGTGACAAACTGGTCCTCGGACCTGATCTGAGAAACGACCTGCTTAGGGAAGAGCAGGTATCCTGAACCTTAGCTACATAAGCGAGTGGTTCCAGGAGCATAGATCTAGAACTGGATGCAAACCCTGCCAGGAAGTCTCCTAAGGGAGGCTGGTCTCTGGCCTGTCCGGAGCGCCTAGAGCAGTACCCTGCAGCCATTAAAGCCTCTTGAGAGACAGTGGGTCTCCTCCATCCGCTACGAGATAGGGTGGAGGTGGAGGAAGATACCTGCTGGAGGCGGGTGTGCCCTGAAGCACATTCTGTGAAGTGTGCAGATCCGGGAAATAAGGGCAGACCTTGGCATGGAGGCTTTGACGCAGGGTGCAGGAATTGCTCATACAGCTTGCTGGGTGTGCGCTGCTTCCGCTTCACATCCGGCCAAGCTAACTTGAGCTTGGACACGGCCCGAGTCACTACCTCCAAAAGCTCCTCATAAAGCACAGGCTGGGAGGAGTCCATGGGCTTGCTAGCTTTCATAATCTCTCGCTCCTCGGAGGAGAAATGTAGAGTGCCACGCTGCTCGCTCTAGGGGAACTGGCAAAGAAACCGCCAAAGGGCATGCTTCCCCCAGGGAGCGAGTGCTAGATGCAGCAGGTGAGGCGGGAGAAAGGGACGTGCCTGTCTCCATGTCCATACGGCTACAATGCGAGCAGTCGACTTCCTTTGAGAGCCGAATGAGCATGCTCCTCTCCTAAGCAAACGACACATCGGCTGTGTGTATCTCCACCTAAATGAAGCGGGCGCAAGGAGGAACACACAGCTGAAAATTCTGCTTGCTTTAAAAACCCTTGCTTGCACAGATTGACACACAAAGCGCTTACCTGAACAAATAGAAGCTAGCGTTGGCTCCATTTTGTAGCTTCCTGGTCGTGACGTCACCCCGCCAGTGACGTCAGGCTTTGCCGTTGGCCGGATTTCACACGTGATTCAGAGCATGAGCAACGCGGAAGCTCGAGTTCCTGAAAGGGAACAATTGTGGGTAAATGATAATTTACTTTTTTCACTTATTACAAACAATACCCTTGCATGTAACTCTATTAGATTTAATTTCACAATAAATTTATTATAAATTTGCAAGACCACATTCGTCTGCTAACTAAGAGAAGCATCTTCTGTATCATTCTCACTCACTTACTTCAATACTGCTTTATCCTGTTCAGGGTCAGTGTGGATCTGGAGTCCTGGGAACTCAGCCAAAGCTGTGCAAGTGTGGTGGAATATACTCTGAATGGTATTCCAGTCCCATTTACATTTACATTTACATTTGCGGCATTTAGCAGACGCCCTTATCCAGAGCGACGTACAAACGTGCTTTAAATCTTTAGTAATGAATAAATCTACACTGGTACGCAAGATTACAAACTCAATATAAATATAACTCGAATTCTACAAACTTGGAAAGTGCTAATTTAGGTATTTCAGGAAGAGGTAGGTCTTCAGTCGTCGCTTAAAGATAATCAGGGACTCTGCTGTACGGACATCTAGGGGAAGTTCATTCCACCACCTCGGTGCCAGAACAGAGAAGAGCCTTGAATTGTACTTACCTCTCATTCTGAGAGAAGGTGGTACCAATCGAGCAGTGCTGGAGGATCTCAGACAGCGTGGTGCAGTGCGAGATGTGATGAGGTCACTGAGGTAAGATGGTGCTGGTCCATTTTTGGCCTTGTAGGCAAGCATCAGTGTTTTGAATCTGATACGTGCAGCTACTGGAAGCCAGTGAAGGGAGCGCAGCAGTGGGGTTTTTTAAAACTATTTTTAAAATTAACTTTGAAAGTCTTAAATGGGTAAAGCAAATAACAATTTTTATTTAAAAATGAAGTTTTCCTCTAAAGACATATTTAAAAATAATTTATATAAAAAGGCAGTATATATATATATATATATATATATATATATATATATATATATATATATATATATATATATACTACCTTTTTATATAAATAATTTTTAAATATGTCTTTAGAGGAAAACTTCATTTTATATATATATATATATATATATATATATATATATATATATATATATATATATATATATATATATATATATATATAAAAAATGAAGTTTTCCTCTAAAGACATATTTAAAAATTATTTATATAAAAAGGTAGTATATATATATATATATATATAAACATCTATATTAGTTACTATGAAATAATGTATCTCATACAGTGGGGCAAATAAGCATTTGATACACTGACAATTTTTCAAGTTTTCCCACTTACAAAGAACAGAGAGATCTGAAATTTCTATCGTAGGTACACCTCAGTTGTAAAAGACAAAATAAAATTTTAACAAATTCGGAAAGTCAAATTGTATGATTTTTAAATATTTAATTTCCAATTTATTTAATTAAATAAGTATTTGATCACCTACCAACTAGCAAGAATTCTGTCTTTCACAGACCTTTTAGTTTGTTTTTTTAGAAGCCCTCTTATCCGCCACTCATTACC
Organism: Silurus lanzhouensis; assembly: GCA_039877035.1. Classification (NCBI taxonomy): domain Eukaryota; kingdom Metazoa; phylum Chordata; class Actinopteri; order Siluriformes; family Siluridae; genus Silurus; species Silurus lanzhouensis. Next base: position 3,567,116 of record JBCEWE010000329.1, read on the forward strand.
TGTATTAATTGCACCTGTTTGAACTCGTTACCTGTATAATGGACACCTGTCTACACACTCAATCAATCAGTCTCCAACCGCTTCACTATGGGCAAGAACAAAGAGCTGTCTAAGGACACTAGGGACAAAATTGTAGACCTGCACAAGGCTGGGATGGGCTACAGGACAATAGGCAAACAGCTTGGTGAGAAGGCAACAACTTTTGGCCCACTTATTAGAAAGTGGAAGAAATTCAAGATGACTGTCAATCTCCATCAGACTGGGGCTTCATGCAAGATCTCGCCTCGTAAAGTATCAATGATCCTGAGAAAGGTTAGCGATTACCCTAGAACTAAATGGAAAGACCTGGTCAATGACCTGAAGAGAGCTGGGACCAGACCCGTCTAAAGTTTGTCAAAGACCATATGGATGATCCAGAGGAGGCATGGGAGAAGGTCATGTGGTCAGATGAGACCAAAATAGAACATTTAGATAGAACTCCACTCGCCGTGTTTGGAGGAAGAAGAAGGTTGAGTGCAATCCCATAAACTTAACCGTGAAGCATGAGGGTGAAAACATCATGCTTTGGGGGTGCTTTTAAAAAAATTACGGGGACAAAAAAAGGGGACAGGACGACTGCACCGTATTGAGAGAAGGATGGATGGAACCATGTATCGTTTTTTTAGGCAATTTTGGGCAACAACCTCCATCCCTCAGTAAGAGCATTAAAGATGGGTCATGGCTTGGTCTTTCAGCATGACAATGACCCCAAAAACAGAGCCAGGGCAACTAAGGAGTGGCTCCATAAGAATTCAAGGTCCTAGAGTGGGAGCTGAAACTCTGTGTTGCCCAGTGACAGCCCCAAAACCTGAAAGATCTGGAGAAGACCTGTATGGAGGAATGGGATAAAATCCCTGCTGCAGTGTGTGCAAACCTGGTCAAGAACTACAGCAAACATTTACTGTACCAAATATTAAGTTGTATAAAATACTTATTACATGCAATTAAATGGAAATTAATTATTTAAAAATCATACAATTTGATTTTCTGGATTTATTTTACATTCTGGCTCTCACAGTTGAGGTATACCTACGATGAAAAGTACAGATCTCTCCGTTCTTTGTAAGTGGGAAAACTTGAAAAATCGGCAGTGTATCAAATACTTATTTGTCCCACTGTATTTGCAAGCTATGGATGAAGACCTTAAAAAATAACATTAAATTCAAGTAATTTATTGTTGTTGAATATACAACATCAAACACAAGTGTTTAGCAAGTCCCTGATAACTTATTGCCATTTAATAACTCTGCATTATTGAAATCTTTTAATTGCCTGATGGGAAAGTGATATATACATCATTATGTACATCATGATGGTTTGCTGGAGGCGGTGCAGTGCTCCAGCAGTTTTGACAGAATGATTGCCTAAGCCACTATTATGAGGAGGAGGTAATTGCCTGTAAAAAAAAAAAACAGCACAACATGAGCTCCTAAACAGTCTGGGCCTAGAAAAATGACAGCAAAGCACAAACACCCCCCATGGAATATCAAATTATATCTGTGCTTTTATTCCCTCAGTGCATGCATTAATAAGTCTCTGCTAGAGGAATGGCAAAATAAATGGCAATGGAGAATTGGATAATGTACATCCCACATAAAAAGTATAGGAAAGACATTTTGCTTTCATTTCTTCTAGTTTTGGCAGTATGTTTAAATATATAAATACACAGTACACAGTGCAAAATATTTTTTTATCTTTACAAAAAATAATACAAAATTAATGTTTTTAAATAACACATTTAAAAAGAGCAGTTAATAATAATAAAATACTAAAAAAGTCAGTATTTGGTGTACCAACTTAAAAAATATAATCAGTAGTCTCATGTACACTTTCAAAAATATTTTATACTTCACATACAAATCCAGAAGTGCTAGACTTAGTTGGCTGTCTTGCGATCCGAGACGGTGCAGTTCCCAAACCAGGTAGTGTTGCTCAGGATGCTCTCAATTGTACCTCTGTAGAACATCGTTAGGATGGGGGAGGGAGAAGGGCTTCTAAATATGTAGAGGCACCGCTGGGCTTTCTTGCTATTGGAGCTGGTGTTGAGTGACCAGGTGAAGTTCTCTTCCAGATTCCAGATTGGAATTTGGTGCTCTTGACTATCTCCACGGAGGATCTATTAATGTTCCTTGGAGAATGGCCACTCTGTGCTCTTCTAAAGTTAACAACCATCTCTTTGGTTTTTATCAACATCCATAGAGAGTTTGTTGGCTCTACAACAGGCTGTTAGTTGGTGCACCTCCGCTCTGTATGCTGACTCATCATTCTTGCTGATGAGACCCACCACGGTCGTGTCATCAGTAAACTTGATGATGTGGTTTGAGATGTGCATTGCTACACACTGGTGATTTAGCAGAGTGAATAGCAGTAAGCTAAGCACACAGCCCCGAGGAGCCCCAGTGCTCAGTGTGGTGGTACAGGAGATGCTGTTCCTAATCCAGACTAAATGAGGTCTTCCAGTCAGGAGTTTCATCGTCCTTGGAATGGTTTGGAAAATATGCAAATTGCATGGGATCCAGTAAGGGTGATAGCTGGATCTTAATGTTAATCATGCGAGCCTCTCGAAGCACTTCAATACGATGGGTGTGAGTGCGATGGAACGATAATCATTGAGGCAGGAGACTCTAGGAAGCTGCTCAGGAAGATGTTGAAGATGTCAGTGAAGACATCTGCTAGCTGTTCTGTACATTCCCTAAGCACATGTCAGGAATGTTGTCTGGTCCAGCAGTCTTTCGTGGGTTAACTCTGCAGTTTTCTAAATTTTTCTTACTTCAGCCATGGGTAGACAGAGCACCTGTTCGTTGGGAGGAGGGGTGGTCTTCCTTGCCTCCACTCTGTTCTGCACCTTAAACTGGGCATAGAAATTGTTCAGCGCATCTGGGAGGGAGGTGTCACAATCACAAGAAGATAGAGTTGTCTTGTAGTTTGTGATTGCCTGGATGCCCTTCCACATGCACTGGGTGTCTCTGCCATTCTGAAAGTGGCTATGGATTCTCTTGGTGTGCGCGCTTCAACTCTCTGATGGCTCGGGACAGTTTGGCCCTTGTTGTACTTAAAGTCTCTAGACTTTAACAGCGCATGCACCTTTGTGGTCATCAACGGCTTCTGGTTGGAGCATGTAGTTATGGTCTTGGAGATAGTCATCAATGGACTTGCTGGTCACTGATGATGTGTACTCCTCCAATTTGATGGAATCGCCGTCGATTGCAGCCTCCCTAAACTCCCTAACTTTCCCAGTTAGTTTACTCAAAACAGTCCTGAAGAGAAGAGGTGACTCCTGCTGGCCAGGTGTTCAGCTGTTTCAGAAGTGTCTGACGAGCAGCCTATATGCTGGAATTAGCATGACAGAGATGTGTTCTGAGTAGCTGAGGTGGGGGCGGGGATCCGCACAGTATGTGCCGGGGATGTTTGTGTTAACAAGATCCAGCATGTTCGCCCCTTTTGTTGCAAAGTCCACATGCTGTTTTAATTCTGTGTCTGTGTGTCTGTGTGTATGTGTGCAGATGCACTGTTATGGTATGGTTTGGTTATTTTGCATTAGGTATATTTTTCTAATTTCTAATATTCTTTTCAATGCTTAAGCACTTCAATATTAAAGTTCTAATTAACAGACAGTCGAGAGCAAACTAACTCTTAATGAACAGGTTCATTAATGTCTCCATCACCTCCATGTCTTTATGTGCAATATGACCAAATTTTTTCTTGTTAAAAACTTCTTTGTTGACAATGCAGTGTATGCACCTTATGTAGCTTACTCTAGCAAATTATTTGGTCTTTATCCTCTGTTATTGGGATTAAAGAACAAAAGTTATCAAAATTACATGCATTACATAACAAAATGACATAATACTATATGCATCCAAGTTAAAGCATCACTTGAGAGGCTAACTCACCAGATTGTAAGTACCTACCAACTAGCAGTAAACCCACAAGGTCCAGTTTGAATTTTTTCTAAATGTGTGGGTTCCAACTTAACATTCTGTCATAAAATTAAAATCTGTAACTGTGGCTACTTTTGCTTTCAGGTTGTCTTTATTAACTCATTTTGAGCGATTTTCTGGAATCTTTCTTCCCCTCCTTTTTATTAGTTTGAGTATATTGTGAAAAATGCATGGCACAAATCTTTTTAAAAACATCAGGTGGCATTTTTATCATTGTTGGTCCATTTATTTTGCTTATTAGGTTAATTTCTAATAAAAATGTACCCTTTACTGTTAAAACTTAACTGACTTAACCAAACAATACAATAATGTTAGTGTTAGGGAGTCAGACACAGTCTCAGTGTTCAAGATGAGGCTGAAAATTTAGTCAAGCCTTTTACCGATAGAATCTGGAGGGATCATGGATATTGTTTGTTCAGTGAACTGGGATATTTGCTATTTGCAGTTCCATCGTCCATGCAAAATGGTTGTTAGTCACTAAAAATAATATATATATATTTTTTTAAAGTTTGAATTGTAGAATTTATTATAAATATAGCATATGAAAGATTTTCTATTTTTTAGTTCAATCAACCAGCATGGTAGAGCAGTCACTTTACAGCTCTAGGATCCTGGATTTAATCCTGAGCTCAGGTTAATGTCTGCGTGGAGATTCAGATGTTCATCCTATTTGCATGGGTTTGTTCCCATTGTTCCAAGCTGCATCAACAACACTTTGAGAATGCCTCAGCATGTCCATGCTATGAATCACGTGTGAAATCTGCGTTTCTTTCAAGCCGGGGTCTGCCTTTTTTACTGGATTTGCACAACAATTTGTCTAGGTCCTGGAGCAGCCCATATCCGGCCCATCTCTTTAGCCTAATGTCTCCTTCTACGCTAATGTAGTGGGGCTGGAAGAGCTAGCCAGCTATCTCTCCCCGGGTGCTGCATCATTACTGAAGGCTACGGCACTGACCACCGAATCTCTTGCTGGGCAAGGCTTACATGGCCGCAGGTCATTTCGCCGGTTGCCTGCACGCTATGGCTGTGTTGCAGGCATACCAGGCTGATCTGCTTAGGGAGTTGGACAAGGGGAATAGAAGCCACAGAAAGGCATCTGTCAGAAATCCCTGACAGGGACAGAGCTTTCCCTCTGGATGCCCTGGTGGATTCTACTGGCCTGGACCTGTTTGTGACTCCTCTCTAGTTTCCCTCAATTACTCAGCCCTTCTGGAGCTGGATGCCATGGTACAGGGGCGGCCGAGGCTGCACCTGTACACCTTTCCCTCTGTTGCGCTGCTCCTGGAAGTTCTAAAGAGAGTTTGCTAGGATGCAGTCCGGTGGTTTGCTTTGTGGACCTGGTAGCCCCCTCTTGAGCAACATCTTTGGATGATTCCTCCCAGCAGGTATCTTCTTTCTCAGGCAGGGGGCACCGTGGTTCGCCCCCACCTGGAGTTATAGAGACTGTGGTTGTGGCCCCTGAAGGGGCACAGCTCTTAGCTGCTGGTCTCTCTGCTGAGGTAGTAAAGACCATTCTCAAATCCAAAACTCCCTCCTCTTTTTAATTTTTACAATCACAAAAAGGGTGAACAAGCACAGTTTGTTTGGAAGGGTAGCCAGGAGAAAGTCTCTGCTTTCAAAAAAGAACATGTTAGAACAGCTTAGGTTTGCAAACTGAACAAACCACAAGACTTCTGGAACAAGGTCCTTTAAACATATAAAACCAAAGTGGAGATGTGTGGCAATTAATGCACAGTGCCATGATTCACAGTGCCAAACACAGCACGCTGTATCAGCACAAACACCTCAAACAAACTGTTAAGCCTGGTTATGGAGGAGTGATGGTTTGGCCTTGTTTTGCAGCCACAGGGCCTGGGCATTGAGTTGGCCATGAACCCCTTTGTATACCAAAGTATTCTAGAGTCAAATGTGAGGCCATCTGTCCAACAGCTAAATCTTGGCTGAAATTGGGTCATGCAACAGGACAATGATTTCAAGCACACCAGAAAATCTACAGCAAAATGGTTGAAAAAGAAAAACATCAAAGTGTTACAACAGAGCAGTCAAAGTCCAAGTTTCAACCCAAATAAAAATCTGTGTGAGGAACTTAAGAGAGCTGTGCATAAATAAATGCCTGCAAACCTATATGAACTGATGCAACATTGTACAGAAGAGTGAGCTCAAATTCCTGCCCAATGTTGTGAGAGAGTGACAAAGTCATACAGTAAACAATTACTTGGAGTTTTTGCTGCTAAGAATGGTTCTAAAAGCAATTGAATCATAAGGTGTTATACTTAGTTTTTCACACAATTTATTTCCATTCAGGGTTGATTTTTGTAAAAATGTGTAATGCCACATGTTGTTAATTTGAAGATGTATTCACCTAAATCAAAACCTTATAAGGACCAGATAATTTATATTATGCCCATATTATTATATTATCAAATCCATTTAAAAAAGAGTGTAATTAATTTTTTTACACCACTGTATATAAGTATATACAGGCCCATCCTGTAGTAAGACTCAGACCACTGCCTTCACACTAATGTCTTGTCCAAAATCAATACCTGCCTTACAAAGATTTAACAAGCAAATGGACCACTAATGGTGCTGTAAAAATGTCATGAAAGCAGAAGTCATTCTCTGGGTCATCATTATTCAGCTTTTTATAACAGGCTATATTAGCCAACAGCCTATGTTACTGCTAATATCCTGGCTATGCTTAGAGCGAAGGCACACAGTTCCATTAGATTTGCACCCTTATGTTCTGGAAATCATTATTTGATACAATAGGGCTCCCCACTCAAGCATGAAATTGCCAGAATAAATTAGCCAGTGCAAACACTGCAATGGGTTATTAATTGGGTTAATACTCATAAAAGGTTAAAAATTGTTAATGGGTGCCACATATTTTAGAGATATAAATAAAATAAATGTACAAAGCTGTAACACTGGCTAGTACTTACACCTACAGCATTTCAGTGGTTGAGGAATTAAGGATGAAACAGTTACTGAGAATGAATGAAAGAATAAAGGAAAATGTAGCATTTACGTAGACATTTCCCCATGTCACTTTACTCTGTGTTTGTATTTATTTACCTAGTGATATTCTTTTTTATCTTGTATATCGATCTTCATCAGAGTAAATGTACAGTAAGGATTTTACCATAGTGTACATCAACACAGCTTGGTCTCTTAGGTGTCTTCTCTTTCCCTGTGTTCTATATATTTCTACAAATAGATATGTAGGAAATCATCTACAGTTGAATTGAATTTACAGCAGAAATTGTAGCTAAAGTAATATCAATATCAGTACTTTGGAAAGACACAGTTATATATTACAAAATATGTTTGTATTAGTATTGTATATTAAAGATAAAAATGAAAATAAGAAATACACTATCTATACAAAATAAAAACTATAAATAAAAACATATGTGGAGGTACCTCTCAGTTTTTGAGTAGAGAAACTGAGTTATCCATAAAAACTGTTTGGCTATGGATCATTATCTTAAACAGTCCATTTTGGCATTTTACCTCCATTTTCGAATTATGAAAGTCACTTAATTAGGCTTTCATAATTATCTGTCATAATTAAGACTAATAATTTAGTTTTTATGTAAACTGTGTTGCAACACAAAAAAAATTGAGTGTGTACAGTCACATTTCTCCATTAATACACAAGACATTTGAAAATAACAGGTGCATTATAATCTATAATACTTTATTTATTTTTCAGATAACATGGCAATCATGCTTTTTATACAACACCATCTAAAGACATTTAATATATATTTTTACATAAAATATCTTACATTAGGCGCATGAAACAGTTAGAAATATACAAAACAATATTCTCTGACTAGACATATAATCTATAGTTTATTATATACTTCTGCTTTTGTTATTGATATTCCTTTTTTTTTTTTACATTTCAGAAATACTATGTGCTTTAGTTTCTGAGAGTATTATTGCAGAAAACAGTAAATAATAAGAATCTTTAACATTTAGACAAAACCTCAGTGGTCATATGGACATTCACATATACTTTTACACAGTACAGGTTTACAGAGAGAAATGTGCTGAATGAGAACTTTGTACAAAACGTACGCAACGCTAACTGATTGCACAATTTTAGTGTAGTATCTTTGCTGAGTCGTTTTATTCACGTCCCTGTCACATGTAGCTGCCATAGAAGCAAACTAACTCTGTCCCTTTTTTTAAAAAAAAAAACAACAACAACCGCTGGAGCTTGTGGTTTTAAAGCTTTGTGCTTTTAACCGGTGAAATTGTACTAACAGGGGTTAAACCAGTCATACACAAAAAAAGCATTCACATACAATTTATCTAGTTACTTATTGCCAAGGCAGTTTTCTAAAAAAGACCAAAGATGCAGACTGTATAGATATCTCAACCTTTTAATTGGCTACAATGCACCTGTGATTTTTGCTGGTTTCTCTAAAGGTGCCTTTCCCCAAAAATGGCCTCACAAACTCTGGAGACACACTATGGCTTCTGCTCACAGTCTGATTATTTGCTGAAGGCCATTCACTGCTCTAATCCATTTGATTCGGCTAAGGGGGGAAAAGAGTCAAATTTGGTCACTTCCACCATTGTTCCTGAGGAGTGGCATGCAAATGAGCAGGACTGAACAGTGGAATCAGAGGCTATTACTGCCAAACATTATGCATTTTGTGTCTTTTTTTTTGTTTTGTACCCTGCACTTTCTAGGACACAGTGTGACGCGAAACACTTTCATATGCAAATGATTTCCATGTGAAAGCGATTTTGGTCCTTCTCACGCTTACATAAAAAAACTGACTAAAAACGATTGAAAAAACATACAAAGTTATTTAGTTCTTAGAAAATAAAAAAAACACTAACAGTCTCTCTTATGTGTAAGATGAATCTGCTTGTGTGACAGATAATTCATCGCTGCTTGTGACGTCTGTAAACTCAAATCCATACTGGCTTGTGCTTATTTTGGAACTGAAGACTTACAAGTGCGTTGTAAACTCTTAAGTCCTGTTATAGCTGGATATGTTTTACCTGTCATGCACTTTTTTTTAGCGATTTGACTTTATTTCTACAAAAAGTTCTATAATGTGGACATTTATCAGATATGTAAACATCAGTATTATGTAACATTATCCACCTTTCTCTTTTTAGTAAAAAAAAAAAAAAAAGGTTTTACTGACTATTGCCAGAATTTGTTAAACGTTAGTTCAGAAAAGCATTACTTTTACAGAGAGATCGCCATGTTTGCTGAAACTCTGAAGCTATTGTGAGGAATAATGGATTGAAATTTTATATCTTGTTGGCAATCATTTTAAAATATAGTCAGCGATTTTTTTTTTTGGTGGAAGAAAAAAGAATATCTAAAATCCAAGCTATTTCAGATTTATTATCAAACCACACACCCGTAACGCATGCTAGAGTGCCTGAATGCACATTAAACTGTGGGAGACTTCTGAACTGACAGCCAACATTACTGACACATCATATCCTGAATGGTAGAATATTGATGACCATATTTTTTTCCTCCCTTATGACAGCTGCTAAATGTGTTCTAGTTAAAATTCACTGACCGTACCTTTGAATTTACAGTGCCAACCCAGGTAAAACTAATCCAGCTTGAGTAGGTATTTGGGATAATAAAAACAGTAGGAGTCTCTTTACATAAACCTTTTACACAGGCCATGAGAACCAGCTATATGCTCCCATAAAGGCCTTTGCTCAAAACTGGACATGATACGGGTTCATCATATTTGTCATATTTTTGCCAACTAACTTCATTCATTTTTTTTTTTTTTTGTATGTCTTCAAATACAATCAAATACAATTTGATTCTATTCTAAGATCTTTATACAATATCTTAACATAATTACATAAGGTAAATATATATCGAATTAGCACAGTAGTCTTCAATCACATTGGGATCCAAACAGTAATTGTTACAATGTTATGTTTTGGAAAGACTAATATCTTGCATATGCAATACGAACTAGCACTAGATCATCGCTGGATCGAGTTTTTTTTTTTCATACACACATTAAAATTTTCAAACAGTTGTAATCAGGTTGGTTACATTTTTCCCCTGGAGGTAGGTGATTATATATTAGACACAGAAGTCCCTGCTAGTGTTCAACCTTGATTACTTGGTTTCATTTTTGTTCCAAAGGGCCTGCAATGTCCAGGGTTTTAGATGTATGCCTCATCGTTGGCTGCATTCACACTCTCAGGTTGCTGCTCAGGCCCATTTTCTTGACTTTTGACCGAAATCATAGGTTGAATCATTATCCGGAGACGCTGGGAAATTGAAAGAGGTGAAAAAGAAGAAAATCATTTTTTGCTCCCTGCAGTGCAAATGCAGTTGTCAAGGTTAAGGCTCAAAGCCTCAAACCTGCAAAATCAACATGCTGATTGATTAGCCAATCAAGCTGTAATTGAAGCTAACTCCTGACTTTTCACCTCCCTGTGGTGATTTGCTGATTCAAGTGTGCCTATCTCATGCGCAGCCGCTATCAGCTCAGACCTGAACGCTTTGTTCATAATTGCTAGTTTTGAATGCCTATTTCCAGAAGCGTCTCAGTGCAAAAGCATGCAAGGCGCCGATACGGTTCTCTTTTTGCAGACACTTTATCTGAAATGTCTAATTTATCCAATCAGTGCTGCATTCACTGAGCGGAATGCAAATTATCTGTACTAGATCAGATTCCAGAAAAAAGCCGCCATTCTCGTTTTTCTCTAAATGTATGTCATGCGTACACACTTAGTGTATCTGTTGAGCAACTACGCATCCGTTTTAATCTTACCTCTTTATAGGAGCCTTTTAATGTTAGGAACATATAGACCATGTAGCCAGGAATCAAGACCATAGAAGACATGGCCATACACCAGCCTACACCCTGTCCCCACTTTGGAAACACATAATTATTCATGGTCAAGGGAACCATCTGGATCGCACTGAACAGGAACACACCCTAGAAATGCAAAAAAGAAAAAAGAGTTGTTGCAATAATTATACTCCAACCTAGAAAGAATTATCATTATTATTAGCATGTATTTTTTGCTTTTAATTACTTACAGCTACAATCAAAGGTGTGAACACCACCCAACATAGTTTCCACCAAATGCAAGGTTTGTATCCAATCATCTCTTCAATATTTCCATAGAACTTATTGACACCTTATAGATGGAGAGAAAAAAGGCAGTGCATTATACCACAGTGTGCAATGGTGCATCAATTTGCATTACTGCTGTGCCTAAAATTGGGATGTCAGCGCATGCAAATAGCAAATAATTAGTTTGTTTGCATAATCAAGCCTACTATGAGAAGCAATTAACAAGGCACAGATTCATATGAAATGCATTCAAATGCAGAAGTGAATCTGGCAGTAGGATTAGCATGAATTAAATGGATATTTTAGTGTAATGAGATGTGTTGTGTGAGGGTACTTAAAGCATGGTGGACATTGTACTAAACATGGGAACTGCCTTTTCAATATAAATTGTATATAGTAAAAAACACAGCTATGTTACTGCAATGTAAAAACTGATATTTTTTGGTGATGTTTTCAATTAACAATGATATGCATTCGTCCCCCCGTTTATAGCGGTAGTTACGTGCCAAAATCGACCGCGAACAACAAATTTCCGCAATAAATGGACGCCACCCTAAAAATGCTTTTTTCACTTGTTTAAGCCATAAAGCATCTTTCCACACTCTTTAAACACACGCAGAATATATTTGCAAAAATATAGCGAGATGAATTGTGTGTAAATATCACATTTATAGTGAGTACTGTAGTACAGTACAGTACTGTAGCATAGCCTATGCATCGTTTCTCTGCTTGTTTATTGGTTGAAGTGTCCTATGACATCAAAAAAGGGGCTGAGTTAAAGATACACGTTACTGCATTCTTTATTTTTCATTGGCTAGATCTCGTGATGTATGTCTTTAACTCCGCCCTTTTTTATGTCAGAGGATATTACAACCAATGAATAAGCGGAAACTTAAAGTTTCTTGTAATGCTACTTATTTATTATAATGAACTGAAATTGGAACCATTCCCGAACAAAATAGTTATGTGTCAAATTGAAAATCTCAATAAAGTGCGGCCGCAAGATTCGAACCGCGATAAATCGAGGGACGACTGTAGTTCAATTATCTATGTACAATAATTTTCCCCAGGTAAATTATTGGGATTTAAGTCCTGCTGCCTGAATATAAGCCATTGTAGACAATACATTGATCACCGTATAATAACTTATAATGCCATAATTCATCAAACAATTCTTAAAAATACATTTTGCACAATACTAACATTCAGTTAGAATGGTGTTGGGTGAGTAACTACAAACTTAAGCAGTAGTGTATATTTATATATTAATTTAATGCTTTTTTTTCACTAGAACTGTAGATTATGCTTTCATAAGATTATACAACCTTTAAGCATACTCCTGTTTATATTTTTTTATATTGTATGATATTGTGCTCAATGCTCTGCACTTAAAAAATTTAGGTTTTACACACTTAATTTTTTTATGATAGTCGCTGGAAAATGACTAAATATAAATAATTTTTTATAACATAAAGAGATGTTACCATAGAACCAGGATATGGAGACACACTCAAAGAACACCAGGAAGAGCAAACACATTCCGCTCGCAGAGTAGTAATCGAAAAGCTTGAACACGTAGAGGCCACCCTGTCATATAAAAAAAAAAAAAGAAATGTCTAAAACATACCTCAGACAACAATGATATACAAATGTTAATATTTTACTATATGGTTTACCCAACATGAGTTAGTGGTTTATACCATTACAAATCACTTTGAAAAAAATATGGGCAATTATCTGTAATATTCATTAATGAAGTCTCTGCAGTTTTATTCAAATTTAACAAAAGGGGAGGGGCTGAAGGAAGATTACATGCTGAAAGCGAGTTATGCAATCCAAAAAAATCTATCAATATACAAGTGTACCCCATTTTCTGGACAATAAGTACTTCATACCTATATAAAGACTGCATTTCGTTGCCTTGTACTTGTACATGTGTAATGACAATAAGGTTGAATCAAATCAAATCTAATACCATACTTCCTTAATTCTGACTGCTTAAATAAAAACACTATCAGATATTGAACAGGAAATAGACAAACAACCACAGACAACTCATAAAGAAAAATCTAATATATTATATACTGTAAGGTGTGTTGTATATGTTGCCTGGGTAGCATATTCTCCATAAAATATGGTAAATGTGATTAGTTATGTGCTTTAGAAAAGTGCTATAGATCAATAACAGGAGCCTGAGTTAACCACTGCCTTTTAGACTTTCCTGTGAAAACAGATACTTGTAAAAATCTATCCCATTAAAGGGATGTGTTTTACTTACTAGGTATGCGATAAAGTGTGCGAAAACAAACAGTAATCAATGAGTCGGGGACACACATAACTAAACTGTGAGTATGTTTTTGTATTTTTACCATTTAGCTTTTGGTTTTTAAGTCTTTCTTTGTAGCAAACATAAATGTTTATTAAAGGACATGTAAATTGCCTTTCCAAATAACTCCAAATAAAGCATTGGCATTTATTTCCCTAGTTTGACCTGGAATAAATGTTGGATATTGTATAGTACAATTGATGAAGGCGCATGTTAATTATTGTGATGGACCAATTGATAGACTAATGGACTGAAGATGTTGAGGTTATACAAAGCTTGGTTTAACCTCGATACAACTATGATACTTCAAAGTGAACGTCTAATACAATACATGAACAAAAGGATTGGGAGACCCAACTTTACAAGCCATATGTGGTTCTTCCTAAAACTAGAAGCACAAGATTGTATAGTTTCTTTGGAAGTGGACATAATCTTATGGTCAAGTGTCCACAAACTTTTGTCCATATAGTGTATGTATATAACAATCTACACTTAACTGACAGGTAGGGATTGTATATAGATATAAACTTTCCTCATACATCTTAGACATATAATCTGATATACAGGAGGCCAAGTGTAACTCTGAAGGTGCTCGGGAGATCCGTAGCTCAGCTGGAGTGTTCACAAAACAACTATGGCCCAAATACCCCACAAAGCTGGGCTTTATGAAATGGGCATGTCATATGAAATTCTGTTTGGTGCTTGTTTGAAAGACATGCTGGAAACAATATGTAGTAGTAGGTTCTTTGGCCTTGCAAAAAATTTGTGTTTTTTTTTTTTTTTTTTATGGAGCTTTATGTTTATAAAACTTAAAAAACAACAAACTACTTTCTATCAGCAAAATACAGACAATTCATTTAAATAAATATATAAAATGAATATGCCTACAATCTCTTTACATTTATTTTTTTCTCTATTTGTGCATAGAAAAGTATTATTGCTCGTTACAAAGACTATTTGTCATATAAGTCATGTTTCGCAATTCAAAAAAATAAAAAAATAAATAAAATGCAACATCTACATAATTCCACTCAATACTAATAGTTAAAAAGTGACAATGCATATTACTTTCTATAACAAACACTGTAAAGCATATTTTCTTCACAGGTACCAAACAACCCAACATGCTAACCAGAGATCTGCAGATGATATTTAAGCCACTTACATATTCAGCTGTTTCAGGTCACACACGTAACAGATTGAGTTCATTGCACTATTGACCTGATAACACTAGAAAGCCATTAGCTCTCTTAGAGATGTTTATGTCCTTTAAAGCTGTTAGTGCACATTGATCCTACTTAATGCAGTTTCAAGAGTTTTCAATCTGCCTACATGAGATATTTTTGTGTGTCATACATTGGTATCATTGCAATCATCCTTCTACCTTTATATAGGATGAAATCCATAGGATGAGTGGAAAGAGCTACTATTCAGACAATCGACAAATTCATTGTGTACTTACCTGCGTGATATTTGACAGTCCAATGATGTAAGACACAAAGCAGACGACAGCAATGAAGATTTCTCGTCGTCCACGCAATAAACGGGGAAATTCATCTACCAAGGCAGTGATGAAACCCTCTACTGTACAGAACTGTGGAAAAGAAATTCAATTTTCAATCCCATATGCTTATGAGAATAAAATGTCACTTCAAATGAGTAGAGCTGTCAGGTACATGGACATGCACAGCTTGCAGTGTAGCTAGTGTTGCAGCAAATTTACGCAAAATGGATTATCCCAGATGTGCAGTCTAATATTTGTAGATTAACTGACTTTACCTGACTGTCAATTCCAAGCATAAGCAGCATGGAAAAGAACAGAATTGCCCAAAGTGGTGAAACAGGCAGCTGAGTAACAGCCTCTGGGTAAGCTAAAAATGCCAAGCCTGGACCTGAAAAAGGAAAAGCGTACTGTTTTATTAATAAAAAATAACTAGATATTTAAAGTATCCTAATGTATATATATATATATATATATATATATATATATATATATATATATATATATACAGTGAGGAAAATAAGTATTTGAACACCCTGCTATTTTGCAAGTTCTCCCACTTAGAAATCATGAAGGGGTCTGAAATTGTCATCGTAGGTGCATGTCCACTGTGAGAGACATAATCTAAAAAAAAAAACTAGAAATCGCAATATATGATTTTTAAACTATTTATTTGTATGATACAGCTGCAAATAAGTATTTGAACATCTGTCTATCAGCTAGAATTCTGACCCTCAAAGACCTGTTAGTCTGCCTTTAAAATGTACACCTCCACTACATTTATTATCCTAAATTGGATGCACCTGTTTGAGGTCGTTAGCTGCATAAAGACACCTGTCCACCCCATACAATCAGTAAGAATCCAACTACTAACATGGCCAAGACCAAAGAGCTTTCCAAAGACACTAGAGACAAAATTGTACACCTCCACAATGCTGGAAAGGGCTACGGGGAAATTGCCAAGCAGCTTGGTGAAAAAAGATCCACTGTTGGAGCAATCATTAGAAAATAGAAGAAGCCAAACATGACTGTCAATCTCCCTCGGACTGGGGCTCCATGCAAGATCTCACCTCGTGGGGTCTTAATGATTCTAAGGAAGGTGAGAAATCAGCCCATAACTACACGGGAGGAGCTGGTCAATGACCTGAAAAGAGCTGGGACCACTGTTTCCAAGGTTACTGTTGGTAATACACTAAGACGTCATGGTTTGAAATCATGCATTTCACGGAAGGTTCCCCTGCTTAAACCAGCACATGTCCAGGCACGTCTTAAGTTTGCCAATGACCATTTGGATGATCCAGAGGAGTCATGGGAGAAATTCATGTGGTCAGATGTGACCAAAATAGAACTTTTGGGTCATAATTCCACTAAACGTGTTTGGAGGAAGAAGAAGAATGAGTACCATCCCAAGAACACCATCCCTACTGTGAAGCATGGGGGTGGTAGCATCATGCTTTGGGGGTGTTTTTCTGCACATGGGACAGGGCGACTGCACTGTATTAAGGAGAGGATGACCTGATTGGTCGATGGGTCGAGGCTGGGTCTTCCAACATGACAATGACCCGAAGCACACAGCCAGGATAACCAAGGAGTGGCTCTGTAAGAAGCATATCAAGGTTCTGGCGTGGCCTAGCCAGTCTCCAGACCTAAACCCAATAGAGAATCTTTGGAGGGACCTCAAACTCCGTGTTTCTCAGCGACAGGCCAGAAACCTGACTGATCTAGAGAAGATCTGTATGGAGGAGTGGGCCAAAATGCCTCCTGCAGTGTGTGCAAACCTGGTGAAAAACTACAGGAAACGTTTGACCTCTGTAATTGCAAACAAAGTACCAAATATTAACATTGACTTTCTCAGGTGTTCAAATACTTATTTGCAGCTGTATCATACAAATAAATAGTTAAAAAATCATACATTGTGATTTCTGGATTTTTTTTTTTTTAGATTATGTCTCTCACAGTGGAAATGCACCTACGATGACAATTTCAGACCCCTCCATGATTTTTAAGTGGGAGAACTTGCAAAATAGCAGGGTGTTCAAATACTTATTTTCCTCACTGTATATATATATATATATGTGTGTGTGTGTGTGAAAAGCTGGGTGCTTTTTTGGGAATTATCTTCATAAACAATGGATATTTCTAAGAGTTTAGGAGATAATGCCTTTTTTCTTGAGAACAGATAAAAAAAATCTTATATTATTTTCCAGACAACCTGCTTCTCTCCAAGTGGATTACCATTATTTAATGGGTCTAACAGTTATACATTTTTTATTCTCTTATTTATGCAGTTATTCTGCCTGTCTTTAAAGCATCACTGCTTCTCCATCTTATTTAGAAGCAGAAAACCTCAGATTGTTATTGACTGTGGTAGAGGGAAAACGTTACACTGAAGTGTTTAAAAGTGCACTGAGTATGGATCTGTAATTCTAAACTCTGTCTGCATCTGACACATGAGTTGTAAGCTGTAATCACTGGCTTATGGGAATCTAACATTTCCGCCCTGTAGTCTAAAAATAGTTTCTTTCTACTTAAATTCAAGTAATTCCTATCCTTGTATTTATGTAAGGTGACAGACAGTGAAACATTGTCTGTCTTAAAGTATTTAGTAGATTTAGTAGTTTCATATTTCATATTTAGTAGTTATCATAGTTACATTCCAACAAGATTCCACTATGTCAATGTTTTACGTAAACTACATTGGATCGATCGATCTATCTATCTATCTATCTATCTATCTATCTATCTATCTATCTATCTATCTATCTATCTATCTATCTATCTATCATAATTTAAGAAAATAATAAAATAAAATCAAACTAATCTGACACATATTTTCAATCGATAGAGCATATATAGCATATATGGTATAATCTGTATAGTTTTTATCACACTAATATATATCTTGAGTTGATGCGTTAAGAATGTTTGACCTCATGCTAAAACTAAAGGCTAAATTAGTTGCTGAATATAATCCCCAGCACATGTGAGAAACTGATATAAATCCCAGTTACCTGATGCAGCTACATCAGCAATAGACCTCTTTGTAATGTGAGCCATGAAGCCCACAATGGAGAAAATGACAAATCCAGCAAACATGCTGGTGAAAGAGTTGATGCAGCATACAATGATAGAGTCCCTGTGAATACACAAAAGGATATTATCTAGGGTTATTACATTGATCTCTCGTCTGTCAGCATCCACAAGAACTCCTGCTATCCATTTTGTAAATGCCAGTGCAATTTCTCTTCTGAATGGTGAATCTTAAGCACTAAGAGTTACACTGCTTTATAAAGAAATATCCTTTTTCCACTAAAAGGACACTAATCTCAATTGATTGCCTGTTGGTGTTGTGTAATTGCTTCATACTTGTAAACATTGTTGTTGAAGGGGTTGTAGCTCCCGAGTGCGATCAGAGACCCGAGGCCGAGTCCGTAGGAGAAAAAAATTTGAGTGGCAGCATCAAGCCACACCTGTGAAACGTGATATTTTTGTCAGTATACCACATTTCTGCTTATTGATTATTATTTACAGACATTAACTTTTATTTTTCTGGGGCACTGTGTCTCACTCAAAAAAAGAGATCTTGGCCTTTTAGTTCCTGTAAAAGTCTTATGGTGTTTGTATGTCTGCCAGTCTACAGGAAGTGTGGCCTCTGCATCTGTCATACAATCAGGAGGCGTGGCCTCTGCTTGTTTCAGTCACCCTGTAGGGGGCATGACCTCTCTATCTGTCTCTGCATCTTTCAGTCACTGTTAAGTAGGTGTGGCCTCAGTCCCCTCACAGCTTGTCAGTCACACTGTTAGTCTCAGTGTCAGCTTGTCATTCCCAGCTAATCGTGAAAGGGGTGGGGTCTCTGCATCTGTCAGTCTCTGTAAAGATGTGTCCTTAGTCACTGTCAGTCTACATCAAAACGCATTGCCTTTTCATCCTTAAAACTAGCACTGTGATAAAATCAATAAATCGATGAGTCGATGAATCAATGAATCGATTAAGAAATCTATCTATCTATCTATCTATCTATCTATCTATCTATCTATCTATCTATCTATCTATCTATCTATCTATCTATCTATTTTCAGATTGTTTGGCAAATAAAAGAAGACATACTTCTGACTCCTTCAGCTTTTCAAAGTTAGGTGTAACATAGAACAAAATGCCCTCTTTAGCTCCAGGTAACGTAACTCCACGGAAGAACAGGATAAGCAGCATGAAGTATGGATATGTGGCAGAAAAATAGACCACCTGAAAACAGATGTACAGTGCATTAGAGTGGTTGAAAAATAGTTGAATCTCAAAAGCTAGTTATTTGTGGTGTAAATCGATAACAAATATTTTAATAATATCGATTTCTAACTTCCCAGAACTACTATTATAAATATCACACATCCTGTGCTGACAAGATGAAAAGCACAATTGTACTCTTACCTTTCCAGTCCATCCCACACCTTTCCAGATACAAAAGTAGACCAGGACCCATGCGATGGCCAGTGTTATTGCCAGTGGCAATCTGATCTCTCCTGGTTTTTCCAGACCATCCGTGAGCTGATGCACATTCCGTCTGAGGGCCACAGGAAAACATTATTAGCGCTGAAAGCATCTGACCTCAGACAAACTGTTACTGATAGAAGCTATTCCACTTAGTCAAAACACTGCCTTCATTCTTGATGCCCGTCATGTCAGCTAGAGCTGTCCGACGGCCAAACGGACACAATTGTTGCATTTTTGTGCAAATAACACTGGTCCTTTTTAGAAAGCCGGGGACAAAAAGATGGCGCTTTAGCATGCAAACGAGAGAGCCCTGAATGCCAAAACTGTTCCAGTGAGTGCATGCCCTTACTCCCAAAACTCCACGACGGCGCTGGTCATGTTAGACGTGTTTGCCAAGCTGTAGTTGGAAAAGCATTGCTCTGTATTCCAGGGGTTGTTGCAGGATTTCCATGGGAGTTCCTGAAATAGGGCAATGTTTTATTTAATACGCTAGGATTTCAGAAATATTAGGACGGCTGCTATACATCATGCAGTATAATAAATCGTTGCATAATTTGATGACATTAAATCAGTAATTCTTGTTAAGTAGGGCCCTAATTATAATCTGGCAATTTTTCCAGCCACTACAGGAGTTAAATCGTTTATTAAACTTAATTTTACAGCAAATGAAATAAGCATTTAAGTGGAAAAATAATCAAAATAAAATCAAAGTATTATCTTTTTTTTTTAAATGCCAAACAAAAGACTATAAGGTTACTAGAGTCAGTACACATCTAACATTACCTAATTAGCAACAATCGAGCTCTAATAGTATGTACATTGTACTTAGTTTCCTGTTTGTACACAAGACTAAGTACATTATTGGTTTTTTTTCTGGTCTAAATTGTCTGTTGATTTGCACCTGGGCTAGCTAGCTAGTATTTCATTACACTGTAAACCTGTGTATAGCACTACTGACGCAAATGTTGCTTTACTGTGATATAATTATGCTAAAGAATTTTGTACTTACTGCGGTGAAAGAGTTGTATAGATAGTAAATGGCCCAGGAAATGATGACTATATAGTAGATGTTAAGCCAGAAGGATAAGACTGCTGCCGCAAGGCCGACACCTGCGAGCACAAACCAAAAAATGTGGCATAATAAGGTGAAGTGAGAAATCTGTCATTTAAAATGGCAGGAATTTATTGCAATTCTGTGTCTAAAAAAAAACCAAAATGCTTTATTGATTTGTGTGATGGGAGTTAATGAGGGGTTTAGATTTGGTTCGTAGATTTTTCTCTGCGTGATTACCTTTGAACATTGGAGCTAGTTTCCACACTCCGAGTCCACCGATGGAGGTGTACTGACCGAGAGAACACTCGAGGAAAAACAAGGGCACCCCAGCGAATATGAGTGTCAGAAAATAGGGAATCAAAAAGGCCCCTATAAGAAAACAATTTTTAAACGATTTGAAACATTGGTATATGAATATCATAAAACCATTGAACTGGTTCTTAAATTATACACGGCTGTGATCGTAGATGCCTATACAAAGAGAAACATTTTCAAATGCATCCTAGAAGTAGAAGATTAATTATTGAAGCTAATGACAAATTAAGTAGGGCATAATTTTCTTTTTTGTATACATTGAAGATTTAGTAAAATCTTTATTAATAAGTTAAACATTATTTTTTTAATTATTAAATTCTTTAACACTTAACTTTTATTAATCTATATGCATTGTTTATGTATTTTCTTAAATTATAATTTTTATTATTATTATTATTATTATTATTATTATTATTATTATTATTATTATCAGTAATAGAAGCAGAAGAAATTTAAATAAGTGTCACTTAAACATTTATTTAATTTACATACAATTGTCTATTTATTAAATAATTATAAATGTAACTAAAATAGTAAAATAAAAAATACAAATAATAATAATATTAATGATAGCTGTGATAGTATATTTTTATTATTATTATTATTATTATTATTATTAATAATAAAATTTATTATTATAATAATTATAATTTAATTTGATTATTATTGCTAATAGTAACAGTATTATAATAAAAAGGTTTATATTAGTAAAAGTTAATAAATAATTATTAATATAATTTAATAAATAAGAATTTAGTCATTTCTTTAATAATACTATTTACTTTAAAAAACGTTTTTATAAAAACAACAATTAAAAATAGTCACTAATAAAATAGTAATAATAATAATTATATTAAAAATAGTGTTAATTAAGAGTAATAAAATATTATCACTTATTATTATTATTATTATTATTATTATTATTGCTTATAGTAACAATATTATTAAAAAGGTTAAAATGAGTGAGTTATTAAATTATTATTAACATAATTTAATAAATAATAATATAATTTATTAAATAACAAAACTCATTAAAAGCATTTTTATAAAAAATAATAATATATAGTCACTTATAATAACAATATAATTATTATATTTATTGTAATAATTATAATAATAACAAATATTATTATTATCATCATCATCATCATCATCATCATCATCATCATTATTATTATTATTATTATTATTATTATTATTATTATGAGGGAGACGGTGCATACCTCCTCCGTTCTTGCCGCACAGATAAGGAAAGCGCCACACATTTCCGAGCCCGATGGCGTAACCCACACACGAGAGCAGAAAGTCGAACTTGCCGGCCCACGTCTCCCGGTCCGGAAGCTCTTTCTTCTGCACTTTGACCACCAGGGTCTTGGGCTTATCGTTGGCTGCGGGCGCCGCGTTCACCTCCGTTAGAACGTGTCCGTCGGAGGCTTTCGCGCCGTTCGTGGCCATGTCGCGCGGCTTGGCGGAGCTCCTGGCGCCCGGACGCGAGACTTCGGCACCGCTCCACGCGGACAGCAGCTTCGCGGCTCCGTGCCCTCAAAAAAAACAAACTCGACTCGTGCCGGCGGTAATCTAGAACCAACAACAGTTGAATCAGCGACCCCACAAGTCTAAAGCGCGGACTTCACCCCAAATCTCCCGAACACTTCCCCCCCCAGACAAACACCACGACCGCCTCAGGAAACGATTCTCCTCCCCGCCGTGCGCGCTCGCTCTACGCGCTACGCTCCAGCATGTGTGTCGCGACGCCAGAGATACGCAGGCTGCGTGTTAACCTGCATCTTACATAGCTAGTGCGTGAGATGTCGCACTAATGTCTCACGTCCACGTAGGAACTTAGAGAATTTACATTGAGAAACTGACACTATTTAGAAACCGAGAAAAAAGCGCGTTTCAGGACGCAGCCTGGGTTCAGTGCGCACTCGCCGTCGCGCACTCGGTGCACATAAAACCACGGTAGAATTCAGGTTTATATACCTGCACAGGTTTTACTGTTAGAATACACATTGGAGGAAATAATGATTTATTTTCATGAAACGCGATTTGTGTTAAACGTTTAGCTTTAAAATAGACTTTGAACATTTCCGGTCCTGTAAAATGAAGATCATGATAGTAAGAAATATTGTCGCACAAACCTTTGTGTCGATTTTAAGAACAGAACAATCCCTTACAGACGCCGAGTAGGAAAAGTTATCTAATAAATAACATGCACCAATTTCCAATTCCCCCATTTATTAAATCACTCACTATGAGAACTCAGGTTGCTCCAAAACAATCCACAAAATGAAGAGCTGAAGTAAAAAATCTGCTTACATTTAACTCGATTGTTCTGCTAAACCTTCCGTCTGTTTATTCCTCCTGAAGGTAAGCAAAGTTTCCATAAAGCAAAAAAAAGAAACAAAGACAAAACAAATGTGTTTATCCTGTTGTGAGAAAAACGAGGAGGGGAAAAAAAGCCCAGACAGAAATGAATCCTGGAGCAGAGCAACACCAACTAAAGCATCAGGCGGCAGAGAGGAGGAAGATGATGGCGATGATGATGATGATCCTCCACCTTCATCCGCTGTGCTCCAATGAAAAAGTGAGGGTGAAATCTCGCCAGGTCCAACATCTCCGGCACTGACATCACACTGGAGCATCTTCACAGTCCATGGCTTTTTATACAGGCTGGGGTTTTGTGTGTGTGTGTGTGTGTGTGTGTGTGTGTGTGTGTGTGCTGTAAATGTGCATTTGTTTTTTGTCATCAGCTGAAAGAAGGCCACTTGTCCCTTTTTTTTTCACAAACACCTCAATGCTTAAACAGTTTACAGTTGAACACAGGCTTGATTATCTTGCTAAAGACAGACAATTCCCCACTTGTACTTCACATAGATCTGATGTTTGTTAAAAATCTAACAGGGGAGAAAAGGATTTCATAACAGTCCAGTGTGTCAAAGCAATTATTTTGTCCAGCTTGACATTATGCCCATCATTGTTTGTGCGAATGCTTTGGTTTGCCCGCGGCCCAAACCAAAACTTGATAGCACAATGCTATAAAAATACACCACACAGCATAAAAACACTAATTTACTTTGGCTGAACCAATAGTTGCCAAAGTTGCAGATTTGGAAGATGATGTCAATCGTGCGGTGGATTCTGCACAGTGTTGATAAGGGGACGAGTCAATAAGTGAAGTCTGGGGGTGAGAGATAAACCAAAGACTAGGTTTATAATCTTCTTGGCTGGCTGCCTTCCAAAAAAATTCCCTTTTGGAGAGAACCGAAATAATATGTTCTCCACAGTCTTCACCTCCCACACTGTAATAAATTAGCTGTTTCCATAGCATTGATAATGGATAAATAGCAAGCAACTATTTTGCACTACAAACCAACATGTTTATGACCTTGCATATTTCTTGCAGATGCAGAAATATTTACACTAGAAAGTGGTTTAGCATTTTGGTTTGACCCACATATTCCTTTATGAGTTATAGTTGTGTGCTAGGAGCCAGAATCCCATGCCAAACTAACACTGCTGAGTGTCTCTAATGACACTTAATGTCCTTAATTACTCAGGCAATCACTTTAAACATATTACATTGTATTTTATATGTACTATAAACCATAATAAAAGCTAGAATTGCAATCGCCCTCATATAAGTTAAAGCTACTTAGATATATGACAGCAAAAGCATGCACTGAACAACATGGGGAAATTCCTTGGAGAGACGTAAAGCCAGTCACTGTATCTTGAAACTGAACTTCATGCAACATTAATGAAAAACTAAAAGTTCAATGGTGCTAATGGCAATCCTTGTACCATGAGCTAACATTTGCCTGCAAATTGCTAGCATTTCTCTGATTCTTCTCACCAACAAATGGGTTTGTTGATTTACAACCATTTGCAGGTGAATGCCAGCTTTTAAAAATCATAGACCATTAAAAAAACCTTTAAATTGTTATATCAGCAGTTTCTCAGTGTTACATGTGTTTGATCATGCCATCTTATTATTTGTTTAGCAAGTCTAATAAGTCTTAATCAAGTGTCAGAGTTTTGTAGAATGCTTCTAGGAAATTGTAGTACCAATCATAGGATGCCTGCCATGTTCTTTTCACCTGCATTTAGCTCCAATTGGCACTGAGCTCCAAGATGCTGTAGCATGCCCTGTGACCACACCCCAACACACTGTTTTGGCAAGCTAGCTAAAACAGGTGAGGACATCCTATGGGTATTTGGTAAATATATGGTATGTCTACCCCAGCATGCAAAGGCTGGTTGCGGCATGATGTTTGAATGATATCAGATGGTGATCCAACAGCAAGTTTTGTAATATTACATTGGAAGTGCAAGGCATGTAAGGTATCATTGTATTTTAACGACAATCCAAGTTTCACTTAGACAAGTCCCTGTACCATTAGAATTAAACTTTTAAGATTGAGAGTGGACTTCCCCAAGTGCAATGGTTGATCCCACTTTAAATTCAATCTTCCACAAATAGCTATTCTAGAAACTCGAGTGACTACCAAAGCTGAACCTTCACATTACAAAATTACAAAAATGTTATTACAAATCGTATCTGTATTGTATACATGTACACTTGCACTGAGTTTAGTGGAATAAAAACCTATAAATCTTATCAACAATACAATTGTTACATACAAACATTTTTGAACTCAGCTGTGACCAGCTTTGATAAATTTAAATACTTTATTTTTATATTTGTATTTTTAATTTTTTTTATGTGTACATATAGACCTCAAAACCATGATCTATCATTTTAAATAATACAGCATGCTTTGACAGCTAAAGTTTAACAAAAAGTAAATAATGTAAATAAACAAAATAAACAAAAAAGGAAATCAATATAATTCATATATAAATATACAATTCGGTAATATAATTCCTTGCTCCCTTAATGTGTTCCTTTTCACAAGAGCCTCAACACTGAGGTGTCTATATTTGAATAGAATAATGCCTTACCTGTAATTTATTTTGCCCCAAAGCATCTGTCAAATGAATTGTACATTTGTGTTAAATGTGCAGTAAGCCAAGCACTATGATAAATGTGCTGAGAAAAGGATAAAAGCCTACAAAAAAATCTTTCTATAGCTCGTCTAATTCAGTGGAATGAAATAGCTGAAAGGATGAGTGTGATGATGCCAGATGGCAAGCCAATGAGGGGTGAACCATCCTACTGGTGATACTATGTGAAATTTAGCATTTATAACCCCATCTGGTTTATGTGCCCTCCAGGGATGAGGTGTTCAGCTTTACCCTGCACATTTAAAGACATGCGCTGAGCTTTCAGGTGTCTGGCAACTGTTAGCAGTACACTTGATTACTCAACTGTGCATTCGAGCTCATAATTGCAGAAAGCATTTAATCTCTCTTTCCTGTGCACCAACTAGAGAGCAGTGACACAAGATACTGACTATAGCTGATCATACAGCAGTAGAAGCCTTTTTTCCAATGCTGAATGATTGGAGGTGGAAGTGTGACAGTGTAATTTTTTTTGTAATGTGTCTTTTTCTGAAGGGGGAAGAACTGGGATTGTGGGTAATACATTTGACAGTAATTTAAGCAGGGAGCAATTTTGTGTTACACTTGGAAGTGTATACATTACATTCCTGTTCTGCTAACACAGAGACATTCAGATATTGGCCAGAAATTAAACATTAATTCGAAAGCAAATAGATTATGTGTCGGATTTGACAACATGGTCAGCTATGTTTAGCCATCTTCCTAGTGATTGTATATTGCCAAAAGTATGTGCATACCTGATACACCTATATGTGATTTCTAAAAACCGAATTTCAAATTTAGTCCCCTGTTTGTTGTTATATCAACATATCAGTTTTTGTTAGAAGTGTGGCTGTGGAGACATTTTGGCAACAAAAGAGTATTTAGTAAAGGGGGGTCCAGCTATGAGAGCATTATTGAGGCCAGGCACTGGGGACCAAGCACTAGGGACCTGGTGTGTTCTCAGAGTGTGTACCAAAGTTGTTCAGTAAGTTTGAGATCAGGGTTCTGTGCAGACCTCTGTGCTGGCTCTGATTATTTGCTAACCATGTCTTTATGGACCTCACTTTGGTGCTCTTAGTTCCAGTTAAGAGAAATTGTAATGCTACAGTATACAAAGACATCCACTACAAATGTGTGCTTTCAACTTTGTGAAAACAGTTTGGAAAAGATTGTCTCCAGGTAACATATGTAACACTTTGTGAATAAGAGTCCATTAACAACAGACTGACCAATCCCTGCCTAGTGTGGATGGGCACAGCTAGATTGAAGGACAGAGAGGCCAGTAGTGGCACTAAGGTCAAGGCTATAAAACCTGACAAAGGTCAGCAGAGTGGACCAGCTGGCAGCATTGCAGATGTCTTGAAGGGGAAACTCCAGAGGACAAAGCCTTAGAGGCTGAAACACACTGAGTTGAACGAGCTCTGACCCTTAATGGAGTGGGGAGAACAGAGCACTCATAACAGGATGAAATATAATCCACAATCCATGCATCTTCCTGTTCACAGAGAGGTTTCCTTGATGGGCCATAGCAGATAAACAGCTGCTCTGACTTCCTCCACAGTTCCGTTCTGTGGACATTTATGTCCAGTGTTCGCACTGGGCACAGTCGGTTAAGCCTTTCCTGGTCTGGGGCCTAATAACGATGAGGGAAGTGTTATGTCTGAAACATAACAGGTCGTGGTACAACCGAGGGTACCTTGGGAACGTACCCTGGTAGAGCAAGGCACTGGCCATGCCTGGAGTGAATTCCAGGAAAGAAGGGGCCACAGAAAGGGCCTGAAGATCCCCTACTCTTATGAAAGAGGATATTGCCAAGAGGAACACAGTCTTGACTGTGAGGAACCTCAAACGCACCTTGGTCAGTGGCTCAAAGGCAATGGCCAAGTCCCACGCAGGCACTCTAGATCATACTGGAGGTCCCAGTGTCCATGGAGAAAAAGTGTCACAAACGGGTTCTTACCCAGCGACTAGGGGGCATGACAGGCTGCAATGGTGGACACAAACCTTCAGGGTGGAAGAAGACAAACCTTAAGGGAACTGTTCTTGAAGAAATTCCAGCACCGGGCAATGAACTGGATCCAAATGGTCGGCACCATACCGTACATGCATGTTTTCCAAAACTCAACAGGAGGGAAGTTGGAAGCCTCGGCCATGCCTGTACCAAGGCATCCAGCTCTAGAGGAAAAGGGGTGTGAGGGAGAACCAGAGGGGACAGTGTGATGTCTCTTGAGTCGTAAACAGGTCCACCTGTGCTCAGTAAATTTTTTTTTCAAATTTGCTTTACCGCATTTGGGTGGAGACACCATTTCCCGGGCCTTGGCCCTTGCCTCGAGAGGGCATCTGTTCCCTTGTTCAAGTGGCCCGGGATATTCCCAGCCCTCAAGGAAAGCAGGACAGACCAACACATGGCGGCCTCTGAGGTCTGGACGGAAATGCTTCATAGCTAGAAGCACGGCAGCATCTCTAGGCAATTAATGTGCCACAGCAGATGAGGTATTCCCCAAAGACCTTGGTTGGAGCGGGCACTCATAACCGCCCCCACCCCGTGACTCTCAGCATGGGGCCCTGAGACAGGAACCCGGGATCTTTCCAGAGATCCAAGGCACGCAGTTCTCGCCGCCTGACTTTGATCGTGCAGAGTGAATTGCCTTTCTGAGGGAATCCACAGGTCCTGAGCCACCACTGAAGGGGACTCATGTGCAGGGAGCCAAGTGGAACCACATTGGATGTTGCTGCCATCAGCCCCAGCAGTCACTGGAACTGCTTAACAGTGAGTGACTGGCCTTCTTTCACTCTCCTGATAGATTCGAGCAGGAGACAACTGCCCCAGGACGAGGGTCGAATTCCACATTACACCTAAGTAAATGGTTCTCTGTAATGGAGAAAAAGCACAATCTTTTTGGTATTCAGCCTTAGCCCCATCCCCTTCATATGAGCGAGAAGGACATCTCAATGCCAGACCGCCAACTGCTCTGATCTATTGTGACAAACCAGTCCTCTGAACTGATTTCAGACAGGAAATGATTTTTGGTTAGCATCCTAATCCTCAAAAGTCTCAAAAGTAAGCTGTTCAGCTGACGTAAATTCAAAATAGAACGCAACCCTCCATCCTTCTTGGGAACAATAAAGTACTGGCTGTAGAACCCAGATTCTCTGTCTGAGGGACCACCTTCGATGGCATCCTTGCTGACAAGAGTGCTCATTTCCTGTTACATAACCAGAGGATGCTCAGGCCCCACCAGGGTGGGACACACCCCGTTGAACCGGGGTGAATGAAACCCAAACTGAATCATATAGCCTCTGTCTACAATGTGCAAGACCCACTGAGACACGTCTGGCAGAGCTTCCCAGTCTCTTAAGGGAATCAGTCCCTTGAGACTGATCTCTGGTGCGTCTATAGTCGGAGCTAAGCCCTGGTTCCGCTCTAGGGGCGTCCTGAGAGCCCGCTGGAACCGCTGGAACGCCAACCAACCTGTTTCTTGGCCTCTTGAAATCTATTTTGAACAGGCACTAACCCACATCTAACTTTTGCAGCAGGTCAGTCTGATAGGCCTGCAACACCGCCATGGTGTAAAAGCACCCTGCAACTTGATCTGCCAATGCATAGGCTTTGCCCACCAGTGCCAAGGTATTTCAAAGGGGCTTGGTGGGCAGCACCAGGGTTTTTTAAAAGCCAGCGTCTTTTTAACACAGGACATGGTTCCATAAAAATATTCTTTCAGTCGAACTAGACTAGAGTATAGAGTATACTTGCCCCAGAGTATAGAGTATACTTGCCCCGGCATGGAGGCAGTGACACGGGTTGCAAAAAGCGCTCGACAAACTTACTGGAGAGGCAAACTTTCCGATTTAAACCTAGCTTGGCTACAGCTCGTGTCACCACCTGTAATAGCTCCTCAAAAAGGACTGGCTGAGGAGATATTTCTGAGGGATAACCAAACTCCCTGCACAGTCGGCTCCCTCTAGAACCGACCTACCGTGCTCCACTACCAAGCAAGCAACAAACAGGGACAAGGAGGAACACACAGCCGGAAAGAGTGCTTACTCTTGATGGTTACTTTTATTTTTCTCATTTTTTTTTGGGACATTTACCGTTTACCAAAAGACATACACACATAGAGCGCTTAATGAACAAACAGAAGCTGGTGCTTTATTGCATTGACTTGCTGGAAGGGAACCGATATTGATCAGGTATTGAGAATGTTTAAATTGCTAATGCTCTTCCAGTAGCATACCATTAGCTCAATGAACAAAGTTGCTATGTACTATTCTGCCCTACTGATTGTTTGTCCTCACTAGTGTGTACACATACTTTAGGGTTTCCTGCAGGGTCTTTTTTATTATTATTTGGAGAATACTGCTATCCTGGCATCAAGTTATTTTTCTATTTCCTTTTCATTTCCTTTCAGTAGCAAATACTGTCACACATGCCTTACTGCATCCATAATTGAGATGATTCTGTCCTTCAAGAGGGCTCACGTGGCATGTAAATCGAGCTTCATGCGGGTGAACTGAAAAGTCTTCACAGAAGTCAATTGAGATGTTATTGACTTAGTTCCAATGATTACGCATGCGAAATCAGGAGCTTTGTGTGGTCTGTTTCATAGTGGCTCCTGACATTACCACATTTTGGTACCTCTGCCAACTAGTAAAGCGACGAGAGGAGACATCCGCTTTGATATTAGTGCTTTGTCTATTAGTTATTTTGTTAACATTTTTTATTTTGTCATTAACAACCCATGTTTCATTTCACTAATCAGAGTGGGGAAACGCTGCTCTTTTTAGATAATCTCTATCCCTGTAGCTAGCCTAAAGAACTGCCTTAAGATAAATCTGCTAAATACTTGTGGCAGATTACAATAGTGCAAAAGCTTGCTAAGGTACAGTGGTGTGAGACTATTTAGCTCTTTATACTGTATGTCAACAATAGCATTTTATTATTAAGTATTTGATAAATTATCGTTTTAATTAATGTAGTATTAATGGTGATGGGATCATATATTCTGATTCTAAAAAGGACTAGGAACTAGTGGCGGTGGTATAGTATATAGACTGCAGAAATTACTTTTCAGCCACCAAAATATACCCTCTCATTTACATTACAGGCCCAGTTATCCACTTTGCTTTTTTGCTAGAACTAAGGTTGTTTTGAGTGCTGTCCATGTACTCAGACTGTGCATCTCCTGTTTTCAACATTTTCACAGCAAAGGCTACATTTTATACCAACGTTGACTACTTCAAAAGAAATTTAGACTACAAGGTAATGGTTGGGAAAAAAAAACTTGGAAAACATAAGGCTAATAACAAGTAGTTACCACTCTTTGTTGTGCTAGCAGCAAAGTGTATAATTGGTGTTGCTGTAATTTTAGAGAATTGTTACAGCTAGTCTTGTGTAAATTTTGAACCCAGCCATTAGGGTTGCACAAGCCAGTGCACTCTTAGTGGTGGTCCCAAGCCTGGATAAATGGGGAGGGTTGCGTTAGGAAGAGCATCCAGCGTAAAACATGTGTCAAATCAAATATGCGGATCATGAGGCCTGGGTTACCAACAGCCGCCACAGGTATCGTTAGCCAACAGGGTACCAGTGGAAATTGGGCTACTGTTGGCCGAAGAAGGAGAAGGAGAGGAGGTAGAGGACTACAGAGACAGCAGGAAAAGGAGAAGTGTAGAAGGGTGGAGGTTAGGGTTGGTACTTTAAATGTTGGTACTATGACTGGTAAAGGGGGAGAGTTAGCTGATATGATGGAGAGGAGAAAGGTAGATATGTTGTGTGTTCAGGTGACCAAGTGGAAAGAGAGTAAGGCCAGGAAAATTGGAGGTGGGTTTAAACTGTTCTTTCATGGTGGTCTGTAGGATGGTTTTGGAGGTGAAAAAGAAGAGGAGGAGAGTGAGGACTGAAAAAAAGAATAAGATGGTGGAAACTGAAGGAGGATGACTGTAGTGTGAGGTTCAGGGAGAAGGTCAGACAGGGGCTTGGTGGTGGTGAAGAGGTGCGGGATGATTGGGCAACTACTGCAGAAGTGATAAGGGAGACAGCTAGAAAGGTATTTGGTGTGACATCTGTAAATAGAAAGGAAGACAAAAAGACGTGGTGGTGGAATAAGGAAGTGCGAGACAGCATAAGGAGAAAGAGGTTGTTAAGGTATCTGAACATATCTATGTGCTGACTAGCGCAAGCAGAAGGATTAAGGTTAAGTGCCTTCAGTAGCAATGACTGTGGTTTTACTAATGGTCGAACCTGAATAAATTCAAACTACGCTTTGCAAATATATTTGTTGTTTTAATAATTGCAGCCATTATAAGTTACATACAGTATACAATTGTTTTATTTGTTAAGTCTATAAGTAATTCACATATTTCTAATTAACACAAATCTCTACATAATGTTAATTCTCTTAAGTAAAAAGAAAAAAATCAAAGTAGAGGTATATTCTAATTTTAGTTAAAAAATAAATTAAAAAAGAAAACTAAGAAATTATTGTTTACTGGAATCAAAAAACTCCTGTATTCCTTACAATGTCATTGTGGGTTTCCCCTGGCTTTTTTGCTTTCCTCCCACACTAAAAAAAACATATTAGGGGAATAACTATATGTATGAATGAGCATGTTTATGTGTGGTGGTGCCTATCCACCTTATGCCTACTGTTGCTGAGGTAAGCTCTGGATCCATGACCAGGATAAAGCTGAAGTTGAATGAATGAATAAAGATTCTCACATGCTAAAGAATGCCATTCGTAATAAGTGCTTTGCCTCTTTCCCAGAGTACACACAATCCAAACATGTTCAGAATGCCAAAGAGGTTCCCTCTTAGTTTCATTTACAGTAAACTAGGTGCCAATCCTTTCATGCCAGGCAGATCATGGGTAATTTGTCTGTGGTTTCACTGAGTGTTGTATTGAACATGGCTGTGGGAATATGACACAGCAAGAGAAGAAAAAGAGAGCCAAATCGTCTCTTTCTACCATTCAGGCAGAATAAACAAGACCCATCATGTCACACCCATTTACTCGTAACACTGTGGTGACCAGAATGTGGCCACTCTTCATTGGTAAATCAGTCAGGTAGGCATTGAGCCCTCTGTGAGAGACCCACTGCTGGGTTTCCGCTTTCTCTCAAAGCCTTAGGACACGTTGATGTGTGTGTGTGTTGCTGGGTGATCAACAAAAGATACTCCGAGGCCATTTTGATGGATGAAAAAACTCAATAGGGATAAGCGAGAGCAAAACAAACAGGTTCTAATTCTCACAAAATAAGAGCAGCGGATATCAGAGTAGCGGTAAACATGAGGCCATGTATTTACTGAGAAAATGTCATAAGAGATAAAGACATTAGATAATGATTAAGAACAGCACCATGTAATGCTTTGCAGAATAATAAAGCAATATGACACAAGCAAGAGTCCTGTTGTCCTAAATATCAGTACAGATGTGATTCAGACACTGGCTCTGGGTGACACGGCAAGTGCCACAGGTCATTTTAAACAGATAAAGTACAGAAATTAATGAAGAATTCAGCACATGTTTTCTAGAAATTTTGGCATACTGCTGTTATTACTGTGAATTATTTTTAAAATAAAGTTTTCAATAGTATGTAATTATGAATAATGCACACCTGGAACTTCTGATGAGTCCCTTGAAATTAAATCAAAATAACGCCACATTAGAAATCTTTCTTAGCTGAACAGTAATTATTTGAATTGCATAAAAAAAATATATAAAAGAAAACCAAATGTTAATGTAATTATTTATTAAAATGTATATGTTTAAATTATCGTATAAGATTTTTGACAGATTATTCACATACTTATTTTGTATGCTAGGGACCTGACAGTTCTGAATTTAAACCCCAGTAGAGCCAGACAGCTAGTGTTGAGCCCTTGAATAGAACCCTTAATGCAATTTTATTTTTATATTACAGTTCCAATTGTCTCTACAAGTTCCACAACCCCCAGTGAGCAAGACAAGAGCAACAGTGGTGGGGAAAAACTCAAAAATCAAAGATGAAACCCTAAAAAGTTGAAAGCTATGGTTTAGCATGAGAGTCAATTTTCATTTTACCTGTGCTTGGAATCATGAGTTATTTTTTGTTTAGACCATGACCTTGGATAATTCACATTTATGATTTGTGGTCTGGAGTCTGTTTTTATTTTTTATCATCTTTTCTGTAAAAAAATGTAATCACAATTTAAAATCAATGCTTCTTTCTTTGCTGAACGATGCGGAAAAGTAATCATGACAGCAGGCATATATGTACACTTCACTAAAACCTTAAAGGACAATAAGAAAGTTTAGGCCAATAAGGAGGATATTAGACAAAGACTTATCAATTGGATAAGTTGATATTTTCATATAATTCCATTATGAAGATGCAAAACAAGAAGACTAGTTTTTTCATTAAGACTAGTAAATAGTATCTGCTAAAAGAAGCAAATAAAATTAAATACTTGAAAGAACATTCATGAAATAATAAAATACAATGTCACAGTTCATAAGTCTGACCAGCTATTTGCTAGGATTGAATTCTGCCTCGCTGTAACTTGCTTCAGGTGAAAGCATTTGCCAAAAGAATAAATGAATCCAGCATTGTTAGAGGCTACAAACTATCAAGTATGGATGTTTGTTCCAGGTGATTTCAAATGTCAATATGACATGAATTGATAATTGCTTTTTTCCACACAGATGAGAAGGTACGGATCCGATTGGTTGACAGTGCGCTCCCCTTGGGCGAGTTTAGTTTTTTCTCTATTCACAGTAATGAAACTGGACAGAAATGGATTCACCAGGCTGGGCCTTGTATCATGAGTTAATGACTTTTCTTAGATCCTGAGCCACCTGCCATCTCCAGCTGCCTAAAGAAAACAAGTGTACAATGCACAAAACACATCTTTTACACTTTTCAGCCTTTCAGCTGCTTGTAGCTGCTTGCACATTCACACACATATATAAAGTCAATTTAGATACATAATTATGGCTGTCAGTGTACGAATCAGTGGCCATGACAGCATCGTAATGTGAGCATGTTGATACATTTAAAAGCAGCATATAGACATATGCATTTAGAATGTAAGTAATATTAAGTCAAAAAGGAAATACAATACAGGTGTGTTGCTAAGCAACAGAGCCCTTGACTTCTGTCAGTAGGTGTGTCTGAATTAGAAGGCAGTGGCTTTAATGCCTTACTGCCTTTTCTGTCTCATGTCACTTGTATTATACTATAACAGTTCAATTGCTATGAAGGTATGTGTAAGGAAGGTGTTGAACATCAACACATTTGTCATTAACCCAAGGAATTTATTAGAGAAAGTAGAATTAAGTGTCACTGTGGAAAATAGAATGACCATTTTGTGACTACACAATCAATTTCATGCTAGAAACAAAAGCTGTGAAATAAATTCATTGGAAATTGCTTATTTAAAATTGTGTTTTTTAATAATATAATCACCATTAATGTGTCTATGCTTATAGGGTAGTTTAAAAGGCAAGTCTCTGGAACAGATAAACCTATATAAACATAAAAAAAAAAATCATGATTTAAATATCACAATAGATGTATGCTATATACTCTTTGTCATCACTCTCTATAACCCCATTTAAAAAAAAGTTGGACAATTTCTTAAATGTAAATAAAAGTATTATTAGTAGTTTCATAAATCCATATTTTGATTTAAGTAGTACATAGAACCCATAAAGGAACATAGAAACAAATGTTTAAACTGAGCAATTTACAATATTAAGGGAAAAATATGGTAATTTTGTTGCGAAGACTTTGAATATCTCATTATCAACACAACATAACAGCATCAAAAGATTCAAAGAATCTGGAGTAATCTCTAGTGTTCTAGGGACAAAGGTGTAAATCGATAATGGATGCCTGTGACTTCAGACCCTCAGGCAGCACCGCATTAAAACCAGGCAAGATTCTTTAATGGAAATCACTGCATAGGCTCAGAAACACCTCCAGGAAAGATTGTCTTTGAACACAGTTTGCTGTGTTCTTCTACAAATGCATGCTAAATCCTTATCATGAAAGAAGAAACCAGGTGATACAGAAATGCCACTGTCTTCTTTGGGACAAAACTTAAAAAATAATTGAAAATAGACTAAACTCACCCAAGGGAAGCGCACTGTCAACCAATCGGATCCGCACCATCAATGCTAAATTCTTTCGTTTATTTGTTCTCACTTAATCTGTTTATAGTACTTTTGTTAAACATGTTACTGTATGTCTTGTAGTTAAAAGCTAGAAGTGGAAAGGTGGATAACATGGGCATAAAGAGGCCCAAGGAACCTTCAAGATTTAAAGACCATTTGTGTGGAAGAATGGGCCAGAATCACTCCTGAGCAATGCAGACGACTGGTCTCTCCATACAAGAGGCATCTAGAAGCTGTAATCACCAACAAAGGCTTTTCTACAAAGCATTAAATAAAGTGTGTTCAATACTTATTCCCTGTGTCATTTCACTTTATTTATTATGACTCAACTTGTATACTTAAATGTTCTGATTTCTTTGTATGAATTCAATATTTGGCTTGATGGCTACATCTGGTGGAACTTTTATCAATTTTATCAATAGCCCACTTAGAAATCCCCTTACTGATAAAAATGCTGATGTGTCAAATACTTATTTTCCCCGCTATATATATATATATATATATATATATATATATATATATATATATATATATATATATATATATATATATATATATAGTGGAACCCGGTTATGTCGATGTCCTAGGGGGTCGCCAAAAAGCATCGAGGTAACCGATGATCGAGATAAACGAAAATCAAAATGGCGGCAATATATTAACGTGCTTGAAATTTCTTTATGTACATGATGTGCGTTAATAAATGAGAATGTGCATGCACGTGTTTTTTAAGGGTTTTTTTACACAACAGCGTTGCCGCGATTTGTTTGATGAAGGCATGCTATAAAAATACATACAGTACATGTTTATCTGTCAGGAATCCACCTGCCATGCCCCCTTCGGCGCCCTTCAGCGTGTCAGGTGTTCACGGCGGTCATTGTTATCGCGCATGCGTATCCCGGTACGTGCCTTCCCACCGGCACTCTCTCAACGGCTGCGCATCGCGGATTCGCCCCCCCCCCAACCCTAGCTATATATATATATATATAACTAAAAAATAATACTTTTGTAAACGTTTGTTTTACTCATGTGCCAAGTCTCAAATCAAGCACCAAAATCTGCCATGATGCATACATCGGGCAATTAAAACCGTCCGTGTAAAAATATAGTAAAAGTTCCATTTGCTGTCCTGATGTATTACATAATTGATCAGGACACATTAACCATAGTTTATTTAAAACATTTACAAGAATATTTTGTCTATATGCTCTATGTTGAGTATGGTTTTACTAATAATTAACATATCTTTGCAAAAAGTATCCATATTTTTCCGTGCCTGTGTTGATTAAAGTATTAAAAACTTAAACAGTATTCATTTAAGGTACATTTAGAACAAAAAATAATGTGTAATTGCAAATGCATGCAAGGGTCAGATCAGATTCAAAACACTGATGCTTGCCTACAAGGCCAACAATGGACCAGCACCATCTCACCTCAGAGACCTCATCACATCTCACACTGCACCACGCTGTCTGAGATCCTCCAGCACTGCTCGACTGGTACCACCGTTTCTCAGAATGAGAGGTAAGTATACTTCAAGGCTCTTCTCTGTTCTGTCACCGAGGTGGTGGAATGAACTTCCCCTAGATGTCCGTACAGCGGAGTCCCTGGCTATCTTCAAGCGACGATTGAAGACCTACCTCTTCCTGAAACACATCTTGAAAAACCTCTGTATGACCTCTGTATGGAGGCTCTCACGCTAATTCTCACTGCTCTAATCGGCAGCACCTTTTCGGTATACCATTCCCCTTTAAAAGGTCCCGGTTCCACCTCACTCGCTGTTGGACCTACTTGATGGCTACAGTCATCTACCAGGTTCCTGACTGCCAGCATTCCCCACTGGTTCCTGCTTCGCGTTTCGATCCTAAGGATTACACTCGCTTTACGGATTACTCTCGCATTACGGAGTATACCCACTTAACAGATCCTATTTGCTGATTTGCCGATTATCCCAGCATTACGGATCCTACCCACTTTACGGATTATCCCCACATTTCGGATTATACCCACATTACGGATCCTACCCGCTTTACGGATTATACCCGCATTACGGACTATACCCGCATGATGGTTTGTAACTCTTTCAGTTTCGTGTTTATGTCTTGTACCTGAATAAAAACTATGATTGAGTTGCTCCCACTTTCTATGCATGATCACGGTCCTGACAGCCACTCACTTTCAGGGTGTTACCAATCTTCTTAAAACCTGGGCTTCCTTGTGGAAAGCAACAATTCTATTTCTCAAATCCTTAGAGAGTGCTCTGCCATAAGGTTCCATGTTAAACATCAAGTGGTCAGTTTGAAAGAATTGTACTGAAAACACCAAATTTTAACTGCTCTAATACAAGATACACAAATTTGTATGGCCCTGTCAAGCAGACAAAAACATGATGGATAGATACATGATGGATAGATACACTTTCAGGAAGCTGCTTCGAAACCTCCTTCCTCCTCTGCTTGGTCCAGCTCACGTTCAGCTTTGGAGGCACGCATCCATCATTACGGTGGCCAGGAAGGTCAGAAAAGGGCAGTCACTCACTGTCAGGCAGTTCCAAAGACTGCTTGGGTTGATAGCATCAGCATCCAATGTCATTCCACTTCCCCTCCTGTACAGGAGACTACTTCCGTGGTGGCTCAGAGCTCAGGGATTGTCTTGAAAGGGCAATCCCCTCTGCACTATCAAGGTCACAGGGAAATGCCTACATGCCTTAGTTGCGTAGAGAGATCCTGGGTCCCTACTCCAAGGCCGCACTTTTACGGCTTCCCCGGTCGCGCTGCTTCCGGGAGTTCTGGAGAGAATTCACCGGAACAGAGTCCGCCTCGTCCTGCTAGCTGCGTTGGCCAGGCCATCCTTGGTTCATGGACTTCAATCAGAGGGTGCAATAGTTCACCTCGCCCTGAGTTGTGGAAGCTGTGGCTGTGGCCCCTGAAGGGGCACAGTTTAGAGGCTCGGGTCTCTCCACTGAGGTCGTAGAGACCATTCTCCAGTCCAGAGGTCGTATGCAGCGAGATGGCATCTGTTCACTGCGTGGTGCTCTTAACACCAATTGGACCCAGTCCACTGCCCAGTTAAAGTCTACGTGTCTGCTGTTTTGGCATATCACGCCCCCGTATCAGGGCATTCACTGGGCAGAGACCCACTCCTGATGCATTTTCTCCTCGGCACCCCATTCACCTTTGCCAAGTTTTACAACCTTGTCCTCTGTGCCACTCCTGGCACCTCTGTCCTTTGACCTTGCTGTGCTCATTCACACTAGTCAATGACTAGTGGGTGTGGTGGTATTGGACTCTGCGTTCCGACGCATTTCGAGTTCCTGAAAGGGAATGTCTAGGTTACGTATGTAACTCTAGTTCCCTGAGGAAATGAGACGCTGCGTCTATATGCTACACTTTCAGCGTCCCTTTAGCACTTTCTTCTCGGTCTTTACAAAGATGACCATACTTTCAGAACTGGTTGTATGTGTGGCAGGGCGGTGTTTGGTAAAAGTCGACACTAGTATACAACTAGAACGGAAAGCAGACTACGCCACCCCGTTTCTATAAACGGGGAAATTTAGACTCAAAATAAAGCACACAGGTTCTTTTCCACTAAACACAGGAGACGTGAATATAAATACAAAAATGCTTTTATTTCTCCATAAGAATAATTAGCTAAAATATAAAAGAACTGTTGACCAGGCAGAAATGAGAAAAGAAATAAAATACTTTCAGGCTGAGGCTTACCAGTAGGGTGGCTAGCTGCACAGTG
Organism: Silurus lanzhouensis; assembly: GCA_039877035.1. Taxonomy (NCBI): domain Eukaryota; kingdom Metazoa; phylum Chordata; class Actinopteri; order Siluriformes; family Siluridae; genus Silurus; species Silurus lanzhouensis. Next base: position 3,606,785 of record JBCEWE010000329.1, read on the forward strand.
AGTATCTTAAGACACCCCACTCACCCAAGTATGCTCCGCACAAACACTCACACACACGCGCACACACACACACACTAAGTGAGGGAGATGCAATGGACACAGCAAAAACACTCTGAGAGAAGCACCACCACCACAAAGGTCAAAACAGCTAGCTTCCCTCACTGGAGGCCTTCAGCTCCTGAAATAAACAAAAACAAACAAGAGTATAAAAACAAGTAATCAAAACACACATACAGTTAAACAATTTGCATTGGATCAAGTTTAAACCATGAATGACAAATATGGACCATTTACTGGCCACAAAGGTTCAGAGAGGCAGGAGCTCCACTAGGTTGGAACCACAAGCTCATGAACCTAGTCGCAATGGCACAACAAAGAGTTCAAAAAAAGAACAAACACAAAAGGGAAAAGAATGAAAACAAAAACAATCAGGGTTCAAATCAAAATCACAAAAACAGCAAATTAATCAAGGAAGAAACTAAAAGAGATCTCAATAAATACTCCAATCAATATATTTAAACAGGGAACAAAAACTTAATCTTCCCAGGTACCAGATATTGAGTGTTCTTCCACGTCTTCCTTTAAGCCATCAACATGAGCGTGGGGCAACGAAACAACATCTGACGATTCCAATACAAATGGTCACAGAGTAATAAAATACAAAAATAGCAGCAGAACAAACAGTGCAGTCTTAATATGGTATAGGGAGTAACTTATTTGCCCTGCAGTCCACAGTGACAAAATGCTCGCGAACAATTACCCCCACCAGAAGTAGATTGTTAAACACACAGGTTCAGTTACTCGCAGTTTTATCCAAAAAGCAACGAGCTGCAAATATGCAGGTGTTCCATCAGTGCATAAACAGACTGGAGTGAAAGACAGCCTGTACCCAACAGCAACGTCGCGCCAATTCTAAACACAACCTGGCTCCCGCAAAGCCGCGTGCACCCGCCCACAAACGACAATGATTGGATCATGCACGCTCAGGTGGCATACCCGGCGTCTTAAATATGCCTGGAATGGCAGCCAATAGGCTGTCACACCAGTCATTCAAGCGACAGTCACGTTTACGAGGGCGGTACCTAGACTGCCCTACTACATATGGTAGCATTTAACTCACAAGTTTAGCATATTATGGAGTTCTATTTCTCAATATCTCAGTACAGTATATTGTAACAGATTTCATTTCAAATCTAATTATCTCTTCACTGAAAGAGAGAGCATATAAGCTTACTGCTCTGCTATCTTATGAAATTTTATGCCATTATTATATTTATATTACTGAACATCAGCTTAAATTCCATTCTTTTCCAAGTTTCGGGACGCCTTCTTCCCACAATTACGTTATAAATATTACATTATATAATGATATTTAAAAGTTCCGGATGGTGTACAAATCTGAAGAATTTTGATTAAACTTTGGTCCTCATGACTACTGAAAAAAGAAGCTCAGCATATCGCCTGTGGTTGTTCCAAATGACACTAAGTGCAATATTATGTCAGAGGCAAAAATACCAGGTTCCCTGCTTGTTAATTTAAAGACTGCAGAATTTTGGCTTGTTTTTCATTTGTACATATGCTCGCAATCACAAATCATTTTTATTCCTTTATTTTAAACTTTACATTTCTTAATTTCCTTCTTAGAATTTTGCTTTTAAACATTAATATACTGTATCCATTATATTTTTTATATGTTTACAGAATATCTGTTTAAAAACTGACTTAGCTTCTTTATACCATACTATATATTCTACACTACCATAAATTCTTAATTGAAGAATGTAATTTTCATAAAAATATGTAGATAAGACTTGGTAGCAGACTAAGCTGTTAAATTTGCTCAGACTTTTTTTAAATGTTGTCACTGCAACAGTTTCATGAATTAGATGGAGATGTAGTTTGTAGAACTGGCACTAGAATCTGTACTTGTTTCTATAAAGAATGATGGATAAGGAACATTGTTTCGTGCCTTTGTAGGATGTTAAGAGCCATAAATTAAACAACACTGTGTGCTGTTTGAAAAACATAAGACCTAACAGCTGCTGCTTTTTCGTAAAAAAAAAAAAGTGTGTAGTGTGTAATATATGAGCTCATATGACAAGGCGACAACACTTTGACTCAATGGGCTTTGCCAAGCTGTGAATATTAGGATACTTTTTGACAGTTTCATTTTGCACTGAAACATTATTACAGAAGCTTTGGGATTAAAATTAGCCATTTCTTGTTAAAAAAAGTTTGTTCAGAAATATATTTCAGCGGCACTTCAGATCAATTTGTACACAAGCGACAAGACTTTTGTCAGGGACTGTATGTTAAAATGTTGTAACCCTAACTTTAGATATTGAATCTTTTCATGTTAATTGCTCTAAATTTGCTCATACTGACAATTTTATAAACATACATTGTATATAAAATGTATGTAAATAAACAGTTTAAGGACAAAAGTACTAGAACATCTGTTTTTTCCAGCCATATGGGGTTCAATGTGGTTCCCAAGCTGTTTCCTTAAAGCTGGAGGCACACAATTGTATAGGATGTCTTTGGATGGAGAGGCATTACATTTTCCCTTCACTTGAATTACTGAAAGCAAACCTGTACCAGCAGTTACCAGTACCAGTTTGGTGTTTGAAGCCAAAGCAATGTCTTATTGACAGAATACTCAAAACCCAAATAATGTTAACTCTAATTATTTAGATGATATCATCATTATTATAAATTATTTGCAATGGCATTTACATCTAATTAAAACTGTGTTGCTATCATTGAAATGGATGGTTCTTAGCAAACCAAAGAAGTATGCAGTTGGATAGACCAAAATTCACCATCTGGACTTTCAGTTGAACTAGTGTGGGTAGGTGTGCAGGTGTGTCCCCAAATTATAAAAATGGATCAGGCAGTTCTGGGAGATGGCAACCATGAAAGTTTGAGGCACAATGACTGACCTCAGTAAAAAGAAAGTGCAGATCCAGTTAATGGAGTGAATGAAGTGAATGGAGTTGTGCTGTTGCATTTCCCTGAAATTGTCCCAATTTCTTCTGCAAACTGATCTGTAAAGTCTTGAAATCACCTGACAATTAATTTGTGTTTGTTGCTTTTAGTGACGACCATAATGAGATAAGTGATGGCACACACACATTCAAACAAAAAGGAGCATAAACCTGAATGAAATGAAACCACTATTCCCAGCCCACAGCATCCACTTACATGGTTTACCCTAGTTAATCCTACTTAGGGATTGCTTTACTAGGAAATTATTAAACCATCCACAAATAAATGGCCGGTTAAATGGTTTAGTCTGTAAACACTAAAGACTACTTTGGTTGGTAAAAGAGGAATGGAGGATCTTGGAACTCATCCTGCCCTAAATACTGTCATAGACCCTGAGGACTACTAAATGTGGCCAAGGAAGCAACTATGTTCTGTTCTATGTATAAGTATGTCCACTATATGTACAGGAGTGGATCAACCAGGCTGTGCCCAAAAATAGGATATGGAGAAGATGCAAGTGGAACTTATACAGACCTGCAAACATTTAGCCAAACCCTGCAAGTTCCAGCCGGTGTCTGGGTGCACCTCCTGCATTGCAGTGCAAATAGCAAATTCCTTACACACTGGCAAAACCTATGCATGATCCCAGTAGCCTGCTGACAGTATACTGAGAAAGAAGTCAACAAGATTGCCATTGTAAAAAGGTTTGCCATTTCCTGCTCTAGATTCCATTGAGGTGCTCCCAAATCCTGATGGAAGCTCCCCAAAAGTTTGAATGACTTTCAGGGACTAAATCAGGCATTAAGGCAACCTGTTTAAGTGCCAGGGTAGAGTCTGTTTTATTTTATTGCTCAACCATAATATATATTTATATTTGTTTTGAGGCAGCACCTAAATGGATCGGACAGCACAATCTGTGCTAAACCAGTTCAAGATCTGAGCCATCTGGGAGTCAACACCTTGGCCTCTTTGTCATGTTCCTCAAACTAGAACTATTTTTGCAATGTAGCATGGCACATTATCCTGCTGAAAGAGATGCCACTGCCATTAGGCAATATGTTTATAACAAAGGGGTCTAAAAGAGTGTTTAATTTGTTTACATTTTAAAGTACCCAAGTATTCCCAGCAGATTACTTCTCAAACTATCACTCTGCCTATGAAACTAACTATCAATGATAGTATTAATGATGTGGAAAATATCAGTGAGTGTATCACGCTCTATTCAATAAGAAGTAAGAAGGCATGTATATGTGTTGCCTTTATTTTGTCTATTGGAGCAGTGAGTCTTTCTGTTTTGTTGCCAGGGCAAGCAGGAGAGTCTGCAGGTGTGAGCAAGTCATGGAAAGGATTGCTAGTGTCCCAAGCAACCATATGTCTGACATAATGCAATTAATCTAGTTAGGAGAATAATGGACTGAGAGACATAAAAGACACATTGAAATCCTAACATTTAATGATTGAATGATACCAAGGGCATTCCAAAAAGTGAGAATGTTGTGCACAAGGGAAAGGGTCCAAGATTAACTAGCTAAGTAGATGGGTAAAAAAAAGTGAGAGAGGAATTCAAAACAGAGGTACATATAGTGGTAGAGAAACAAATTATAATAGTATATAAATATTTCAAGGTTCAGTTGTGTCCAGTCCAAGAATCTTGGTCCAAGAGGTAAAGGAAAGGCTCTTTCAGTTAACCCAAAATCCATAGTATCAATGCCCTGCACAATAGTATACTTATATAAGGCCTTTTTGCAGAGTCTATAACAAATTTCCCAACATCCAACAACAATGCTCTAAAGTGAGAGCACCCCATTCCCTTAAACTAGAATGCCCTATAAGGGAATTTTGTTTTTTATAAGAGTGTTCACAAGCCCTTTGTTTCCCCTCTGCCCCACTGGAGAATACCATTGCCTGAATACTGATCAACATCCCATCAAAAAGAACACTTCCTGTTTTTAATATTCTTAAGCCATGCTCACACTAATGTTATTATGAAGTATTATAATTCTAATCATCGCATACCAAGCCGTTTGTTTCTTATTGATCTCACATGTACAGACTGTTTCTGCATCCCTGGACTCTTTGTTTCTCGTGTGCCCCAAGTGTTCGGTTTTCTTTGCCTTTGATTTACTGGTTTAACAATTATATACTGAATTGTCTACATTTATGCTATTGGATTATGATTCTGATTGTTTTCTTCCTTCATTATATCCACATATAGATTCTCCACCTCCTGCTTTGATGTCTGCATCACAGAATACTTTGCCACCAGAGAATCCAGCAGATGTGACACAAACTTAAGATGCCATCACTTAACTGGGAGAAATGCTTGCAGCTAACCTCAAACAGCTAAAAGCCCAAACAGCAAACATTCACCTCCTACAAGCTCTCCATGCAATCCTGGCTGGTCGACCTGAGCTTTCTTCGCTAGCATTACTAGAGAATTTTGACAGTACTGCCGACCACTGCTGTGTGAAGTGTTCTTTACACACCAACCTGAGACCTATCGCGAAGATCCCACCAAGTGCGCCCTCTTGATAACATTGCTAACAGGAAAGCCATTAAACTGGGCTGTGGCAGGAGACATGGATGTTTCCAGACAATTGCTACGATTGTGCCAGGGAACAGATTTGGCCGCCGATTATGCTATGAAAAGTAATTATTTTGGAAGATTTTGGAATTTGTAAAATCCCAAAGTGGCTGGAATGACACTGCGTTATGAGCCATCTTTCAGAAGGGCTCAACCCCACACTCCAGGCACAAATAGCCTGTAAGGACCAAAATATAGCCTTGATTCATCTGACTGAAAATCATCCGTCAAGTTTACCATGCTACTTACCACTACCACCCCATTATCGCATCTTCCCCTCAGTCCATGTCCATTTGCTCGATTCCTTCATGTCTTCCTCCTCAAATCCGCTCATGCCCCACAGTCTGCCACCGACACTGAACAAAGCTCTCCTACACCATTGGACATTGACAGAGCACCAGCATACATTTTCCTATCTTTATATATCCTAATAAATTAATCCTGTAATGTATACAAAGCACATCAATTTTATTGATTCGCAATGACAAAGCCTTGAATGGTCACCCACCTGTATATACTGTACATACTGTATATACTGGCACATTTCAGTAGTAAGGCATGCTGAAATTATACTAATCGACCGCTCCAGTTTTACAGGGTCAATTACAGCTCTCTATAACTGATTGCGAAGCTTTGGCATGAGCAATTAAAGCCCTCAGTGGCAGAAGCCAGCAAGACCAGCTGCACTAATTATCTTGTACAATACTGAAAGGCGCTATCATCTCTATCCATCAACTGTCACATTGAACACTAAGCAAAGTGTAAAATTCTTTTACTTTCTCTGGTTATATAAAGTCAAAATCAATTCCATTTGGACTTCAACAGCAGAATATCACAGCTTATGAGAGAAAAGTTATGTAAGAAACTTTATAACTGGTTGTTATGAACCAAGGTGGACTAGACTTAAGAAATTTGTGTAAGTAAGATTTAAATTGTAATTGTATTGTGTGAATGAAAAATACAAATAATAAACTAAATAATTTTATGAGGGAATTATTTAGAATGTTAATCATAAATCACAAAGCTGTACTAATTAGATCTTTTTTGTAAGGTCCTTTGTGCAAAGTAATTCACATAACTTTACTGTTTCAATAACTATCTTTCCCAAGTTATTTATTGAAATTATATGAGCAATGTCATATTTCTTTTTACCAATTTCTTTATCAGTTTCAATTAATGTTCACATCAAACACCAGAATAGAGACACATGATGTCAATGATCATAGTGGGTTGTTGGTGTCGGAAAGCCAATAATGAGAATTTTTGCTGAAATGTACCTTCATGACAAAAACTGGAACTATACACCATCATTATACCTCAATTGTTTTAAGGTTAAGCTTCTGATTTCATTTTGGGTAACTGAGATGTTTTGTGGCATACACTTGGCAAATCCACCCTGCCTGATGGAAAGTCATCAGTTGACATTGTCATTAACTTGTCAGTTTCGAGGTTTAGAACGTGTGAGTTCATTGCCTGTGGCCTTGTGTTTGATTGTCTGAGGATATAACTTTCTGACAATGGTGGACAGTAACAAACTAAATGTAATTTGTTTTTGTACTTAAGTAGTTCTTTTTTGCGTATCTGTATTTTACTCAAGTATTTCTGTTAAGGGAAGACTTTTACTTTAACTTGACTACATTTCAAAGTCAAATATCTTTTCACTCAACTACATTTTGCTCCTTTTTATTTATGAGTGAATAAAAACTTAACTAGTCAAACACGCAGCATGCCACTAATCAGGGTAGATGTTTTAAACTTGTTTTTATTGCCGCTTGGCAGTGGCGGATTTAGGCGACATAGGCAGCCGACCAGAGTAAAAATAGATTGTAATTTGAAAATATTTCTTTCTTTTTATATATTTGCTTTATATACACAATAGCGACAATTGTTATATAATGTCATGGTGAATGAAGCCGGTATGGACTTGGAGTGTGCACACAACCCCTTAGGAAAAGTTTTCTCACTTATACACTCAGAAAGGAGCGGCAGGGGTTGGGTGATGTCACATCAGTAAGGTGCGCTTCTTCTTCTTCTACTTTTAGCTTCTCCCACTAGGGGTCGCCATAGCGGATCATCCGTCTCCATACCACCCCGTCCTCTACATCTGCCTTTTTCAACCCAAATACCTGTATGTCTTCCCTCACCACATCCATAAACTGCCTTCTTGGCCTTCCTCCTTCCTGGTGGCTCCATCCTCAGCATTCTCCTATATACCCCATGTCCCTTCTCTGCACATTTCCAAACCATCTCAATCTCGCCTCTCTTAACTTGTCTCCAAAATGTCCTACATGCGCTGTCCCGTTAATAAACTCATTTTTAATCCTGTCCATCCTCGTCACTCCCAACAAAAACCTCAACATCTTCAGCTCTGCTACCTCAGCTTCACCTCCTGTATTTTACTTGAAGCCACTGTCTCTAAACCATACAACATCACAGGCCTCACCACAGTCCTATACACTTTTCCTTTCACTCTTGCAGATACCCTTCTATCACAAATCACTTCTGCCACTCTTCTCCACCCACTCCACCCTGCCTGCACTTTTTTTTACACTTCTCTAACACTCTCTCCATTACTGTTGACCCCAGGTACCTGAACTCCTCCACCTCTTCTCCCTACAACCACACCGCTCCACTGCCTTCCCTCTCATTCACACACATGTCCTCTGTCTTACTCTTACTGACTTTCATTCCCCTTCTCTCCAGCGCCTACCTTCACCTCTCCAAGCTCTTCTCAACCTGCTCCCTACTCTCACCACAAATAACAATATTATCCGCAAACATCATAGTTTATGGAGACTCTTGTCTGACCTCGTCCGTCAACCTGTCCATCACCACTGTAAACAGGAAAGGGCTCAGAGCCAATCCTTGATGCAGTTTAACCTCCACCTTGAACCAGTCTGTCGTTCCTAATGCACACTTCACTGCTGTCACACTGTCCTCATACATGTCCTGCACCACCCTCACAAACGTTTCTAACACACCTGACTTCCTCATACAGTACCACAATTCCTCTCTCGGCACCCTGTCTTACGCTTTCTCTAAATCCACAAACACACAATGCAACTCCTTCTGACCTTTTTTATACTTCTACATCAACATTCTCAAAGCAAATAATGCGTCTGTGGTGCTGTTCCTCGGCATAAAACCATACTGTTGCTCACAGATAGTCACCTCTTCACTCAGCCTGGCTTCCACTACTCTTTCTCATAATTTCAAGGTGTGACTGATTAACTTAATTCCCCTGTAGCTACTGCAGGTCTGCACATCTCTCTTATCCTTAAAGATCACTACCAGCACACTCCTTCTTCATTCCTCAGGCATCCTCTCACTTTACAAAATCCTGTTAAAAAATCTTGTTAAAAACTCCACTGCCAACTCTCCTAAACATCTCCATGCTTCTACCGGAATGTCATTTGGTCCAACCGACTTTCCACTCTTCATCCTCCTAATTGCTGCTCTCACTTCCTCCTTACTAATCATATCCACTTCCTGCGTCACCATCTCCACACCCTGCAACCCTCTCTCTCTCTCATTTTCCTTGTTCATCAGCTGCCCAAAATACTCCCTCCATCTTCTTAACACACTCTCCTCACTAGTCAACACATTTCCATCTCCATTCTTTATTGCTCTAACTTGCAGCACATCCTTCTCAGTTTGGTCCCTCTGCCTGGCCAATCGGTATAAATCCTTTCCTCCTTCCTTAGTGTCCACCTTCTCATACAGCTCCTCATATGCCTTTTTCTTGGCTTTCGCCTCATCCCTCTTTCGCCTACTTTTCTTATCCTTCTGTCGATCCCAATTCTGTTTTGCCAACCTCTTCCTCCTTATGCTTTCCTGCATTTCCTCATTCCACCACAATGTATCTTTGTCTTCCTTCCTATTTTCAGATGTTACACCAAATACCTTTTTGGCTGTCACTTCTGCAGTAGTTGCCCAATCATCCAGCACCTCCTCAGCACCACCAAGCCCCTGTCTGACCTTATCCCTGAATCTCACATGACAGTCATCTTCCTTCAGTTTCCACCATCTTATTCTTCTTTCAGTCTTCACTCTTCTCCTCTTCTCCTTCACCTCCAAAACCACCCTACAGACCACCATCAGGTGCTGTCTAGCTACACTGTCCCCTGCCAACACCTTACAGTCTCCAATCTCCTTCAGGTTGCATCTCCTACATAGAACATGGTCCACCTGTGTGCATCTTCCGCCTATCTTATACGTCACCCTATGATCCTGCTTTTTCTTAAAATAAGTGTTCACCACCGCCATTTCCATTCTTTTAACACAAAATCTACCACCATCTGCTCCTCCACATTCCTCTCCTTAAAGCCATACCTACCCATTACCTCCTCATCACCTCTGTTCCCTTCACCTACATGCCCATTTTAATCTGCCCCAATCACCAATCTTTCATTTCTAGGTAACCCTTCTACCACTTCATCTAACTCACTCCAAAATTTTTCCTTCTGCTCCATTTCACAACCCACTTGTGGAGCATAAGCACTGATGACATTTATCGTAAAACTATGGATGACAAAAAAAATGTTAAACCCTCAGGAGCCTAATTCAGAAAAAAAGCAGCAAAAACTAGGAGAAAAATGTACAAAAGATTAAAGTGTGTATGCAGCTTTATCACTCATCTTGTTATGATGATAGTATTTGATAATTAAATATATAATTCAATTAAATATCTTTTTAGCCCTTAGGTTAAGCCATGTTGCCTGCTATGCTTTTACACATAGAGCAACAACATTTCTTTTAGCTGCATTACATTATAATTTACAGTATGTAGTTTATCTTAATGTGTGTAGCTTGCAACAAAACAATTATAACCTAACTAGTCTAGTTTGATTGTAGTTAAACAGCACTTATAGATTTGGTTACCTTTAATTGGGGTGATGTCATAAAGGTTTTCTGTGATTGTACTGAAAAGGTCTTGAACTGAGTTTAGTAAGGGGAATCTCCAGTGCAGCTCAAAAGTGTAATTTAAAAGACATATTATAAGGATATAGATGTTGTTTGTATCTTATTGTTACAATTAGTGAAAGAGTTGTTTGGTTCTTCGTTCTGAGAGTTTTCTAAATTGTGTATTTGTATTTGTGTATTAAATGCATTTAATGTGATATTTATACATAAATGGGAGCTCTCAGAAATGTATTCAAATTTGTGGACTGCTTTAAGAACATGTCCTTCTCATCCAGTGACGGAAGCTGAAGCAGAACAAAGCTTTTCAAAGCTAAAACTTATCAATAGGGTAGACGTTGGGTCATAGCATGGTTCAGCCAGGGCGTCATTCAAGAACCGTTATTGCTGCTTGTTCAGCATCAATTCAACATCAAGCAGAGGAATAAATGATGGAAGAAACTCCTGACTTTAACTTGCCACAGCACCTGTGGTTATTTTGAAGTCATTGAAAAGAAAGTTTCAATTAATCAATCAGTGTTTAACTCATTAGTATCATTCTATTCATGGATCGGTGTGCTAAGAGTAACATTAGAATCCTTTCACAGTGAAGGTTTAAAGAGAGCCCTTTTACTTTTACTGGAGTAATATTTTACCTACTATATCTCTACTTTAACTCAAGTACCTGCTTTGTGTACTTTGTCCACCACTGCCTTCTGATCCCAGCAGCAACTAAAAAAATAAATAAATAAATGCTAATATTAATTAATAACTAATAACTATGTTCTACCATTTAGAATGATCTAGTGGATTAAAATTTGACATTAGCATGCATTAATTATGCATAGTAATATATATGCATGAGATTACATTAGAGTTTAAAAACGGAAAACTGGATCTATGAAAGATAACTATGACATAACAGGATAGTGATCACCTTGTCAATGGGAGATAGAATCCTCGTGATGCCACAGATATGCCATGGACAGGAGTGCAAGAAAACGAAATTGGCTTTGCTCTCTGTCTCTCTCTTAAAAAACATCACATGGCACACTGTTTGTTCGCTTATCCTGAATTTTTGCTTTCTACACATAGATATATATAGATGAACACTGATAATCAGTTTAAGTGGATACATCAAATGCAAAATAATGTTTCAAAGGCAATATAAGAAAAACACCCTAGTCACAGCTTGCTTCTGAAATGTCAAGACAATTTTAGGAGACCATTAGGTAGTTCCACCTGTGAAAAAGTCAAGTAATAATCATAGAATCATTGCTGAAATGCATGATGTTTAAATTGCACATACTTCATGCTTCCATTCTGTAAATCAAATTTGACATATTTTGTAAAGTTTAGATAGATAGATAGATAGATAGATAGATAGATAGATAGAGAGAGAGAGAGAGAGAGAGAGAGAGAGAGAGAGAGAGAGAGAGAGAGAGAGAGAGAGATACTGGTCCAATGCTGCTAGGATTGCTGAAGTTGCTTAGAACAAGTGATAATCTTTTAATATTTATTATTAGCTAATCTAGCATACTTGAATTAAAAGTTTTTGTGAAACAAAAAAAATGAATGATTAATGTCTTTGGCAGGTTGATTCTGTGGTTTGGTTCTTTGTAATTATAGTATTGATATCTGTAGATGCAACGATGGACAAGTCTTTTTACTTATACATTATTACAGAGAAATGCTGACACCTTGACAAGCGGTGGGTGCTCTTGAACAGTCAGCAAAAAAACATGCCTTGAAGTAAAAACTCTAACACAATCAGGTGAGACTATAATATAATCTCAGGAGTTGGCAATTACATGATCTTTAGTATTTATTATATTATCATTGTTTATTATCAGCAACAATTATATAAAAGCTGAACACACAGGACTAAGATCTATGTAAACAAACAAATAAATAAATAAAATTATTTACAGTATTTAACAGCTAAAGCAGCATTGCTCCAGTGCACAAGACAATGGATAATACATTCTAAACGATAGAGTATTGGCTAATTGACAACTTTCAAAGTCAGGAGGAAACTGTGTACAGATTTGCTTGAGCTATCACATTAAGGATTGCAGTTGTCTAAAACCTTCCAGACTTCCTAAACATTTGCTCTTACAGATATCAAAATTGCCAGTCTTCAAATGAGAGGTAATGAATTAATAAACGTGCCATTGGCCTTTAAAATGCAATAATCACTTGCGACAGAGAACAAGTTAGGCTGCTTTATTATGGTGTGTGTCTTTTATATTGTGTATTGGTTTTCAGTCACTCTATATAAAGAGGCATTGATTAGGGAATAAGAAATAAACACCTTTAGATACCTCTTTTGGCTTGTGCAAAGCATCACCTGCGAACAAACAAAAGAGCTAACTGAAAATGAATTAGAAGATCCCAGCAGCTGTGAACATACCTAAGTGGGTGCATTCACCAAATTCTAATCTTTGTTTAAACCATGCACTTTTATGCAGTAGTTATAAAGACTGACTTCATACAAATATCAGCAATTCTTAAGGTGAGTTTTTATTCTGCTAACTCTATATACTATATAAGGTTTGTTCATGCTTGTAATTACTACTTTACTTAATAGTTTGTTTTGTGTGCAATATATTCTAGATTGATCCCTCCAACATGTACAGAGTATAAATTACTATATTGCCATTACATTCAAATATCAGGTTCAGATATATATATATATATAGTGTTAGTATTTTAGCTAAAACACAGAGCAAGAAATGTTCATGCAAAAGTGAACAAATGCCCCAGGTGACTCAGCATTAAATGAGTTTAAACTTACCAAATTCACAACTGTGTAATGGTGTACAGATCTTACAGGACAAATTACAATACAGGATAAATTGGCTGATTACCATTTTTAGATTCCCACCAAACTAGTGCAAATACCTGACCTTACCTGTTAAGCAATGACAAATATTCTAAACTGAATGAATCTACTACAACTGTACACAAATTTAGAATGTAAGCTGCCTTTATATAATTATATCCTTTTATTTTTCTGTATTTTGAAATACTCTTTGTTTTTTGTCTTTTATCCAGCTATATGTTATAAAACCTTCCCCGATTGATTAAAGAGATTTTTTTGTAGTACATTGAGCTGTAACAATACATAATTATATAATGAGAAGATGCTAGGTGCTTTCATGGTACATTGATTTCGGTTGCCTGACCCAGTTTCACAATAATTAATTTGCAGTCATTAAACATGAAAAAATGTATTTTTCATTCTTTGATAAAAATGTTCTTTGCCACTCTAGTTATGAGCTACAAGATTGATGAAGGTAATCAGCCACTTTGATCTGCACTTCATTTGGGGCACTGAGTTTCCTCCCAACTCTATTAACCTATTTATACAATTTAGATTTATTTCTCATTTTATCTATAAATCTTATGGAAACTGGAGTATCCTTAAATTGAGAAAAAAGAAGAAAAGGAAGGGCAGTTGGGGAGGAGGAGGAAAACAAGTGCTAGTGGCTCATCCATTACATGTTCACATGACTGTGACGAGTTCTGACAACTCTGCCTGGCAGGCCAACACGTAGACACACACACACACACACACACACACACACACACACACACACACACACACACACACACACACACACAGCTCCTAACAAACTGAACAGTAAATAGGACAAAAATTGTGATTTGAGTTTGAATCACTGGTTCCTATGCCTTGTTATTTAAGAATAAGAACTTGGAGGTGAAGTACATTGTGAACATACATTAAAGTGCACTCAGTTTAAGACATACAATACTTATTATTAATTCATTTAAATTGATTACATTTCTTTGTCATTTGTAATCATAGCCAGCCTGTGGGTATATCAGTAAGAATGGGTTCCATCAGCATAACATTTTTCCCCAATGGATACATGATTTGTATTTTTTAACAGGCTTTCATGTTGCACTGAAATAATTTAGACTAGAAACCTAATAATATTCAACTGGCTGTATAATAATTTTTTTTTTGCATTTTTTAGTAACTTGAGTCAGTCTGTTTATTTATGTGATTGAGTCAGATTTGTTCACGAGTTCATTTTGTTGGATCTTTTTCTTTCGGCTGCTCCCATTAGGGGTCGCCACATCGGATCATCCGTCTCCATACCACCTTGTCCTCTACATCTGCCTCTTTCACACCAACTACCTGCATGTCTTCCCTCACCACATCCATAAACCTCCTCATAGTGCCAACATTTAAAGTACCAACCCCAAACCTCCACTCTCCTACACTTCTCCTTTCCCTGTCGCTTCTGTAGACGTCTTCCTCCTCTCCTTCTCCTCCTTCGGCCAACAGTAGCCCAATTTCCACTGGTACCCTGTTGGCTAACGCTACCTGTGGCGGTCGTTGGTAACCCGGGCCTCGACCGATCCGGTATGAAATTCTTAATCGTGACCCGCTTATTTGATTTGGCACATGTTTTACACTGGATGCCTTTCCTAACGCAACACTCCCCATTTATCCGGGCTTGGGACCAGCACAAGAGTGCACTGGCTTGTGCCTCCCTAATGGCTGGGTTACCAGTTCATTCTGTTGGATAATTTGTTGAAATACATGGCTTGATCACAGTCATATAACGTAGATGACACAGTTTGAGAAATGTCCAATAACAAATATATTTTTTTTTACTAGATACATTTGTCCATAGAAGGCCTTTTCACCACTTGTCCAAACAGCTATTAAAAGTGCTTAAATACAAAATATGCAGTTCTAACTAAATGAGCCAGAGTAACACTCACTCAACTGATTCACTGAAGGTCGGGAATGTTATTCTCTACTTTAATCCCAGATTAGTTCCGAGAGAGAAGTGGATCTTGGTCATGTCAAGAAGGATTCAAGTGTCTCAAGGGGCATCATACAGTGTCTGGCATAAGCATTCATCCTCCTTGACTTTTCTACATTTGCACTAAAAAACTTTAAATTAAAATGGAGATTTTTATTTAAATAATATGTTTAACTTTTAAAGGTAAAGACTTTTAATTGAGACACACAGTTTTATTAATTGTTCGAATTTTATTGGTTTCACACACAACCCTACAAAGTAGAATTTACATAAACTAAACTTTACCTGCATACAAGAAAAAATGGTATGGTATATTAACATGATTGTAGGTATGTTTGTTTTAAACTTGAATATGTTTTATTTTATGCATAAAGTCTCTATACATCTTGCCCCAACCATTACAAACTGATGAAGACCATACCTACAAGAATGTGCTACCAGCGCCAGGATCTATTGTGTAGATTTCAGTGTGATGCAGTGTTGGGTTACCACCAAAGACCAATACTTTTAATTGTGATCAGTTTAGAATTTTTTTCCACCATGCCTATTAGTAAACTGCAAATGTCTTATATCTTTTTTTTTTTTGTAAGTTTCCTGAAATTTCCAGGTTTTTGCAGTGTCTTTACTATGATTGTCCTATTAGTAAATTCACATCAGAGCTTCTTTGGGAGATGACCTCCAGTAAGAGGCAAAGCGGCGCCGAAGGTGGTGGGGCTCGCAGGTCAACCTATCAGAAGGAATTGAGTAGGATGAGTCCTCTCCAGTCTCTCCTGTTGAGCCGAGCTCCCGTTCCTCAGGAAAAGCACTCGCTTTGGCGGTCCCTTCTTCCGGCGCGTGTGATGCGGTGCTCAGGATTTCTTTCTCCAAGGAGGGAGAATTTTCAAATGCTAGAAAGCCCACAGACTTCGAGGAGCTCCTGGAGGTAGTGACGTGGGCCGTTGCTAAGCTAGAGATAGCTTGGCTCGATGAGAAGTGGAAGCAACTCGTGCGGTAAGGGCGGTAGTCAACAGGTTTCAGGAGTCAAAAATGCAGTCTGCGGCGTTTCAGCGGTACTTTCCCCACCGCTCTCTCGGGGCTGCTTGGTGAGCGCAGCCCCAGCGTGAAGCCCAAAAGCAGAGCGCAAATCGTAGGGGTCAGCCAACCTGAGGGTGGTCCTCTCCTGGAACAAACGGCCAGTGGTGCAGCAGCCCTGACAATCAGAGAACCCAGAGGGCAGTGTACACCTCACCTTTACTCCACTAGCGGAGCAGTTGCTCGAGAGACACCCCCCTCATGACATGTTTCCTACATGGCACCCGGAGGCTGAGGCCCGGGTACAACCCAAAGTGCCTGTGTGGGACTTGGCCGTTGTGCTGGTGACTCTATCTGAGCCCCCCTTCGAGCCCTTGGCTGAGGTGGTCCTTAGGTATCTGTCAGTTCTCCTGGCAATTTTCATGGCCAGTGCAATCCTTTACCCTAAACGGGGCTATGTGCCTAAGGTGCCTGCGTCTCCCTCACGACCTGTTGTTTTGCAGGCATTCTGCCCTCCTCCTTTCCTAGCCCCTAACCAGAATAGCAAAATCGACTGTGCAAGCACTGGACACATACCTCCACAGGAGGAGTCAGTGGAGGAAGTCGGAGCAGCTGTTTGTCTGCTGTGACCCTCATAGGAAAGGTTTCCCAGCTAATAAGCAGACGCTCAGTAGATGCATTGTGGATGCTATTTGTTTGTGTTATGAATCCTCTGGTCTTCCCACTCTGCTGACCTTTGTCAGGTTTTACAACCTCAAAATCAGGGCCACTCCAGACTCCTTTGTCCTGCATGGCGGTTGTGCTCAGACACACTAGGCAGGGACTGTTCAGTATGGCGTAATTGGCATTTTCGACGCAGCTCAAGTTCCTGGAACTGGGAGCTGCCATCGCGCTCCCATTTTGTAGCTTCCTGGTTTGCGCGAAGTCTCCCGCCAAAGATGTCACGACGGCCTATTGGCCGGATTTTACACATGATTTAGAGCGTAAACAACACGAGGTGTTCCCAAAGCGTTTTCGACGCAGCTCTTGTTCCCTCAGGGAACTAGGGTTACATACGTAACCTAGTGATGATTTAATGAATGACAATACTTCCATGAGGTGGAATTTGTATCATTGCCTAATCATGAGACGGTATTTCTGTTTTTCATAGTTATTCATTTTATAATACTTTTTAGTTAGGGTTCTGGTTAATTTGTACCATATGGACTCACATAAAAACTGTGAGAAAATAAACATAAGAAATCAGAAAAAAATGAAAACCACATTCTGTTAATATAAGACACAATTTGCAACTGCTATGTCACCATGCTGCCTTTTGTGTGTTTATATATTCTCAGTAACACAGGTGTAGTTATAGCCCCTGCTAATGTATTTATTATTAGCTTTTAAGCTTTTTATGGCTTCCCATGGATACTTCTTCCTCTGAAATCCTCTTTCTTAAATTCTTAACTGCAAGAAAAACTACATTTATCTGCCTCCAAGATTTAAACCTAAGCCTAGCCTCACAGATGTGTCCAGTTGAATCAGGCCTTAACTAATTCCAGAGTAAATGCATGTGAACACACATAGAGTTGCCTTATTTAAACTTAAACAAGATTGATTGCTTATAGAAAAGGTCAGATCACTGGCAGTCAGGTTCAACAAAGAAGCTCCATAATCAGCGTCCACTAAACAATCAATGAAGGTCAGCGAATGTTAGACAGAAACATGTTAATGCAGGCAAAACATCACAAACGGCACAGATAAACAAAGACCGATAAACACTAGCTATGACAATGAAATAATAAAGTCAAGGTGTAGACAAGCAGGAGTTACAATCAGGATGGGGTATACAGGACGACAAATGTAAAGATGCATGGCAAATGGTGAATAGCAAGACCAACCAACCACATCTTATTTGACTGACCGACCAATTTTCCGTTACCTTTTAAAGATATTAACCTTTTCATACCTCTTCCATAACTAAATAGTATGCCACATGCTTTTCAGCAATGCTCTCAGAAGCACTATAATTGGCTATGCTCTGCCTCTCTTCCATTATCCTCTTATCCCTGCAGGATGAAATATGCAAGAGATTAATAACATTTCACACTTGAGTAGGAGTGTCAGTGAGTAGAGAATTTCAAGATTAAAGTGGGTACCCACACTACAAGCTGTTTGGATTTGGATAAACAACCATCAGGTACTTTTAAGACAGAGTTTTACCTAAGCATATCCTTGCAACACAAAAGAAAGACGAGCAATTCATTTACATTCCACATGACACTGATCATTATACAGTAATTGCATTTACATCATTTAGCACATGCTCTTTTCCAGAACGATTTACGCTTTAGGGTCTCATTAATAAATATAACATCATGGTAGTGTGCTAGATCAGTGTGTACGAATGCTATCAATTCAAATGTCATGGAAACAGAAGTGAAGCATGAAAGGAAAAGACACCAGTCACAAATGCTTTTTATATGCTGAAAACTACTCTAACAAAAAAAACCAGAACCTGTCAGCATGTCAATTCTTATATTCCTCTGTCTTGATCTACACACCAGACAAGAAGTCAACATGATGTAGGAGAGGCTTTTATAAGCCACACTCATGCAGTCATAGTCAAAAGGGGACAGATTTGTTATTTGTCTTTAAAATTATTACATTCACAGTAGAAAGAGTACAGCATCGACCAGCTAAATACAAACAGTTAACAGAGAGCTATAAGCGCTGTAAATGTTGGAGGAAATATTACAATAAAAAATTATAACTGAAGCTAAATATTCCCAATTTATACACAAAAAGGTGAAATATGACATTATGCAGCACCTCACACTCAGCTTTCTAAACTCTTATGGTAATAAGGACATAATGTTGTTATCTGGGATCAACATAATTTTAAAGTGTTATAAATAATAATAATAATAATAATAATAATAATAATAAAACTAGCAAGTCAAGTATACTAGTGAAAACATCCAGTCTTCTTATTTGTTAATTTAATTTGACACTCTGTTTCTTAGATCTGGTTTATCAGGATACATTACAAGGTGTGATTATGTATTTTATTCTTTTTTCTGTCTGTTTGAAGTCATGCATGTGAAACGCTCATTGCTTCCGGCCCCTTACTGCACATGACAGAGAGAGATGGCAACATTATAAAGGTCAGATTCTAACGTGTGTATCGACTAGCCGAAGTGACACCCCAGATACAGGTTTGCAGACGGCTTTAAAAGATTGGATATGTCACAGTGTGTATATACTATGCATGTGTGTGTGTGTGTGTGTGTGTGTGTGTGTGTGTGTGTGTGTGTGTGTGTGTGTGTGTGTGTGTGTGTGTGTGAGAATAAGAGAGAGAGACAGAGAGATAGAGTGAGAAAGGGAGGGAGGCAGATAGAGGGAGAAGGAGTCGTCATAGGTCACAAGTAAATCAAAAGAAATTACACAGCTGCCAAAGCCTGTTACTTCAACAGGGCCAAGGTAAATATGTTGCACACGCCTTTCCCTTTGCTTTTGATTCAGGCGCAAAATGCATGAAGAAATAATCGTTTGCATTTGGTTTACTCAAATTCGCAATATATATGCTTACATCTTACATCTTTAGAGTGTATATACCTGTACAACAGACTAAACATGGTTCCTATTTTAACATAAATCTTATGTTATTATGCTCTGAAATTCAACCTATATGAAAAATACAAATGATACACCAATAGAAAATAGCCTCTAAGGCAGATCACCAGTGACCTTTCACTGCCACACAGTGCACAACAAAAGATTGGATTTCTTTGTTCTCTGTAAACTTCAACCTTCACAATCGATCAGCTGATGATTACCTAAACCAGAATCCATTCTAAATAGAATAAATTCAGCAACCCTTTATCGGGTGAGAGAAACAAACATTTAAAAGGCTATTATTGTTGGAAACACTCATAATGAACTAGAAAATTGGATCATCTTAGAAATGATTAGAAATCCAATATACGGATTAAAATGCACAAATAGCATCGTTATAGTTATTATAGTGTAGCTACAATTTCATTGACCTTCAATCAGTATTCTTTAAAAAAAATATAAGATAACAAATTCTGAACTGCAGTGTCAGAACTATCACAATAAACAATGCAAAGTGATAAGACATTGACATCATATGAACTAATACTATGATAGTTATTTATTGTTAAAGGTTTAATTCTTATGATATTAAGCTTCTCTGTGGTTTCAACCAGTGAAACTGTGATATCTGGGTAGGCCCTCGCAGCAGGGGGAACAACATGGGCACCAGACCGGAAAATAATCGAATTCTGTTCATAGCTCTAAGTCATAATTTCTAATACTGTTTTTTCATTTGGACCGTAACCATGACACACACTAAATGATTTAGATTTTTTTTTTATTTTGCTGCCATGCTTCTGAAATAACATATCTTAATGTAACAATTTCAATGAAATAAAGTACCGGATGCAGCTTGTCTAATTTTTTTAATTATAAGCAACATCAGCAAAATGAGATTACACCATCAGAGACAATAATTGTATAATGTTATTGTGTTGATAGGATAGTCTTGGGATTGTTAGATAAATAAGATGCATATGCACATATTTGTATATTTTGACACTTTTTTTGTTACATTTTACTGTTACATTTCTATCGAGACAATTCTGCTTTATTAACAAATCATAAAATCGTATTATTTCTTCGAAAATGTGACACTTTTCAGAAAATGCACTAATATACACATTTAACAAAAAGATCATCTTATGTTGTATAATATACTGTAATGTTTTTACATCATCCTAGACCTTGTTTGTTGCACCATGATTGTGAGGAACTCAACAAAGTACAAGTGGTTTGATTTGCATCTAAATTGCATATGTGAACCATCCTTCCTTTCATTTTCTGTACCACTTATCCTATACAGGGTCATGGGGAGCCTGGCGCTAATCCCAGGAGACTGGGGGCATGAGGAGGACTGTGTGTGTGTGTGTTGATAAACTGAATCTATAATCTATATTATATATACGTTTCATTAACCTGATGGTGTTTATTTTTTTCCTCAGAGACGAGGCGCTCATGTTTGACATTGTGCTCAGAAATGTATTCAGTTTTTATTAAAATCTTGTGATTGGGTGTCATTGATTCATTCATTTCTTTGGTAATTAAATAATGGTGATTATATAATTGAGTTTAAATTATGTTAACAAAGATCATAGTATGAAAGAAAAATAGAGTTCCTATCCTTAAATTTGCCTTAGAAAATAGTCCTATTTTTAGAGGTGAAAGTCACTGATATTAGCTTGAATAGTTATCATAACATGAATTTATTATGCATTTCCACCATTATTAAAAGACCTAAAAGTAAAGTAATTTAACATTCAGAAAGTGAAAGAGCCTGTCATGTCACTGTGGTAGGTTTAATACCTTTGCCTTAGGGTTTACACACAATGACTTCTAAAGGTTTTCTGATATGAATAATATAATGGCAATTTTCAAACCTTAATATGATTCATTTTGAACAGCCAAATGATGAATATATTATTAAAAATGATCAGACTAACATTTGCTTTAAAATGTCTCATTATTTGTACATATTATTTAAACAATATTTTAATTATTGACATGTTTATTTCTCTTCAGTCATTGGCAGAATCTTTCCTCTTATGTCAGGCTTAGTCAAGCTTTTTTGGAAGACACTCTAAAAATCCCTCATTTCCATTCGCTAAAAATAGGCCAACTCAGAGATTTATTCCTATGACTGAATGAGAAAAGAATGAAAAATGTGCCTAAGGTGCCTCTGTGCTTATGAACGAAGAATTAAATGTTTATTTTCAGAAACATGTCCTGATACAATGCACATCATTCATATTTTTATTTTAACAGGCATGTACAGTTAAGGAAACAAACAAATCCCAATTACTAAGCATGACTAGTGATATTTTATGTTAATAATATATATGTTTAAATGCAACCATTTTTTCAAGCTCAATCATCTATTAATAAAGTGATGGAGAAGGAATTACCCTGATATTTCATACAATATGCATACATACTATATGGGCAAGGTGCCTGCACTGTTTCTTTTCAATCCATTAATACAAGAAATTATGATTTCCCCTCTTCTCTGGCTTTGTTCAGTTTCTATAGAAACCAGCGGTGACAAATCTGTTCTTTTTAAGCTGAAATGATGCCAGACAGCTTCTGCAAAGACAAGCCATCCTAACGATGCCTAAAGATGGAGTACAAAATTCTACTTTATCTTAACACCATCAAATGCCTGTGCAAAAAAAGGCTCAGATCAGGCAAAATAAAAAAGGAACAAAATGAAAATGAAAAAGAAGGCCAATATTTCCCAGTATATAATCATTATATTCATATCACTACGTTCACAAATATTTACATTCACATTAAGTGATGTTTAAGCCAAAGTCACTTTGGCTACTTTTATTTAAGACTTAGAAGGAACTGTATCTTTGGAGCTCAGGTAGCTATTTTCTGTCTAAGGTTCTCATCACTGGATATCTATATAAATATTGCATAAAATCTAAATGTGACCCAGAGGCTTATGAAATACTGGTCAAGACCAGAAGCTGGAACATTAATAGGAGCACAGGGAGTCCTTAATGAACAAAATCAAACGCTCAAGATGTCCTTGGTAGAAAAATAAATAAATATATATGCAATGTAGTTTTCATGTTTTCAGAGACTGCAACTGCTGCCCCCTGCTGGCTCCTATAATATAGAGATTAGCATATAAAAATATTTCTTCATAAAATTGATCTACCAGAGCAAATACATGTGAATTATTATACTGAAAAGCAAAGCCACCTTTCAAAAATATCCAATCTGGTTTGTATATTAGAAGTTATGCTTTAATACTCTACATATCACATGAAAAACAAATGAAGCCACACAACATTTGATTGTAACTGCTTTGAGTCATTTTGTTGTGTTTTTCCCTGAAAAACAATAGTAGCTACATAACCTAATTGCTTAATGAACACATAAAGTGGCTAAATGTATCTAAAGTTTATATAGGTCTTGATCAGCTTTATTTATCTGGCTCCTGAAATTCTTCCTATTATTATTGGCAACATTGCTTTATCAGATCCGATTAAGACTATTGGTAAATGTAATTTCTTGTAAATACTACTCACTGATTCTTAGGTGGAAGGGGGCCTGGGCATTGACCGGGCCATTCCAAAATAAAAATAGTTGTTCGTGGTTATGAAGGTCTATTGTAGCTTTTGCAATATGTTTATGGTCGGTGTCCTGTATTTAATCTCCATACATTTAATCTCAAACCTGGTCTGGTCCTTTGGATAAAAAGCAACAGCACAATATCATACTACAACCATTAAGATGCACTGCTGGGATGGTGTTCTGAGGAAGACTGTGAACCGTGTTAGGTTTCTACCAAATGCAGTGCCTTCGAAGCAAGATAAATTCAATTTTGCTCAAGCATGTTTGCTGTTTGATGATGTCTTTTAGGAAACTCCAAAAAGTCTACTGACTTTCTTCTTACATTTCCTTTGCAAATCCTGGGTTTGTGCATAGTTTGGATTAGGGTTGTCCTCTGAAGAGCATCTCTCACTTAGCTCTTCACTTCAGTCATCTATAGTTTGTTGGTTTATTTCTCTGTATAATACACTCCTTTACATTTGGTCACATATTTCTCTTTACTGATTCACCATTACACCATAATCTTTTTATTTTAATATAGCAAAATAAGATAAGGATATGTTTTCATAGTATGCTTGCTAATGTAACATGTCAAAAAACATGTATTTATATTCAGAATACATGACAACTTATTTAAAGGCAGGTAGACTTTATCAAAATAGTTATGTTGATGTTCACTCTCAGAAGAATAAGAACAAAAAAACTTGACATATTGCATTTATTTATCTGTTTGTTAGGTTGTTTTTGCAAACTTGATTTATGATGTATAATTCCTAAAATTCTCTTGAGTTTCAGATTGTAACTACAAAAAAGTCCAAGGAGGTAAAAATGTATGATGCACTAACATTATTAGCCTTTAATTCTGACTCTATAAATCAAAGCATACGGGGGATATTGCTATAGGAGAGAATGAAATGGTGATTCATTCCATCTCCTTCAGCTAATGGTTCAACCTCTGCAGTTCAGTCTTTCATCTTTTTTTTTTCCTTTTCTTTGTTATACAGCTGACCTCATTTCTGAAGTGAATCAAATCTCCACTGTCAGGCATACAGCCTTTGCTTGAGCACTAAGTGTAGGGAAGAATTAAAATCACATTGAAAATGTCACTGGTTAATTTAAAACAATCATTTTCCTCAAGCATTTAGGCTACAGAATGTAGGTTTTTAAGCACTCCTGAACACTTTTTCCTTTCCCCCATTTGTATTTGTCAGACGTGAAGCACAGTTGTAATGTTAAAATAAAATACTGCCTTATAATAAGTTTTCAAAGATGCTGTTTTATGCTATTAAAGATGAAATCTGAATGCTCACCTACCTTAATTTTGTCCACCATGACACATGCTAGCACGTTTACTTACAAAATAATATGTCCACCTTCCACAAAGGGGAACAGTAATTATGACACTATTTTAAAAGCAGGGGATTCCACTTGTTTGAGAATGTAGCTCTAGCTGTTGGCTAGGTCCTCAATAACATAACTACTCAGTAAGTGCAGTTGCTGGCTAGCTTACACAACACTGATAAACTATTATACTGGGACATTGAAACCAATATTTTAGGCTAAACTTCTGTTTATACAAACAAATCTGAAACTGCTCCAATGGTGATTTGACAATGAATGGTGATTTGACAAAGAACAACACTTTTTGCATAGCAACTCAAATGTACCTCACAGTGTTGTTCTTTATATGTTATAATGCCTAACCTTTCATTGTGTGAAACATTACATGTTTAGTAGCATCATTGGCACAGGAAAAAAACAAATCTTCAAGACATAAAATGCCATAATATGTCAACCATTGTGAATTTAATGATTTCAAGGTAAATTTGTAAAGAATGAAATTCAGGTTTGACTGGCATATTTCTCTCATGAATTTTAAAATAAATGTTAATACTATTAACAGTAGCAATGAAACAACCTTACACAACCTTGACTGTTAGAGTCAAATTACCATTGGAGCAGTTCCAGATATGTTTGTATGAACAGAAGTTTAGCCTAAAATATTGGTTTCAATGTCCCAGTATAATCGTTTATCAGTGTTGTGTAAGCTAGCCAGCAACTGCACTTACTGAGTAGTTATGTTGTTAAGGACCTAGCCAACAGCTAGAGCTACATTCTCAAATAAGTGGAATCCCCTGCTTTTAAAATAGTGTCATAATTACTGTTCCCCTTTAAACAACATGACATGTAGTCTGTATCTGTCTGTATGCTGTATGTAGAGTATATGATTTTGATACTTTATTTTTTTGGTTATGTTTCCAACTTCTTTTTTGCTATTAAGTAATTCTGGAAGCCTATTGGGACGAGCGGAAAAAGAATTTCCAGTACATAACATAATGGACATTTTTAAGTAGCTTTGACTCAGCAGTCTATCACTCTATTTTCACGAAGAGACTATCAAAAAACTGCACATGAGGTGCCTGCTTAATTTCTCGTTAGCTACTAAATCATTCATTTTCTTTCATGTATTAAATGCTTACATATTCAAAGTTTAAATTAAGCTAGAATTCTGTCTTAAGTGGAAATTAAGGCAACAGACAACCTGTTGTAGTATATTTTTTTTTATTTGCTAAAAGATATTTGATAAATAAACTGGTTTATACAATTACTGTAATTGCTGCTTAAGATTTAGGCTGCTTTAATTGCTTTCACTTATATACAAAACATAATATAGTCATTTTTCAGTAAAAGCTTTCCTGTTATGTCTTCTGTTTTCTTACTTTTCGAAATTGTCTCCTCCTTTTCTCTCCTATTTTTCCCCCCTCTCATGCACACTTCTTCCTCCTTCATCCCATTCTTTCCTCATCCTGTCCCCTTCCCTCGCCAGCCTTTGACTAGCTCAAGGGCATTTGTGCACTGACGCAACGTGCAGATGCACGACTGCCTTCATTGCATTTTGGTCTTTCCACTGCTTCTGTTAGCTATCATTTGCATCCTATTACAGTTACTCATAAAGCCTCATCATTTGCATTTTACATCTGGTATTATTGTAACAAATGCCCAGCAGAGCCAAATCAAGCATACTTTTGCACAGAAGAAAGGGGTGGAAATTAGTGATTGTCTTCAACTGGAGTCTGGACATGATAGTTTGGATGGCTTCCATAATAATATATAAAAAATGCTCTCAATATAGTTTAAAAGCAAAAAATAAATAAATAATCACCACATTTTGTACATTTTTAAATAAAATCAAGACATAAAGTATGAGCTTAGCTCTTGGGACTTTCAATCATTTGGCAGTGGCACAGTGCATAAATTTAGGTACAAACAGATATTCAAATCAATTTCAAGATCAAGATCTTCAAATAATTTTCTGGAGGCAGAAATGAGTGCAGCTGTAGTTGTGCGTATTTTATTAAAAAAGGCAGGCAGATATTTCCAAAATGTCAAGCAAGATAGGTGTTCGAAACAGGCACTGGTAAGGCAAGAAACCAGAGCAGCGAACACAGCAATATAATGCTTAGTAATGCCATATGCACAACAAAAAGCAGTTGCTTTCAGGAATGAAGATCGTTTTTAAAAAAATTGTGTGCGTGTGTGTGATTGTGGACAGCTGTGCATGATTAAATGTCTGGTGACTGTGAACATGATAATATGTGTCTCTTGGTATACAGTATGTAGTCCATGATAGCTATATTTGAAGGCTGTGGGGTGGAAAAAATAAGTGGTGATAGAAATTAGACACTGCACAGGTTAGGGTTAAGGATGTTGTACCCTAAAACTCACAGAATCAGGTACTCTTTCTGATTAATTCTGTAATTGGAGTATTGTTTTTTACAATGTATTGCCAGTCAGGCCCTCATTACTGTAAGGGAATGAAAGTTTGGTGGGTGCATGTTTGCGGTGATGCAGCAAATTCTAACGTATTCACACACAAAAAGTTGTCGATTTCTTGGTTTGGCCTCTCTGTTGCCTGTTAGCGTAGCGCAAAAGAAGCAGAGAGAATCAGTGATGTTTTCAAAAAGCATTTGCAGTATTCTGGCAGGTCAGTGATGAAATCAACAGCTATGTGAGACCAGGGTGCTTGGAGTTTTGGCAGGAGCTTACTGGCAGACAGATATCAAAGCCCCTTTGTTGGGATGTGGTGGTGGGGGGGTTTTGTTGTTAGAAATGTTAGTATCTTAACTTCCAGGCAAGTAAAGAAAGGTAACCACTTTCTTTAGGACCGGCACCACTGGGCCTGACAATGGTCTGGGTGCTTGTATTCAAGGTTTTTATGGTTGGTAAGTATCATGAATGGGCGAGGGCTATTTTCACAGCTAGGACCTCCCTGTTTCTGATGGCAGTGCCAGATAACTTCTTTAGGGAAGGTGTTATTTTAGGCTTCTCCCAGAATCATTGTGACAAGATAACTTCAACCCATTTCACAAGCATCTAGACAGAAGCTTTTGTAGAAACAGGTTGTTTAAAGATGAATGCTGTGATAAATGTGACTTTGAACTGGTTGAAAGCCATTTCAGCTGCAGGACTCCAGGCCCAGTGCTTGGTGCAAGAGATGCACTATGGAACTGTAGCCCTTGATAAAGCATTGATGGAGGTTGGTGAAAGCTGAGAAAAATCTTTAGTTCCTTGAACATTTTAGGGACTGACAATTCTGCCTTGAACTGCTACATGGTGACTATTTGGGCTGATAATGTAGCCCAGGAAAAAGATGGTGCACAAGTGGAACTCACACTATTCCTCTTAAAAATGCACACACTGAAGAACTTAGTGGATGTAGAGCACCTTGAGGTTTTTAAAAGGGGCAAATGTACACATATCCTTCACTTAAGTAGAAGTACAGATACTCATGTTTTAAAAGACTCTGGTAAAAGTTGAAGTATTGACTATCCTTTTTTATTCAAGTTAAAGTAAAGAAGTTTGGGCTCTGACATGTACTTAGTCAAGTAAAAAGTAGCCATTACTACTACCTGTTTTAGTGTCATGCTGGTAACTGGACCTCACAGCATATTAATATTAGGGTTATCAATTAATTAAAATAGTTTCATAAATAAAAATTAATAAAAAAAAATGTATACTCCAAGGCCAACATGGGCATGGACAAATATTGATGCTTTATGCAAATGTATGTGTATTATTAGTCAATCCATATTTAACATGGAGCATGAAGACAATGTTTTAAATTACCTAAATCATTAGGACACCAAACAGAACCTTTACTATGTTTTCACATGGACAAGTAAATAAGGTGATACCAGTGAAATTGTACCTCTTCTGACATTCATACTGGTTTATAATAAGAGAATATTTGTATTTGATGTTGGTAAAACTGTTTCTATTCATATATCTATTATGTCTGTATTGCAAGTATTCACTGAGATTCAGGGTGTTTTATTTATGTGTCTGTGAAGAGAGACGACAGCGAGAGATGGCAGAGAGCACCCCCTGTTTATTTCCTTTATTTAAAAAAAATGCAGCATTTTGTTGTTATAAATGTATATAAATAAAAGTAGACTCTTTATCGATTCAGATGATGTATTGCTCTTATCTGTACAATAACAAAAAGACAGATTAATTTAAGTTTGTTTCGCCGTTATAAGGAAAAGTGCCACAAAACGCGCCGGTGCATTTGTCGACCACAAACGTTTGCATTATGGAGGATTGTGATGCTTAATTTTAAACGTGGCACATCAGTAAAACAAATGTTATCTAATTAAAAAAATTGTTGAGTTTATTATTGTTTTTATATCTGTGTAAAGAAAGGACATTGTGAATAAATTTGTGTTGCGCTGAAGGTTTTAATTTCGTCTTTCTTTATTTATTGATTTATATTTTTTATGAAAATGGTCAAACAGAAAAGTCTCTGTTCTTAGTCATGTTTACATCACTGACTCCCTCTTTCTCATCCACGTTAACCCCATACTTCTTATTGCCTTCTGCCTTGCTGAATATTAGCTTTGAAAACTATGTCTATGCTGTGTGCTAGCCAGGAAATGATACCAGTGATAGATTAAAAAAGCAGCAATTATGTTGCTGAAAATGACATGCAGTATGAAGAAAAAATATTGATCATGTCACCAAATAGATTAAAACTAGCAAGTAACAACCCTTGTTTGAAAATGTAAGAAGTAATAGTAGTAGTAGTAAATATTGAAATACTGATACCAGAAAAATCTACTGGTGTTCATCAACCATTGGAACACTGAGGGGGTATAAGAAAGCCCATACAACATTACAACGTACTCATAGTGGCCAAAGGCAGGGCACCATTTTCTACTCCTCCCCCTGTCATAGTTGTTCAAGGGTCGCTGGGAAAAGAGACAAAAGTGAACTGTACTTAATAGTGATTATGCTTAAGCTCAATAGTTGATGCATGACCATTGCCAATCCCCTTTCTTTTTCACAAAGAAGAACCCTGGAAGTAAAGTGGACAGACAGATGTAACATTCCAGGAGAGCTTTTGGATATTTCCCCTTGGACTGGGGGTAAAAATATGGTGTGGGAGAGTGGCCCCATGGACATTGTCATATATGGTCATGGAAGCAGCATTGCTTACTGTGTTGTTTTTCCCTCTTTTAATATCTAAAATCAGCGCATCCCAATGCCTCTAAAACAAGCAGTCTAGGTCGATGGCAAAATTGATAACCACTGCAGACCGCAATTGTATGCATCCACTATTTACCCTCAGGTTAATGATGAAACTACAAACCATTTGTATGCTGATGTTGATGCCTCCAATTGCTCCCACACTACTTGTGGCCTGTCTTTGGCACCTCAGACTCCACTTTGTGTTTGGCAGAATACAATAAGCATTGCAGTAGGAATCAGTTAGAAGGAGCTATCACACTATAAACTTGTCCAGTGCTGGCATTGGCGGCCGGGTTGCCTGGTCTAGAGTGCAGAGTAATGCGGTAGAGGCAAGAGCTTGAGGTTAACTTTTGGGTTGAGATCAGCCAGACAAACTCCAGTGCTGGCACAAGAACTTCATCAAATCTAAACTCAAAATCTTCTGGTCACTAATGCAGGACTGTCACCACTCAGCTAGCATTACAGACAAAAATAATTCTACCCTGGTTATTATAAATGGGTTTTTTGTGGGGGGGGGGTTTTGCCAGAAACTAACATGAGTAGGAAATGAGATAAACCCTAATGACTGCCCTTGATGTATAAAACCATTCACAGATTAATCTAGGTCAGTGCTGTTTTAGGCAATATTCTGAGCAACAGTGCCCTTTGTACCAATATCAGATATGTCCTGAAGTGAAGTCTCTACACACTTGTATTTGAGTAAACTGATGAACCATGTATCTGACTCCCAGCATGAGACCATGTCAGCTTGACTGGAAAAAGCCAAAGGGCCAAATTGCACACAAGGAACACACACACACACACACACACACACACACACACACACACACACACACACACACACACACACACAGAGAAAAAAGAGAGAGAGAGAGAGAGAGAGAGAGAGAGAGAGAGAGAGAGAGAGAGAGAGAGAGAGAGAGAGAGAGAGAGAGAGAGAAGTCAAATAAAGGTTACAAAAAGATAACTTGCTTGAAACAATTTATCTGTTAAAAGGCTGGGAAACTTTTCAAGGTTTGTAGGCATTGCTGCCATTTG
Source organism: Silurus lanzhouensis (assembly GCA_039877035.1). NCBI lineage: Eukaryota > Metazoa > Chordata > Actinopteri > Siluriformes > Siluridae > Silurus > Silurus lanzhouensis. The sequence goes on from JBCEWE010000329.1 coordinate 3,637,802, forward strand.
TTTGGCATTCTGTTATCTTAAGAAGTTAAGGTAATTCTGTGCTGCTTGAAAGCTCACTACACAGGGACTTTCTGGAAAAATGTATAAACATTGCATAAGATTTTAGAGCCTTGAAAAATCCTTTATAAAGCAATGATGCAGATGAAGGCACAGATTTAAATAGAGATTTGAGCAGGGTAATACAAATATACCTCTAATTCAGAAAAAAGTTAAATAAAGACAAAATCACGGTTTTGCTATTATCTACTATAACCTTATTGCAAACCTGTGGTCTTAATTGAAGATTACATGCACTTAACATAAGAATATACACAATTTATAATGTGAACTAAGATCGCTCTAGAGTGCCTCAAATCTCGTTTAACATTAATAATTATAATGGTGTGCTGCTCATTTTGAAATTAATGTTTTGTAGTAAAACATATTGTAGTACCTATAGCCCTATATTTCTAGTTGGCAGCGGGAAAATGAGTGTGTGTGTTTTACAACAGACATTATGGCTATTTGTGTGCTTTATTCTCCTCAGTAGAAGGTCAGATGAAATTCTGTGACTGATGTGGTTTATTTTTGTTTTTGTTTTCACATCAACCCAAAGGCACAGTGCTGAAAAGTGAAATAAATCAAAGTGGAACAGTTCTGCACTTTCCAGCTTTTAACTGATTATGAAGGGCTCTCAGATATCTGCAGTTTTACCAGTACAATTTTCTTCCCACTAGTCTTGAAAAAGCCTTGAATGAAAAATTACCAAATGTTCATGAAAAACAGCAGAAAAATCACGAAAGAATGGCAAAAGAGAAACATTTCTTTTTAACTTTTATTTTTAAAAATGAGTAAGCAGATTCTTATGTCCTGTGAATACCAAAATCTGTGTAAACAGCACATATAACATTTGCATTATATCTCTAAAACACCATGTTGAATGGCATATCAAAATTCATCCGATAAACACATTTTTTTTTTTGTTCATCTCAAGAAATAGTACACACAAAAATGCCCTAACCAAATGTAAAAATATACATCAATCTCAAAAGTTAGGCTATTAAAACAGTAAAACAGTTTACTTGCACAAACAGAGGTGACAGTGTCATTATGAATTAGACCATACCAAAGATCACATGCATGTGCACAGGGTTCACAGTGGATCCAAGACAACCGGACATCAACATATAGAAGTAGCTGGGTGCCCTGATATAACACTCTCACGCTCTCCTTAGCCAACACTTCTATCGAACACATTCGATAAACTAGCTAAATCACAAAATTAAAAATATATTTAGCTTATTAAGTCAGTGTAATGGTAACTAAGATTTTAGGGGCACATTTCACTCTACAAACCAGGTGGTAAAAATGATAATAGCAGCGAGTGTGTTAGCCAGTCCAAAACATTAGGACTCGATTAATCCCTTTTGCGGCATATCCCTGTTAAATCCTACTTACCTTTAATCTTTTCCTATCTTAAGGCCCAAACTTACATAACACTCAACCAACAATTAGAAGCCACATTTATCTATAATGGTATATATACACATATAGTCAATGTGTGCTGCGAAAAAACCTGACCTGAACCTAAACAGCTGCCCATGGGCCACCAGCTTGTCAACAAACCGTTTGTATAATACTGAGAGAAATGAAGTGCCCGCTATAGCATTAGAGAGTCAAGTTCTGAAGTTCTATCTTAAAAAATGTTCGCAAAGCAGAAAAATAATGAATTGTGTGCGGTCTTGTCACCTTGGATTAAACTCAGTTTAACCATTGTGAAGTGGCATTGAGTCCATGCTGTATAAAATAACATGGGCACCGTGAGTGCTAACTAATGCTCGCCCTGCGAGGAGGCTATTGCCAAACAAATGTACCATCACTTTTATCCAGCAAATAAAGAATCCTCTACAAACATACCTGTAACATTTGGAATGGTCATAAAATGGTTTGTCTACACATTAGGAACATTCTGTAGAGAATAATGCCATGGCCAAGATTTAAAATGCAGAAACATTTTACAGCACTTATTTTTTTTTTTTAACCTTGGTGACATCACTAGTGTCATAAAAATACACAAAGAACAAGTTCACCTTTAACAGTCTAGATTTTTGATAAACTTGAATATAAGACTTTCTTTTATCGTGAAGTTAACTTTTAATGGATGCGTTAATCATTTGTGCAAAAAGGGCAAGACTAAGAATGTGATAATCATATTTCTCTTCACCAATAATTCAGGCAAGCTTTAAGTTCTTTTCCTTTCCAATCTGGGTGGCTGTGACCGTGTCTTGGTAGGTACAGGTTTAGAAATGTGTCTCCTTCTCCGTAATGGTGGAGATTTTGCCGTCCACCTTCATTTTAGCATCAGCATCATTAATGGCATAGGGACTCTTTGCACTGAGGTGGCCTCTCATCCTTAAATCAGAGCTTGGGGTTGTCAGCTTCTTGATTCTCTAAAATTATGAGTAGATCCAACACAGCAAGAGAATTAGTTTCCTCAACATGTGAGACTAAATGCTAGTAAGTTCATTAGTAGCCTTTTTTTGTGGAGCTAAATTTTGTACTAGGGATTATTTAATAAAAATAAACAGAAGTGATAAGGATTGTCATTCTAATTCAAACCCTTTGTACATAGTTATTTCCTTTGGATAAAATGTCCATAAATAGCTAGCTGGATTTTAGATCCTGTGGAACATAAGCTAGTTACTTACTCCTTTTCTTTCAGGACCTTCAGACAACATCCAATCATGTTTGATGATCGCTCCGTTATATATCGATTTAATATGAATATGAGGTGCTTAATATAAATCATACCTGCATTTATTTTTTAATTATATTATCATACATAGAACAATTGATTGTTTGTAAATAAAAAGGTGAGTAAATTACATGGACATTGCTTGGTATCTAAAAAGGCTGTCTGCAAGTTACATATATTATAACAGCACACCAAGAAATCGCACTGACAAATTGCTTTTCTGTACTAAACAACCAAGTGTGCAATATACAGCCAAAATGTAACATACAACTAAGATTAAAAAAAATCTAAATTTCTTTCTACACTTCATTACCAAAGTATATACTTTGATCACATCAGAGAGTTTAAATCTATTAAATAATTACAGTGGGTCTAAGTTATACATACATAATGGTGGCAGTCCCTTTAAACAGTCTGGATGATTCCAGAAATTGATGTACCGTAATCTCCGGACTATAAGCGCACCCAAATATAAGCCACACCCACTGAATTTGACAAAAAAATTAATTTTGAACATAAATAAGCCGCACCTGTCTATAAGTCCTACATTTAAACTAATGAACTTTAACGAAAGACAGTGTCTGTTACACCGCTTGTATCTAAACAGTAGCCTACCAAGAAAGTCATTGTTCACTGTCTTCCTCCTTCCTTTCACAACAATTTCTCTCCGGAGTTTTTCTTTTGGCATCGTCATGCGTTTAAAAATCACCATCGCTGAAGCTTTTCTCCCGATGCCGTGCAGCTCAGAACACAGGTGAAGTGCGTTTCTTTCATGCCCGGTTGTTTTCAGCGTGACGAATGATTCACATTTCCTGTCGACAGTCCGAGTGAGCGGCAGGTCAAACGTCAGAGGAACATCATCCATATTTATGATGTGGTGCGGCCCGATTCAGTGGGAGTTCAGTGCGATTTAAATCTGATTTAATATAAAGAGTTTAATTGGTTCACCTGAACCCGTTCGGCAATTTCATTGGTCTAATGTTATGGGGTTCAGTTTGTCATGAAGTTTGTGAAACCGGGAAAAACCCAGGAAAAATCCATATATTAGCCGCTTTGTTGTTTAAGCCATGCGGCTCAAAGCATGGGAAAAAAGTAGCCGCTTATAGTCCGGAAAATACGGTAATTACTTTTTTATCTTCTGTTTGGCCATATGACATAAATAAAAGTAAATAGTGGCTGCACATATGGCTTATAGAAGGGCTTACTTTTAAAGCTACAGTATTAATCAAGCAACTTAATCATGACCTCATAAAAATTAAGTAGCCATTCAAACAAGGAATACACCGTAAGACTTGCAAGAACTGCATTTAACTTGGATCTTCCAGAAGTACAATGATTTGAAGCATACCTCCAAATTGCCACAAAATATCAATCCCATAATTTTGGAAATGGCTGTATTTTGAGTTTTTATATGTATATTTAAGTTTTATTTCTATAGTATTGTCCCTTGAAAAGAGACAATACTATAGAAATAAAACTTAAATATACATATAAAAACTCCAAATACAGCCATAATACCTGGCAACAAAAGTGAGAACATTTATTTGAATCACTACACATTGCCTTTCCAGACAATTTCAGCATTGACCTGTCCTCAGCCTATAAAATATATAACATATATAACATATAACTATAGCAACATGACATCTCAAAAGAAAATAATATTTAAGTATTATTAAAACAATAAAATAATTATATAATATAATTAATAACTATATTAATTAATAATAATTTCCAGAGTCTAAAATAATTAATTAAATATACAAAAATTATTGACAAAGGGAGAGATTTTTAGTAAAATGTTTTTGTTTATATTATGTTACAATTATTTAAAATTATAAAAACTTGAATGTACTCTCTATAAATGTATTAAACTGCAAATAATCACAATTAATTGCATGATATTTTGATATATCAAGTATTTAAAGCGATTGACCGCCCTAATATATATAAATATGAATATAAATAAATATATATAGGACTAAATTAGTTGTGTAGTCCAACTTTAACAAGCAAGTGGCAACGAAAACCCAACAGAAACTTAATTTTCCCCATAAAAACACAAATCAACCTTCAGAAAGGAAGAAATAAAAAAAAAACACTTCCTCCATTAACAAATTATGAGAGTAAGTATTATAGGAGCTGTATTACTACTAGGGTATTACTAATAAAATGCACACAATATTGTAATCATTAAGAAATTATTTTACCTCTATTAAATTTGAACTTTTAGTAGTTTGGTGTTCTGGACACTCTGAAGTGTGTCTATGTCATCTCAACAATATCAGCCATGACCTTGGCAAGTATCTCATACATTCCTATACTCATCAGTTTTGAAAAGGGTTAAAAGTCTTTGTCCAAACAATTTGAAATTTACCAATCGGCAATAAGGATTGTTGGAGAGCTTTCAAATAGTCCCACATTCAGTCAAAGTTCAGACCATATAATGTTAAGAAATATAAAAAACAAACCAACAGCTATGCGGCCTACAGGCTTGCAGTAAGCATATTAAAAGTTTATGTTTATGACAGCAGTAGCAGAAAAAACACTTTCATTGAACACTAGCTAGAATAAAAGACAAAGGTGGAGATGTTAGTTGAAAACCAAACATGGTGTATCACTACAAACATCTTATATTAACCAGCAAATATGAATGTAAAGATGTAATGATTTGGGCTTGTTTTAGGTCATGCATCAAGACAATGATCTCAAGCACACTAGCAAATTAACAACTGATTGACAAAAAATAACGGCATTAGAATGTGCAAGTCAAAGTCCAGACTGAAAAGTGCAAAAGTGTTTTTGAGCAAACTCGGGTTACTGTATCTTACCTGCATTTAATTTAACAATTATTATAATTTTTGTCCTAAGAAAACTAAATATATTTCAATATAATTGAAGCAAATAAAATGAAATAACAATTGATTTAAAACTGAATCCATACCAAATGTCTTGTGTGAATAGGCAACCTAATTAAGCTATGGCTAGCTATCAAAAACTGTACGCAGTAGCAACAACCGAGCTCATGTGACATTTTGTAGCTCACACTGTTAATAAGATGGGGCACAATGGGATCAGACAAGGGCACAGAGATACACATGCGGCAAGGCGGCAAAGCAGCATTGTGTTCCAAATGTCGTTCCAACCTTGCTGTTTAGAACATATTGCATCTTTGGCCTGTCGTGGCTTGTCATCTAGAAGTTTTACAAAATGATTTTTACAAAGAATCTGGCACTGTTATTGTTATAAGAAGTGTAGCCAGGTCGCATAGCGGAAGATGAGTGAAAGTCCACAAAAGGGGGTCTTAAGTAAGCTAATTAAAAGTAGACTTTTATAAAAATCTACGCTTTAAAACACTTTGCTATTGATCTCACAAAAAATGCAGTATTTTAATAATAATGCTTTTATAAAGATGAATTAACACTAGGGCTGTCAATCGATTAAAATATTCAATACCGATTAATCGCAAGATTGGCATGTGTTAACTTGTGATTAATCGCAATTTAATTGCACATCTGTTATAAATATACCGTAAATGAATACTTTTCAAGTTTTTAATATTCTTATCAACATAGGCATAGGCAAATATGGATTCTTTATGTTAATATATGTTTATTATTACTGATACCACCCTAAAAATAGAGCATAAAGAACATATACATGTTTTAAAGACAGTAAGCATGTTTTTCAAACTTCATTAAACACATGGAAAAAAGAATAACCGCACCTGGGTGACTTAAAATCTTTACAGACAAGGCGATTTTGAAGATAGTGTCTTTCAACTATGCGCCATTTAATCCATGATTTCAGTCTGAATCTGGCAACCAAGATCTTACCTTTTTTTTAGGGGAGGTATCGCATGTATAATAAGGGCATTAAACATACTATAAAGTTTGATATAATTGTATAATTTAATGTGTCATTAATGTATATAGAAATCAGTGTCTACTCTGTATTGCAGTTTTGATCAGTATATTAAAGGGCAAAGATTCATCACCAATGTTTACGTTCATAACATTAGTTGTTAATTTTAGGTGTAGAATAATAACAGTGTGGGAGGGGGCAAGTTTTAAGATAAAAATGTACCTCCTTGAAGGTTCCTTTTGTTTTCCAGATCTGGACTATAATGCCCAGCGGGATGCAGATCATCGAGGACATTGCCATTGTCCATCCAATGGCGTAACCCCAGTCTGGATACGTGTACACATTGTTGTATTTCAGGGGCTTGTACTTGATCAAGAAGAAGAGGAAAATTCCCTAAAAGTAAAATCAAAGAGACAAGATTTCAGACGTTTCCTTTTGGCAGATTAAGATCATTATTGGCATTGGCTCATACGTAAGCAATAAAACGTGATGTTCTAACAAAATAAAATTCTTCTACCTGATACTTCTTTTACTGTAATTTGAAAGTGATGACATTTGTACTTCCATAAAACAGATTATAGCTTCCCTGATTATAGCTCCATTTAAATTTTTTGAAACATCTACAAAAGTTTGTTCAGATTAACGGTAGAATTTCTGGTAGCTATAAATTGCTGCTCTCTCAACCACTTCTTATATGTGTCTTTAAGTTGAAAGACACTATATGCACAAAAGTATCGGAATGCCTGACATTTCCAGCCATACAGTATGTGGTTCTTCTCCAAGCTGTTACCACAATGTTGAAGGCACACAATTGTAAATTATGTGTTTGATAGTAGTTTCATAAAAATCTCCCCTCACTTGAACTAGGAACCCAAACCTGTTCTAGCATGACAGCGCCTTTGTGTTCAACTTGAGCTCCTTGAAGATATGCTTTACATTATTTGGGCTCTCTTGGGACCTTCGACCTCAACCCTATCGAACACCTTTAGGATAAATTAGATCATTGACTGCACCCTAGGGCTCCTCACCCTACATCAGTACCTGACTTTACTATTGCTCTTGTGCCTGAATGAGCACAAATCTCCTGAACTCCACTCTGGTGAAACTTCTTCCCAGAAGAATAAAGATCATTACAACAGCAAATAGGGTCCAAGTATGGAATGGGATGTTTAAAAAGCACATACAAATCTTATGGTGAGGCATCCACAGTGGATCTAATTTTTTTCATCGGTTTTAATATTAGATTATGTAAACCATCAGTCACAGTGGCTTCTGAAAATGTATTACTATAGAAAATATATCATAGAAATGATAGCATTAGGATTACTGCATAAATAAAATCCTGTTTGCCTTGTAGCCACAATTACTGTCAGACTCTCTGACCTACAAAATGTACTGTGCTGTGATATAATTAAGCAGAAGGTGTGCACTCATTTCAAATAAATGGTTAAAAAAACGTATAAATCTTATAAATTGTGTCTGTTAAAATATCAGCAATTAATGTATAACTTACTGAACAGATGCCAGGGGTAAGGATCTTCCAGCACCACTTGATGAAAAATATGGGCTTGTAACCAATCATGTCCTCGATGTTCGAATAAAACTTGTCACCGCCTAAAAATGGAATAAATGTATTAAATTAAATCTGTCAACTCTGTTCAGAATGATCACCCATTACATAAAAAGCTAATTGTTTCTTATATAATACACTCTGGTTGATAAACAAGGGCAGTCATTTGGGTGAATTCTGCAAAATTGTCTTTATTTTTGCAATACATGTCACGTTCCAGCAGATGTCAGGGCAGCTACACATGTGAATCTATCCTTAGCCATAAAATGTGCATCAAAAGTCTTAAACCTGAAAGATCCATTCAAAGCAGGTAATATTTCAGTAAAATTCCAGTGAGGCCAGTTTCACTGTGACATGGAGGTTTGATATTGCGGGTGTGATGAATAATGTTTTATTTAAATGAATAAAATAAAACATTTGCTTTTAGTAGTAGCAGACCATGGCTTTTGTTCACTGGGGCTTCCTGCAGCTACAAAGGTCACGCTCCTGAGCGCTGGAGCCCACGCATATACAAAATCGGACAATCACACTGAATCTGTGCAGCCAGATTGTACAATTTGCAGATAGAATATGGTTCAACCCACCCAATCTCTAAAGATCTATGCCATATGAAAAATGCTACATTCCTGCTACCTGACACTGTGAATCTTTCATGAAAAGGTACATTAGAAATGTACATAAGTACATAAGGCTTTTGCTTTTTCAATATGATGTGTCTACAGTATAAAATATTGAAGTGGAAGAAGGCTTTACCATAGACCCAGCCGATGCAGATGGACTCAAATATGGCCACAAATAGCAAACACATACCACTGGCAGCATAGGAATCAAACAACTGGAACACATACATGCCGCCCTGACAACAGAAGAAAACAGAATACTATTAAATAAATGTTTGTAACTGTTCTCTATAAAACTTATTATATATTGTAGTAAAGGCAGTATCGTTTTGAAACCCCTAAATTATTTATTTCGGGGGAAAAAGACTAATTACAACTGAGTTAATATTCAGCAAAAGTGTGGCCTTGCTTTTTTACAAGAGTTATTAAAAAAAGAAAGAGGAAAAAATATTGAGTGATATTTTAGACACAATTTGGCCAAATGAGCTCTTTTGTTCTGCTAGTGGTTAGAAAAGCCCTAATCACTTTATAACTGGCTGGCTAAAGTGCTATGTAGCTTACACTAATACATCACCTTAAATGTGCTTTCAGAAAATGTATGTTGCTGCTTCTTTTACATCATACACATTTTCATATTTTAAGTTATAATCTTGCATTAGAATTCATTCTAATCTTTAAAATTGTATTGTTTGCCATGTTTGCTGATGATGTCACTAACACTAATGAACTATTGGTATCAGACCAGCAACTGGAATTTTGTGGGATGTTCAATAACATTACACTTTTTAATCCGTTTCGAGCGAAGTGATACAAACACGCAAAATGCCCCACTGTAGTAAATATAAGAACTGTTGGAGTGCTGCTAGATCATAGTAGCTTGTCCCGTCCCTCACTACTCACCTTCTCCTGTCTCCCTTATTTCTTGTTAATCACTCTGTGTAAGTTCTGTTGGCTGTGTCTAGATTGTCTTGTTTTTGTTCTCCATATTTGTTTCTCATCCATGTTCATGCTTATAGTCTTGTGTTGGGTATTTGTTTGTGCTTTACTTAATAAAGAAAAGAATAGCACTTACATCCAAATACACCTACATCTCCAAAAACAAATTAATCCTACCATGCTTAAACAATCAAATTAGTGGACTGGAACTACATATTATATAACACTGAATATACAAGATATTAAACTATTATGTTATTACTATGATATTGCAAAATTCTAACATGTTCTGTGCATGTCCAATTTTCAATATACTGTATATATAAACCCCTTTTTTTCTTCACAGTAGAACAACAACAAATATTAAAGCTTAAGAAATGTATCATTTGGACCTTGAACATGTTGGGACAAGGGCATGTTTACCACTGTGTATCATCCTCTGTTTTCTTTTGACAGTTGTTAAAGTTTTGTGGAAGGAATAGGTATTTTTTTGTCATATATTTCATTTCATTATGCGTCATATGTTTTCAATTGGTAAAAGGTCTGGACTGTAGCCAGGCCAGCACTTGGATTCTATTACTTTGAAGAAATGCTGCTGTAATATATAATTTAAGCATTGTCTTGCTGAAATATGCAAGGCCTTCTCTAAAAAAAGACGCTTAAGAAATGGAAAAGTATGCAAGACCTATATATACATTTCAGCATTGATAGTGCCTTTTCTCATTACCAAGCTGCCCAATACATTATGAACCCCCGCACAATCGAACCTCACATTATCAGAGATACAGGCTTTTGAACCTAGCACTGATAACAAGCCGTATGGTCCTGCTACTTTTAGTTCGCAAATCATGATGCCAATGGATTTAAAAAATAATGTTAAATGGCTAAGATTAGCTTGAATTAGCTTTAGCCCAGAGAAAACAGTGGTGTTTCTAAAATTTATACAAGTGCATCTCAATAAATTAGAATGTCGAGGAAAAGTTCATTAATTTCAGTAATTCAGTATTAAATAAATTCAATGCACACAGACTGAAGTATTTTAAGTCTTTGGTTCTTTTAATTATGATAATTTTGGCTGACATTTAACAAAAACCCACTAATTTCTTATCTTAACAAATTAAAATGTGGTGATATGTCAATCAGCTAACCAACTCAAAACAACTGCAAAGTTTTCCTGAGCCTTCATAATGGTCTCTGAGTTTGGTTCATTAGGCTACACAATCATGGGGAAATAAAACAAAAAGTTGGTTAAATGACCATGGTGTTGGTGTGCTTGACTGGCCAGCAAACTCACCAGACCTGAACTCCATAGAGAATGAGAAACAAAAGACCAAAAAATGCAAATGAGCTGAAGGCCACTGTCAAAGAAGCCTGGGCGTTCCTACAACCTCAGCAGTGCCACAGACTGATCACCTCCATGCCATGCCGAATTGACCAAAGTAAATGAACATACTTTCCACGAGGCTAACAATTCACTAAAAATGTTTTTTTTTATTTTTATTATTGGTCTTATAAAGTATTCTAATTTGCTGAGATAGTGAATTGGTTAGTTTTTGTTAAATGTGAGCCAAAATTATCACAATTAAAAGAAACAAAGATTACAACTACTTCAGTCTGTGTGCTGAAGATAAGATTTGCTGAAATAACTTGAAACTGACAAAAGTAATAATAAAAATGTACCAAAAATTAACTAATGAAAATTACATTGCTTTTGAATTGTGGTTCAACAGAAGCATAAAAAAACAAATTAATAAAGCTGGCCTGGACAAAAATGATGGTACCCTTAACTTAATATTTTGTTGCACATTCTTTTGAGGCAATTACTGCAATCATGTGATTTCTGTAACTCCCAATGTGATCTGTCCACAAGGTATTTTGGCGCACTCCCCATGAGCAAACTCTAGCTGTCACTGGTTTCAAGGGTGCCTTTTCCAGACTGCATGTTTCAGCTCTTTCCACAGGCCACATGAGGATAGTCCAATGTTTATTCTTAGCCATTCCTGGGTGTTTTTAGCTGTGTGTTTTGGGTCAGTATACTGTTGGAGGACCCATGACCTGCAACTGAGACCAGGCTTTCTGACACTGGGCAGCACATTTAAGTCCAGAATACCTTGATAGTCTTGAGATTTCACTGCACAGATTCTAGGCACCCTGTGCCAGATGCAGCAAAGCAGCCCCAGACCATAACTGGGTCTCATCCATGTTTCATAGTAGGTACAGTGTTCTTTACTTTGTATGCTTCATTTTTGTATCTGTAAACATAAAGCTGATGTGACTTGCCAAAAGCTTCAGTTTTGTCTCAGCTGTCCAAAGGACATTCTCCCAGAAGCTTTGTGGCTTGTCAATATGCATTATGGCAAATTCCAGTCTCGCTTTTTTATGATTTGTTTTCAAAAGTCGAGTCCTCCATTAAGTCCACTTTAACTTAAGCAGTGACCAATGCTGCTATCTGACACTGATGTACCTTGATGTACCTCACCTTTAATCTCTTTGGAAGTGAGAAGCTGTTCTGGGCTCTTTGGTTACCATTTGTATTATCCATCTCTTCAATTTTTCATCAATTTTCCTTTTGCGGCCACATCCAAGGAGGTTTGCTATAGTCTTATGGACCTTAAACTTCTGAATAATATGTGCAACTGTAGTCACAGGAACATTAAGCTGCTTGGAAAAGATCTTATAGACTTTAACTTTAACTTTCTTGTCTATAATTTTCTTCTCCTGAGTCAACTCTCTCCTTTTTTCTGTGGTCCATGTTCAGTGTGGTGCACACCATGATACCAAACAGCACAGTGACGACTTTTCACCCTTTTAACAGGCAGACTGACTGATTACAAGTTTGAAGACACCAGTGATGCTAATCAAAGGGCACACTTTAGTTGAACGAATTATTTTCAATCTTTTCTAGGGGTACCATCATTTTTGTCCAGCCTAAGTTTCATTATTTTTTTTTTCTAAATGCTTCTGTTGAACCACAATTCAAAAGCAATGCCTGATTTTCATTAGTTAATTTTCAAAACATTTTTATTTATTATTATTCATCCTGCTGAATATCTGCTGAAATGTTTTCCATTACAGTTCCTCTTTACTGCAAACTATCAGCTGTAACCATTAAAAGTGTTACAAATTGCTTTCCATTAGCGTGTTCATTAAAACATCATTAAACTAAAACCATTGCAGAAACATATAGTAATCTGAATGCTTAATGATGTCTTAATGGTCCCTATTGGTGTTTTATTCAACTGTAATCCACTAGACATAAAATGCTACCAATGGAAGGCAGCACATTACCAGTTGAGAACTACAGGGACTATTATAGTTCCATTAAAACCATTCAATCGTTTACTAATTATATATGAGTTTTGCTCTTTTTTTCAGCAAGGCAGAACAACACTAATTTACAAAAACAACACCCATTGCATGTATTGGTACAAAGTGTTTACATTAATAAAAAAAAAATTGTTAAACATTTTGTAAACATCACTCGATCCTCAATCACAGTCACGCCTTATTCGTTTCCTTAAGTGAATAATGATTATTTCATGAACAGTGTTACATGCGGCAGAGCTTAAATAGAATAAATCACACAGCTTCCTGAACTTTAAAGATTTCAAACATCACAAATACTAGTGACAGACAAACCATAATCTGTCAATTACAGATGTCTCTCATTTGATGTACCTTAGTAGATGCTGTATTTTACTTCCGGTTTCTATGTGTTAAAACTTAAATAAATGAATAGTGCAGCCAAGCCATATTATTTAGGGAGCTCATTTGATTTGCTAATTCTGTATTTGTTACCTATAGCTTTTACTTTGTAGCTATGTAGAGTTGTAGAGAGTTTTGCAAAAGTCCAAATATTGTTCATAGGAAAGACAAGCACAAATTACACAGTAGATACAGGATGCTATGAATAATATTTTATCATGTGACAATTTCTGTATGCAGTGTTGTATACAGAATCCATTGGTGCTCAAAACTGCATTTACAGCACATTTCATAAAGCATAAAACTGCATTGATCTTACCTCTGTCAACATGGTTAAACCCAATATATATGAAGCTATTGACATCCCTAAGATCAGGAGCTCTCGACGGTATCCCACTCGGAAGGTTTTGGGGTACATGTCCACCACAGCGGTTACAAGACTCTCTACACACACAAACTACACAAAAGTATCAATAATTAATATGTGAATGTGATTTCATTCCATGAAAAATCTCTTTATAAATACAATGCGAGATTAGATGTATGATGTGCTTTAATTGCTATGTTAATTGATGGAGATTGTATTACTTGACTGTCTAGACCGAGGAAGATGAGCATCATGAAGAAAAGGAACGCCCACAGAGGAGACCACGGCATCATGGTCACAGCTTTTGGATATGCAATAAAAGCCAAACCTGGACCTGAAATAAATCATAAATATGTAATTAGAATAAAAAAAAATATATGTGGTCATGACTATGGCTCAAACTTTATAATATCAGTGCCTCCACAGTGAGAAGTACAAATCTAACCGAATGCAATGTCCAGTTAAGTGTAGTTTATACTACTCATTGTTTTAATGACAGAATTATGAACATCATTAGATGGCATTAACAAAGACATCTTCATAAAGTTATCCACACTTCTAACTATAAACATAAGTATACATTCGTACAGAGATTTTTCCACGGTGGATATCACTTAATAAATCCAGTATTAAATCCAGTGCCACAAATAAGAAATTTAACAATTAGTTTTAATCTTTTTCTCTCTCTCTCTCTCTCTCTCTCTCTCTCTCTCTCTCTCTCTCTCTCTCCCTCTCTCTCTCTTTCGCTCGTTAAACATGCTCCTGAGGTACCAGTGAGCACTGTTCCTGTCCCTCTCCTCGGATCTGGCCGCTTCATCCCAGCCTGCCTCTGGATGTGGTTCTCTTTGTTAGGAGGTCACTCTGTTTCACATCTACAGCCTGGGGATCCATAAAATTACGGAGTAACACAGAAGCTTTGAGGATGGATTTGGACTGTACTTAATGTCAACAGTCTGCTACACTCAGGATTACAGTTTGCATTTAATCACCATCACTGCACAACTCAACAAAATTTAGCTGTAATAAATGGACAGTTGGTGACACCCAGATTAGAATGGGTTCCCTTATGAGTCTGGTTCCTCTCAAGGTTTCTTTCTTATGCCATCTCAAGGAGTTTTTCCTTGCCACAGTCGCCACTGGCTTGCTCATTAGGGACAAATTTACTCAGAAATGCACCCAAATTCGTAGACTACTCAGAACATGTCTTACTCATCCAGTGATGGTAGATTAAGCAGAGAGGAGCTTTTCAAAGCTGAAACTAATCAATGGGGGAAACATTGGGTTATGGCATCGTTCACCCAGGGCGTCATTCAAGCTAGAACCGCCATTGCCGGTTGGGGGAATCTACTTAGCACAAACATACAGTTCACCGTTAGTTCAACAGCAAGCAGAACATTTTGAGAAGCATAAATGATGGAAGAACGTCTCTAGGTTACGTATGTAACCGAGGTTCCCTGAGGGAACGAGACGCTGCGTCAACAACGCTTTGAGAACGTAGCCCTGAGACAGGAACGCAAGTTCTCTCCTCAAAAGTTAGCGGTTCAACTAAGTTAGATCTAGATCTAGTACTGGCTGTAGAACTCGGACTCTCTGTCTGATGTGATGTGTCACGTTTATTAGCTTCCTGGTCTCTCTGTTACACAGATTACACACGTGATTTAGAGCATGGACAACAGTCGGAAGCGTTCCCAAAACATTGTTGACGCAGCTCGAGTTTCTGAACGGAAAACTCCTGACTCTAACTTGCCACAGCACCCATGGCCTTATTTGCATGATTTTTTTTAAGTAGTTGAAAATAAGGTTTTCGGCTCATAATAATGTATTAGATATCAATCAGTGTTTAACTCATTCTATTAATAGATTGGTGTGCTAAAAGTGACATTAGAGTCTTTTCACATAAACTGAGTTATTAAGCGAGTCTTGAGATAAAAATGATAATAAGACATTATAGCTATAATAAATCATGTACTTGGACACTGAAGTACATTTTAAAGCAAATACTTTTGTACTTTTACACTTTTGAAAGTTCAAAGGAAGCACTTACTGAAGTAATATTTTACTGAGTGAATCTATTCTTTAACTGAAGTACATGTTTTAAGTTCTTCGTTCACCATTGTCTGAATTTTAGATTTTGAGAAATATAAATATATACAGAATTTATAAACTGCAGTGGTAGTTTAGTGGGTAAGTTCAGAAGGTTAGGGTTTAAGCCTCTTGATCAGGGTCCTTAAATATATCAGTTTTAAAAAGCAGTGTACCTGATCCTGCACCTGTGCTTTAGCAACCCTCTTTATGAGATATGCGCAAAAAGAGGCCTTTCACTATACTGAAAATATATGTATCTTAGATTTTTTCTTTCAATATTCTTATCAGTCACATTTTTCTGCTTTTTAGATTTATATCTCTTTCAGATAATTTGTGAGTCTTCGGCTAATTTGTTAGTTGTTGCTGTAGTTAATCTACTTCTGAGGTTTAAGTAACAGTGGCGTTTAATATGAGAAAATATAAAAAATAAACTTGTTATAATAATTAGATTTTGATGACAATCTTAAAGACGGGGTTGATAACAGTCAAAAAAAGTCAAAACTTTAAATGTAATTTTGTAAACAATACAATATAAAAAGTTATATAGTACTATTCCATTTAGCATAAAATGATAGTTATATATGACCTGGCCAAAAAAGGTCACCATCTAGATTTAACTAAGCAAACAGGTAAGAGCCATCTATTAGATAAATACTGCAGTCATTAATTAGTTTCAATTGGTAGCATGTTATTGATTGTCTGTAAGTAGCCTCTATTTCTTAAACAACCATGTTGAATAACATATCCTTAAAAATAGTGGAAATGATGTTACTCTGATTCAGAAAGGACCAAATTATTGGCCTGCATCAAGCAAAGATAACAACTGAGAAGATTTCTATAACCAGTCAAATGTACTTAAGAACTGTAAAATGCATTATTAAAACCTGGAAGGATGGTGAATTTAAGGAAGAAATGTGGTCTGAAAGAAAGATTAAATTACCATGATGAGACAGTACCTGAACTTTTGGTCAAATCAAATTGTACAAAAACAACAGCAGAACCTATGGCTATGTTTAATAGTGAAAGCATTTCCAAATACACAACCCGAACAACTCAAGGGATTAGAACTAAATAGCTTTGTAGGCTAAAGAAAACCACTTATTAGTGAGGCTAATAGGGAAAAACACTTCAGTTCACTGGGGAGCATATCAATTACTCTTAAACGATGGAAAAAAGGTCATGTGGTCTGATGAGTCCAGATTTACCCTGTTTCAGAGTGATGGATTCATCAACGTAAGTAGAGCGACAGATGAAATGATGCACCCCTCATGCCTAGTGTCTACCATACATGCCTGCGGGGAAGTGTTATGACCTAGTGTTGATTCACAGTTGATCAGGTCTAGGTTCTGCAATATTATGCACCCAAAAAAATGCTGACTACCTGAATATACAGAATAACCAAGATTATCCATCAATGGACTTTTTCTTTCTTGATGGAATGACCAAGATGTTCCAAGATGACAATGCCAGGATTCAAACTATAATTGTAAAACAGGTCCAAGGAGCATAAGGCATCATTCACACATTGATTGGCCACCACACCAGACCTTAACCCCACTGAGAATCTTCAGGATGTGGTGGAAAAGACATTATTCAAAGATCAAAACAAAAGGTGGTCTAACAAAATAATTAGTGTGTGACTTAAATGCATGACAATCCAGAGTGCATTAAAATGGACAAAAAATATTAACAAAACCATTTTGGCTGTAAATAAACTGTGCTTTTTATGCACCGCTTATGACCACAACATATGGCTTATGACCAAAATGATATGGACATCTGACCATCACACTTGTACACGTACAGTTCCCAAACAGTTGTACCAAAGTTTTGAGCACACAATTGTTTCAAGCAACTTTGCATGCAATTTTCCTTAAATGAAACTAAGAATGTATTCAAAACTGTCTCAGCATGACAATGCACCTTTGCACAAAGCAAGACTCATGAAAGCACGGTTTACAAGGTTGGAGTGGAAGAACTTACTTGCACTGATCCCTGAACTCAACCGCACTGAATACCTTCGAGATGAACTTGAGATGTAAAGATCACTGCATGCCAGACCTCTTCAGTGCCTAACTTCACTACTGCCCTTTATCACCACATCCATGAATTTAATTTTGTGAGGTTGTAAAGTAAAAGCTTGAGCTTTGCCTCAATATGGCATTTTGTCATTAATTCATCCGATGATTAAAACAATTTTTAAGTGCACAAAATACAAGTGTATTTAAATACAATGTACTGTAAATAAAATCTTATACAATCAAGCACAATAGTATTTGGAAAATAATGGTGCATCTGTTGGGGTTGACAGATCATGTCTCTCAAGTGGATTATTTTTTTTATATATATATATATATATATATATATGTCTGATTTCTTCTGGGAAAAAAAAATACATTCCGCTTATAGATTATTTTGCGTATTTTGTCTGTCACAGTTTGAGACTCTGTAGAGAGCAACTCATCTTTTGCATAGCCACCATCTCCTCTAGTGTACAATTAGGCCAGTATTATTTTTACATGAAGAAATTCGGATAGGCCCATGGCAAATATTAATTGAATTATAATAACGATATTATAATAAGACATTGTAGTTGTTTTACCAAAGAAATGCCAAGTAACACTAAAATTGTGTAAATAACCTAATCTTTTGTTCATTGCTGCAAGCTACCCTAGCCTATCTACTGGCTGTCACACTCACCTGATTCAGCCACAGCTTCAATCGGCACATTCTGTTCGTAAGCCATGAAACCTAACACCGAGAAGATGGCAAATCCTGCCACAAAACTCGTGCCGCTGTTCAAGCAGCATAGCATGACACAGTCCCTGAAACAGACACACATTCCTGTAACCTGAACCTAGTCTCATGTGAAAAAATTGTTAACATAAGAAAGTAATAGTGAAAGTTTTGTGATTTTGTTTTCTTTTTTTTATTAATTTTGTTTAAGGCCTTTACATGGTAGCTTTGTAGCTCTAGTACTAAAGAATCAAACATTTACCAAATGTTCATCCATGGCCAAACTGTTATGCAGGATTGTTAATCAGCTATGCAGAATTAGAATGAACTGTACTGTAGTTAATAATAATGTATACAATTATTAAAATGTATCATTTAAACATACAGTACAGACCAAAAGTTTGGACACACCTTCTCATTCAAAGAGTTTTCTTTATTTTCATGACTATGAAAATTGTAGAGTCACACTGAAGGCATCAAAACTATGAATTAACACATGTGGAATTATATACATAACAAAACAGTGTGAAACAACTGAAAATATGTCATATTGTAGGTTCTTCAAAGTAGCCACCTTTTGCTTAGATTACTGCTTTGCACACTCTTGGCATTCTCTTGATGCCTACTTTAAAGAACCTACAATATGACATATTTTCAGTTCACTTTTTTATTATGTATATAATTCCACATGTGTTAATTCATAGTTTTGATGCCTTCAGTGTGACTCTACAAAGAAAACTCTTTGAATGAGCAGGTGTGTCCAAACTTTTGGTCTGTACTGTATATATATATAATATATATATATAAACTTTTGGTCTGTACTGTATATGTATACAAAGTATCTCTACAAATGTAATTATTCAATTCTATTTTTCCACCTAATCCTTTTTATTATTGTTAACTTAGTTTTGAATATTTGCAACACTAAGATATTGCAAAAAGCCGGTAATATGCAAATTAGTCTTCTAATAGCCTTTAAATATGTTATAATGCAGACCAATCGTAATTAATGAACATCAACGCTTCAGCAATTGAGATTAGAATTTCACAATGCTCACACAATGAGTAAAAAAATATAGAATTGTACAGCCCTACAATGCAGGTTTTTGGTATGTTTTTTTATAAATTCAAGGCTTACCTGTAACAGTTGTTATTATAACTGTTATAGCTCCCGAGAGCAGTCAGACATCCTAGACAGATGGCATATGAGAAGAAGATCTGAGTTCCAGCATCCACCCATACCTGAAGAAAAGATTACATTTCCATTTTTACCAGGAATAACACAAAACAGACTACCCGGAATTGTGCTAGTCTGCTTATAGAACAGTTCTATGATTACAGTTTACAACTTATTAATAAATAACATGCACTGATTAGGCATAAGTTCCCTGCCACCTGCCTAATATTGTGTTGGTCCCCCTTTTGCTGCAAAACAGTCATGACCCATCGAACATTAACAGCATTTACTTCTTCAGCAATTTGAGCTACAGTAGCTCATCTGTTGGTTAGGACCACACGGGCCAGCTTTCGCTCCCCACGTGCCATCATTGAGCCTTGACTACCCATGACCCTGTCAATGTTATGCCTGATGCTTTGTACAACACAAATTTTTAATTATTAATAAGAATTATAAGTACGCTCCTGTTCTAACTGAGGGCTGAATGTTTTCAAATTTTTTTTAACTAATATTGCGATTGCGATTTATTATGCAATTTTTTTTTCTGTAATATTCAACAAAGACAAGCAATACATCATTGTGAAATCATTGTGTAGTATTACCAACAGAATATTAGATAAATTAAACATACATTTTCTTTTCTGTAGGCCAGACCTATGTGTTAGGATCAAATTAGGTGATGCATGAACTAATATGAATGACATTTTTAATAACTACAATCACAGTAGTATTTTGAATAATTTGTGAAACTGTAAGCCTTGTAAGCATGTAATAATGGAAGTCAGTAACAAATCACACAAGCTAAAGTATAGATTGCAGAAATACAAAAACAAATCTGGGATATTTAGGTAATTCAAAATCACTGTAATATGTAAAAATTTATATTGCATTTTTAAAACACTGTATGTGAACTTTACTAGACAATCTGTAAATAAATGAATAAATAAATATATTTATAAGAATTGCTGAAAAATAAAAGAAAACAAATATCTGTTAACATTTCTTGTGTAGCCCCGGTATAGCGACGTGGCTAAAATATGTGCGAGAGGGCATTGCTGAGCTGCTAATACAGTGCATTTATCGAAGCCGCGAACCCAGACTTGGTCACCATACTAACCAAGCGATATCATATCTTTCGCGTTACTGCTTGAGTAATTCCCATGTGCCATTTTTGAAGTGCATTCATATGGAGTTAGAATTTCAAACGTTTCGATCAGTGATCCCTGTCGGGTGCTATTTCGCTTATTTGACACACTGGTGTACGGGTTTTAAGCTATGCAACTGTCGTACATGCCTTTGTGGTGGTTAAGGGCTGTATCAGGTTATTAGTGTTGTCCCTTGAATTTACCTTAGCAGGGCATGTTTTGCAACAAAACCTGATGCTGCACAATAGCATCTTTTTTAAAGCCAAAATAGTCCAACACAACATAGTGTTCCTATTGAACAGTAAAGTTTCTGCAATGCCAGGTTCTGTCAAGCCTGAGGTCATTGTACAACTGATCAAGGTGCAGTGTAGCATGCCAACTTGATGATTCCTCTGCAGGCTGCATTACTCTCGCGTCACTTGAGAAAGTGTAATCGCAGCAGCCTCTGCGGTTGAAATATCTTGTTTTTTTAAATATCGCAATATTATCGCAAATGCGATTGTGACTAAAATGGAAGCCCTGCAGCTTTATTAACTGTGCTATTGCCATACAGGACTGCCTTCAAAATAACCTTGAATGCATTACTCATGAGAACCGGATATAATTTCGCTTGCTATGCCATTTGATTTTTAAATACACATTTTAAGTCGTCAGCATCACTTGGATTGCCTTAAACCCTTTCAGCAGCTCCACCTGACTTGGATAAAAGGTTTGACTATTGACATGCATCTAAATTATTTTGAATTGAGTTATTTTCTTTAGGGGTAACAATCGTGGCCATGGTATTTGTATGTGGAAGCCAAATTAAGCCAGAGCCTCTTTTAAACTGCTCTCACATAACCATTGAGCCACTAATCTCCTTTACTGGGAAAACAATTGACAGCTTGCAGTATTCGCTTCCTCTGGCGAGTAACCAGGGAAACTCATCTGGCCTCACAAACTCAGAGCAGCTTCCCTTCAGGAACATCCATTCTGGACCCTTGGTCATTTACACCTTTTCTGTTTCCCACTAGGTCGCTGTGGATATGCTAGAACGACTTCGCCTGGACACAATGCTAAGTTATTTAAGAGTTGCTTATTGGTGTTGTGGCTAATTTGGAGGTTTGTTTTGTCTTGTTTGGGTCAGCAGATGGTTGGCCTGAAGTGAAAGGAAGTTTTCCAGTTTTTTTTTTAATAAAGAAATAAAGTTTTTCAAATGCTAAATTGCCTTTTCTGAACAAAATACATTTTATGCTATCTGATTTCTATCTATATTTACATGGTTTATACAATTATATGAATAAATGTGTTCAGCTATGATATAAATTTAAGAAATAAACGAAAAGTTAAACACAGAGTTACCTAACCTTTAGATATCATAACAGCAATTCAAAATTGATGATTTTGCTTATATGCTAAGAATCAAAAGAGACATTTACACGTGACTAATGGATTTTGAGCTTATGAACATTTCATGCATTTCCAAAAATATCATGAGCATAGAGAAGTTGGCACAAGAACTTTAGCTTTTATCTACACAGTTGTATCCCCTCTTAATTATAAGTTGCTATTGATCATGTGTCACAGCCAATTTCTGTTAACTAGGTCAAATTGCTTCTCTGTTCATTTCTACTATGCTTTATATGATATCTTGTGCATCACAGCCTTTTCCATTTTGTCATATGTTTTATGCTGTGCTCCAGCATAAAATATTACAGCCTTTATGTGATATCTACATGAAAAAAGAACACAAAAGGAGACCCTTGGGTGCAGAGACCCTTGGGTTGTCCTTCATTTTGCTTATATAGCAAAATCAAGGACAAACCATTTATTTCATTTGTTAATATTGCCATCAATATCAGATATGCTATGAAGCATTGACTATTTATTTCCATTTACAACTTAAGAATATGTTTAGAATATTTCCCAATAAAAAAAATCTACTAGCCAGATAATGTCCGAAAACCTGTCAGTAATGGAAAGACATTCACTATGGTGTAATAATTAAGAATTTAAATCAATGCTGCTATAATGTAATTGAGAGGAAATGGCAAATTGCCAAACATGAATGTGAATAATAATACTTTCTGTTGTACCTTGTAAACAACAGGAAAACTTAAGGAGACATGTTCGAAAGAAGAACT
The DNA here is from genome assembly GCA_039877035.1 of Silurus lanzhouensis. Classification (NCBI taxonomy): domain Eukaryota; kingdom Metazoa; phylum Chordata; class Actinopteri; order Siluriformes; family Siluridae; genus Silurus; species Silurus lanzhouensis. Next base: position 3,660,864 of record JBCEWE010000329.1, read on the forward strand.
ATGCTTAATGCCTTGAATGTAATACAAATAACCTTATTGTTATTATCAATTGTTTATCTGTGCAACAGATAAGACCACTGAAGTCTTCATTAAGATAAGACTGTGACCGAAAATCATGCGACCACTGACAGGCGGGTCTTAAAATGAAGATTTTTTTAGCTCTTTTAAAACTTACACTTTAAAATATTGCCAGGATATTCCTAAGGAACTTGATACACAAATTTACTGTGGGTCTTATTTAAATCAATAAGGATATATATATTTTTTTACCTATAATATATTTACTGTTTACATCTAAGCTTTTAAATGCAGTTATTTAACTTAAACTGTATTACTCTATACTATATAAAACTATATAAAATACTGATTAAAGTATGTATGTATGTATGTATGTATGTATGTATGTATGTATGTAGTTATGTATGTATGTAGTTATGTATGTAGGTATGTGTGCATGTATGTATGAAATTCCTGGTAACAAGCTCACCTGAAAGATGGCATGGCATAAAGAAGGGCATTCCTACCTGAGGGTCTGAGAGCCTTGAGATGTCTGGGTAAAGGTAGAACTTGATTCCATCTGCTGCACCAGGAAGTGTGATCCCTCGAATAAGCAGGATCACCAACATAAAATAAGGGAAGGTTGCAGTGACGTATACCACCTGCAGAAGAGTAGTATTAGTGCTGGTTAAGAAAATAAATATCCACCTGACTGAAGTTACCCAATGTGAAGTGATTACCCAACATGGACTACAAATGCATGCAGATTGCCAGAAAGGTACTAGCAAGAAACTAAGATGCTAGCATTAATTTGCTAGTCAACAAGCATGGCCATACCTGTTGATCAGTTAAACCAGCACTAGGCTAAAACTAATTAACCTAAACTAGCCTAGACCAGTTGGGAATCAGTGCTACTCCTAGCAGGGGGTTTTTTAGTAGACATATTGTCTAAAAGATTTAGACACTTAATGAACTAAAACAAGCATGGTACAAGGAAAAATGAATACAGGAGGAGGTTTTCTTTTACTAGTCTACTAAGTGTAAATGAATGGCATTTGAGTGAATGAGGCAGGATGAGTGGTGGGAGCGATACTCTTGAGATGGTGAGAAGGGGTTAAGGAATGCTCTGAAGCATGCCAAGCAGGCAGGTTTGGCTCTCAAAAGCCTAATTGAGAGCCGGCTGAAAGACTGATTCTCAGGGGAAAGGACAAGGTTCAGCTCTGAGCCAGAGGTTTTGATGGAAAGAAGCACTTAGCACCATGTCTCACTCACAAAAAAGGACAAAGATAGAATACTCAAGAGGCTACCGGTTTGTGATTTGTCATCACGATGTTCACAGACTAAACCATTATCAGGTTTCTAATAACAGAAAGAGATTTGTCTCACAAAATACAAGTGGATTTTGATTCTTCACTCCATCGTACAAGTCATAGCAGAACATCAGGCCAAGGCTTGCTCTCTGATATAATTTAGAGGTTTCTTAGTGTGGGTGGCTAAAACTTTTTTTTTTTTTTTGCAGAAACCCATTCAAGGTCCATAGAAATGAGGTTCAGCATACTGAGGTTCTTTCAACACCATAAACAAAACCGCACTTGGGGGGTGGCACTAGGTTCTTGTCCTTCTGGCGTTCAGTCAAGTCCATGCAAGGACAAGACAGGGCTTGGATACAAAAGCTTTCTGCCCTGTTTCCCTCTAGAAGAAGCCCAACCGGGATGTGTTGGCAGTGTGGGAAAATGTGTGGCAAAGAAACGTACAATTACCAGTGCCTTCACTTTGACCTCAGCCATTTTATCGTACTTAAGCGTACATATACTGGACAAAAAGCATGACTTTATGAAGATTAACAGATATCTTTTTTACATGGTTACGTAATCGTGCCTGATTAGATGTGTTTACTTATTGACACTTCTTGCTCACGTGTGAAGAATCTTTGTTGCAAAAACAACTGAATCTACTGTTTTGTTTCAAGACACGTTTTAATTGAAGTGCGAGTTAGCACTTTCTCACCTGCACCAAATCACAAAAACAACAAGTGAAGTAAAAAAAAAAAGCTGTGAGATTATCATCTTAAAATATTTAAATCTCTCAAAGGAGAGCGGAAACACTTCAAAATCCCAGTTTTGTTACACTTTCAAGTAGTCTAACACTATGATTACATATACCAAGTGGGCACTACAGAAAGAGAATCCTAACTTGGCACTTAGATGTAAGTGCAAGGTTTCCACAAACAATGATCCAACTCGTCATGAGTCTCGGAAGCATGCTGATTTTCTCCCAGCTCTCACCGGGTAAACATTTAAACCCTCGGATTCACAGGTCAGCCCTATGACATAAATCTACTGCTGGCTTATGTGAGAATCACACACGGTCACAAAAGGCCTGTGGTGAGTAGCCTAACAATAGTCCTGAATGCTCTGCTGTGTATAGCGTTCAAACAGGAGGAAAAAAGTGCCTCACTAGCTGCCATAATTCCTCACAGAAGGGAAGAGCCGAGCTGAAGAACTCTGCATGCTCCTCATGAACGCTCTACTTTCCGTCAATGAATACAGAAATCAATCTTGGCCTGGTCACTAAAGCCTTGCCGTGAAGGGACATTCTTCCCTGTTACTTCATGGCCAAACAAAAGCTACTTCAAGAGATACAGGGCCTCGCTGCCGAGTTCCTTTCTCCGCGACCTGTACAATGTGAACCCATTTGTTTTACCCCACACAACCCTCTACTTTCTCTCTTTTTTCCCCTCCACACATCCCTTTCCTTTTCTTCTTTCTGGCTCATTCAGTCTGTTCGGCGTTCTTAAAGACCGCTAAGCGAATCGCATCTAGAGGAAGACTAGCATCAGAGGATGAAAGTCCTCATTGGACTGGAGTACCGGTAAAGGCAACAGACGGCCTCTTCCAGAAATAATAATAAATAATAAAAATAATGAATTCCTTCCATGAAAATTTAAGCAAGTAGGATCTTTTTTTTATATATATTTATATATCCTGTTACACTTTAGTTGCATCCTGTTACACTTTATTTGCTGATGATTCCAGTTTTTACTTTTAAACCTCGGAACCTTGGAAAATGGCCAGCTAGGTTTAAGGTCATTTTAGTAGTCAGTCAAAGGATAGTGGATAGTTCTTGATTCATCCATTCAAAGATCTACATGCAGGTCCTTCCAAAAGCTAAATTAATTTTTAGTTTCAAATATATATAGCCATTAGCTTTCTCTCTTAAATCAAATTGTTAGAAAGTGTAAGTGTAAAAATGAGAAGAAATGTTACAGGATTTATATATGCAAGGTAACGAAAGAGATTAGACTGAGAAAGATATTAGAGCTGAACAGTAAAATTCTATATTCATTTCTTTCGTTTTTGCATCTGTACAATATGCAAATGACCACATAATTCCTACAAAAGCAAACATTCAGTAACTATATTAAATATAGTTTGACGCTTTAAACTTCTTAAATGTTCCAATAAACATCTTGCAGGCTGATTTTTACGACACATTTTCACTAAAACTGTGCCATTTTGAATCTGATCACTAACTCTGATTTTACCTTTCCAGTTGATTTAGGACCTTTCCATATGCAGAAATAACAAATGACCCAAGCCACTGCAAGGCACAGAGCAAGTTCCCAGCGCAGCTTCCCAACATGCTCAATTCCACTGGATATACTGAGGACACGACGCCTGAAAAATTAAAACATGGCCGTATTATGAAAATTATATTAGTTCATATTTTCCATTTACCATGCAGCATGTTGCAGTTTATTCAGACACAGGTTAAAGCTAGAATTTAAATATATTGCTGAAATTTGATCAGGACCTAACCCAGTCATTAAACAGTGATTATACGTGGTCTGATTATAATCATGAGTCTGAAACTAACGTGTGAAATTTGTGCTTAAAACCAGTCACTCTTTCAGTTTTGTAGGATGACATGTTAGATGTATAATACCCACAGTCATGTCTCAGGATCTATGTCCTTTTAGTATTAATCATCTTTGGCATGTTCCTGGACAAGATCCAAGGTCTGAGTCGTAAGCGTGATCACACTGCTAACGCCTGGCTTTGGCAAACACACAGAAAACCTTCGGCGCCAAATTTGTGTCTATACCATTTCTAGCTGTGCGAGTGCCCTTTTGATGCTTGTTCACAACAGCAATGCAAAAAGAATGACAAATTATCAGTGAAAAAGGTTACGCAGTTCTGTTTAATAGTAAGCGGTGGCCCAATTGCTCCATGGATGTGCCGTGCCAAAAGCTGTCTGGCAAGCGGGAGCATCACTGTGCTTTGTGCCTTCCTTGGTTTTTATGCTGATGACACCAGATAGATCGTAAGTGGAAGTCATTCGCAGCCTTGAAACTAGTTCTATATAAAATCTCTAGACGGTTGTCAAATAAGAGTCTGACAGAATAAACTCTATTTTATAACATATTATGTCATGAAAAAAGTTCAAATTTTAAATATGCATATATACATATAGTTTTTATATGTAATTATCATTTCTACAAAAGGCTGTTGCATATCATCGATCAAATGTTAATATATAAATACAGCAAATTTATACTTACTCCCAAAACTCAATGACTGGTGAGGTGGAATAAGGGTTGGTGAAATTTGCCAAACTGGCATTGTTGAAATCCACACAGTTTTCTAAAAAAAAGAAAAAATGGAATTGGCCAGCTTTAAATTGTGTTTATTCGTTCATTCATTATTCATTCATACATTTATTAATGTATTCAATCTTCAGCTACCACAAGAAGGGACATCTTGGATGGAATGCCATTATTGCATACAGTACCATACACACAAATTCACACCTAGCACCAATTTGGCATAGCAAATTGACAGATATATTTAGATACGGCAAAGAAACCAGAGAACCTATAGGTAAGCAAAATAGACACAAAGAAAACATATGATGTGCAACACAAACAAAAACCTGAGCTCAAACAAGGGACTCTGAAGATAAAAGCTGACAAATAAAGTGACACTGGCATTAATTCAACAATAACAACAATCTCAAATTGCCAGTTATATATATTTATACTGTGGTGAAAAATCTCAAAATCTTAAATAATAGTCTCAGGCTCGAGAAGAATCAGCGAGTGAGGAAAGAGATATCTCCTCTTCCCTTATTTGCTTTTATTTCTTTTCACTCCTACCCCTCCCGTCCACATGCAGCTCATACAGCATATTCATACAACAAGTTGCCTTTTACTAGAACAGAATGTTTTAGAGCATGTAGCCATATGAAAAATCGGTGAAAAAACGACCTTGGGGGGAACGAAACGTTCTTTACTGACGCACTCTATAGTACATAAAGTGTTGAATGTTAAGAAACAGAAGACTGGAATGAAGTTATGGAATTTCAGATTAACATGACATTCACAAAGTATAATTAAACAAGGTTTAAAGTTTTTCGTTACAATACATAGTAGGATTGCAATTGTGGGTTTTTTCTTATGTTAGCAAAGCTTTATAGCCTTAGAGTTTGTGGATGTGGATGACTTCATGGGGTAGCAAGATAGTCAGAGATCACTAATGTATATTTAACTGACAAAGTAATGCCAAACTAATTTAGTGTGTTTAGTTTAGTGTACAAGAACAAACAAATGCATCTTTTTTTACGTGATTGATCTAAAGCTACTATTTGTATATACAGTATAACTCATTTAAAGATAGTAAGTGCTAACAATAAAGTGCTTTGTTTACAGCTGATGTGTTTAGCAGCCAAGCGTATTTGACATCACCTTCTGAAACCATCATGAGTTTACTATTAGCAATTCCAAGAGGAAATTTCTTTGTTTTGTTTTGTTTTTTAATCAGAGGTCAGCAATTAGAAGTTACAAATGTTAGTCAATGTGAGGGATAAAAAGCAAACAGTAAAGCTAATGACAGGATTGCCAAATTGGAGTAGTTTAAAAATATGGCAATATAAATACATTTCCTTCTCAAAATATATACACTTTTCTTGAATTAACACAATTATTTACATGCAGTATGTAGGAATGATTATGTTGATTTCGGGTGATATCGGCTTGCCAGCTACAGGCTGCGATGATAACGCTCATGAACTGTAATATAGAGATAAACAAACCTGTGTTCCAGTAATGGCCACAGGAGGCCCAGGGGAGCTCGGTGGTGAAGCAGTTAGCCAGGTAGAAGATCGCCCATGCCAAAATAACCACATAATACACATTCAGGTGCGCCTCAATGACCTGAGTTGCATAACCAATACCTTAAGTAGATAGAAATGCAAGAACATATAACACATTATGAAGCTCTACTAGATCTCATGTTCTGTACTTTCATAACCATAAACAAACAATAACTGTCAATGTATATGTCAAATATTATTGCACAGTATAGTTGTTTTAAACAGACCTGTTGAATATTGTTCATGTAGCTGATCAGAAACACTGGTTTCTTTTTCATTACATTCTTTTTAACGAAAACCGTTAAGAATATTGGAGGGTTAGGCAACCCTAGAACAACTTTATTGTACTAAATGATCTAAATATAACAGATGGTATAAAACAGTAAATCTTCTTGAATGCCCTTATAATAGTACAGCAGCATGTCTGTATTTGGTATTAAACTAAGGCTTTTATTATGGCCATTTGACAATGGACAAAACAAACCTTTACTTACCCTCAAAAAGTGGACATACTTTTCTCCAGCATGTGATTCCTCCTTCGCTGGTGAACTGGCCTAGCGCTGTCTCCAAAAAGAACACAGGAATACCGCAGCACACGAAGAAGATGACATAAGGCACAAAGAAAGCACCTGAAAACAAACAGTGTCTTAATTATCCCACAGAGCAATTACCTTCTTACACACTGTAAACAACCACAGAGGGTCTAAGTGAAGGTGTCGTTTTATTACAGCTGGCTAAAAGCATTAACAAGTGTCTTCTTTCCTCTGACTGAGATTATTATTTTTTTCACTACAGGGACAGGGGCTTCTTCTGTCTTTTGCGCATTATACATATACAATATACATATTGCATTGATGTAATATGAATCTAATACACCTTTAATTTTAAATTCATTATTTCATATATATATATATATATATAAACAGAATTATTCTATACTGTACAGCTGAAAACTACTGTTAGCATTTTACTGTACATTTTTAGCTGAGACTATTTTGAATCCTAGTTCAATTTGTTTCTTTGACGTAACCTACCACTTGGTACTATAAATATTGCTATTGTATGTGAGCATGTGATGCTGTCATTCACCTTGAATAATGATAACCAACAATCATGAACTTAGGATGCTAGCAATGTTTTGCTTTATTTATTGTTATTATTATTATATAAATTTATTTGGCGTTTCTGACATGTTGCCATACTGAATAAGTTATCCTAAGGTGTTTTCAGGAATGCCTAAACTTCTGTATAGAACTCAACAACTCTGGTTTCCTCTTACATAAGAGTTTCAAAGTATAACTGAATTTCCATTAAAAAAGCTATCTAAGAGATCAGAATAGGAAAGTTGTGTAATCATTTCCTAAAAACATGTGAAAGAGCATTATTTCAGCAGGTGGTCAAAAAATAAGTTTTATTTCTGTACTATAAAAACATAGTCATAGTCATTAACAGACACTGTGTTGTCCCTTAAGTGTCTACCAAAGCTTGCTGTTTGGCTTTTGTTTAGAAAAAGGAAAACTCAATATAAAGCATGGTGTTTAGTAAACTCCTATGATGTTCAGTTACAACCAAACAGACTAATGTAAAATCTTTAGTTGTGCTCTGGCTCTGCTTTTTGCCTATTGTGATAAATAGAGCCTATCAACCTCCACAGTGTTGAAGGCTCATCTAAAGTACTAACTTAACCATTACTTATGTTTATAAGATGCACATCGAGTACCTGGCACACTTTAGTGCAATATTCGTTTTTTTTTAAGTTACTGTAGGTTTTAAACCAATACACAATAACATTTACTATGAATAAGTGGTACTGCTGCTAATGCACTTGTGCAAAAGTGCATTTAGAAGGGATGCCTTAGATCATTTTTAAAACCTTTACAAAGTATATAGGTGGAAAAAGCTGAACATATTTTATATCTATATAACCATTTCCTTGTTTTCGCTACTGCTAGCACTGGGTACACACACACACTATATATATATATATATATATATATATATATATATATATATATATATATATATATATATATATATACACACACACACACACACACACACACACACACACACACACACTCCATACACATTCTTATATACTTGTGTTGTCTTCACTATTCATGTACAATGTTAAAAAAATAAGATAAATCACTAAAGAAGAAGGTGTGTTCAAACCTTTGACTGTTTTTTATATATATATATATATATATATATAAATCTACCTATCTACCTAAATCTATATGCTGTATTTCTGGATGTTTGTCAAGACCTTTATTTATTTATTCAACTTGCATTAAATTCAGATGCAAAAATAAAAGAAAGAAAAAAAGAAAGAAAGAAAGAAAGAAAGAAAGAAAGAAAGAAAGAAAGAAAGAAAGAAAGAAAAATCACCTCCTCTAAAGGTATTACTAATAAAGTGGAGCTACTCGAAAGATGGAATCATCTAATCAAAACAGTTGATTAGACAGTGTCAGTGTACACATTGCAATGCAACTAGGTGTTTGTTGTGCTTTGGATCAGTGCACTTTGAAGAGTTTTTGGCATTTAATGTTTTTTGGGGAGAAAATGATGATGCATAGACGATTTAGAAAATCCTACCGCCTCCGTTTTTGTAGCAGAGATACGGAAATCTCCAGACATTGCCGAGTCCGATGATCTCTCCGGCCACCGAGAGCACGAACTCCAACTTGCTGCCCCACTGGCCGCGCTCGTGCACGGGGTTCGCGCGCGGAGCCTCGGCGTCCTCCGCGTGCCTCCCGTTCACCATGGGCCCGGGCTTGTCGGCTGTCATCACCTCCTAACAGCCTGCGAGCGAAAAGCGGGTAAAGCCAAGGGTCCGAGCCGGAGCATGCGAGGACAAAACCAGACCCGTCTCCAAAGCGCCTCGCGACCAAACTCAAACACGAGCGCGCGCGCGTCCACACACGCACACACGCGCACGCTACTTACACACGGGGCGCGAGAGCGCATCATAGACGCATGTTTGATTAACCAGTGTGTGACTTTAATACCACAAAAGCCATGACAGTGCATGCATGCAAATAACAGCAATACTGAATCCAATAAAGATCCAATTACTCACCAATATATTGCCGAGCAGTAAATCCCTTTTTTGGCTGATCACCTGTTATGAACCTGTCTCAACCCCAAAAGCTCAATTCAAGCTCTTTAAACAAGAATAAAAGAAGGATAAATAGGAATAACGGTCTACGGGTGTGTGTGTAGATAGATCTCGGCTCGGTTGGTTGCAGAAAGATGGACGGATTTGATGTTCTTGCTGTTGCTCAGCTCTGGTTCCTGTGTCTGATCTCAAAACGTCTCTCGTTGGAAAAGAGCCATGTGGTAACGGGACTCGCATCCTCCCTAACACCACCACACTCATTGAGCTCACACTTACTCTGGTCACACACTGCACTCCGTGCACTGCCGGCAGGGGGTTCTGCTTTTAGCTATGACATTTGGGGTGAAATTTGGGACACTGTGTCAAGCAGGTGGTTTTTATCCACATTCAAGCATCAGTTCAATGGCACCCCATATGGCTTAACATTTACTGAGAGAACTCACTTAGTATGAGTGTGAAAAATATCTTAGAATATTCATTCATAGTCATTCAAAGGTGCTGGTCTCATACCAAGTGGGGAAAAAACAGGCTTTTAAAGGAAATTCTGTCAACAATTTGCAGTCTGTAATTTTGCAGGCTTGACCCATCTGTCAGAAAGTCTGAGAGCATCAACAAAATAGTTTTGAACATCACCAGTACCAAAAAAACAAACCTAAAATCCAAGACACATAAAATATTTATTATTATTTATTATTATAGCACAAACATGTGCTGAGATTTAGCAATACTGCAATGTAGTCATAAAATTATTCATTCATTTGTTCATTCTTTAGTAATCCTTGTCAGGTTTGTGAATTCAACTCTGGAACACTGTAATTCTAGAAGACACCCAGGATGAAACACCAGTCCACTCCGGATTATCCTAACACTGAAGCTGAAATTAAATGAATGAAAGTGAAAGACTGAAATATAAAACACAAAACCAAAAATATTTGGTATACTTTGACATATCTTTGCCACAATATTAACATTATAATTAACCTGAGGCTTCTGTGAGTATGGGTAGGTTCTTATCATAATAGCATCATCTTACTGGTGTAATGCAGCAAAAGCTGACTTTGTGTTATCACAATGAGTAGCTTTATTTCTCACAGGCTTTTTTCCTCATTCTGAAACAGACCACTAATTCTGGATAACAACCAGCTTCAAGTAGCGACTCGTCTCTAAGCAAGAAGAATTACATGGATTGCAGGAAACTGGGAGTTTCCTAAGTGTTCACTGTGCTATGGAAAAGACTGACCTGGTCACTATGCAGCATTCAGTTAAGGGTCATTCGTCATTTGAACGCAAAAGAAGTAGGACACCGCATACAGAGAGTGGCCACCAAAGATGCTGGCAAATACTGCACTACTGTGCGAGTCCTACTATGGTGATATCTGCACTTGAGCTGTTGGAATCTAATATGAGTTGTAGTGTTTTTGGTAATGCCTAAATAATACAACACCATGATGACATCACATTGCAACCATGCAAAACCATTCTTAAAAACTGGTCAAAGCATCGAAACATTTGTTTAAACCACATAGAAGTACAGTAGACTCATACAATACAATCCATACTAAAACACATGAAAGCTTTCTCAAATCATGTTGGAGGATTCACAAATGAAGCTTAAACTATGCAAAAAAATATTAATAAGCTATACAAGGCATTCACCATTTAAGAAGTATGGATAATGTTCCTCAGCCTTTATGAAATGTACAGCTGTAGAATACAGGTAAATACATAGATATGAATATGCCTGTTATTATGCCTGGATATATGCACACTCAGCATTTTTATTAGCACCAGAGTACATACCTGAAATCCAAAAAACAAATACAAATTGGTGTTCCTTGACCACTGTATGTGAATTTTAAGGGAACAAACATTATCACTGCAAAAAGACTGACAACAAGACAGGATGGAGTTGTTGCTAGGATACAGGGACATCACTTTATTTTTCTTCTCTGTTGATTTCTTGCATATGCATATGAACAATAATCAAGTACATATAAAACTGTTGTGTGCATATGAGTAGACTTTAATGACTGATATAAATGACAAGATGTTGAAGTAGAATGCAACTTAATTTATTTTCATAAACATGGCACATCTATCAGGATGCACTCTATGAGTTCAGCCACTCTCACACATTTAGTTCCAGTTCCCACTGAGAGACTTTTTTACACTTCTTGCACACATATACAGCACAGTGCAGGAGCAGGAATAGTCTTCTGCTTATATTCTAGTCATATTTGTTTGTTTGACTATTAGCCTTGATTTCAGTGGAACAAGTCCCATGGGCCTGTGACAGGTAGCCTCCCAAATGTCTCAAAATATCTGAAAATAACCCATGTCTTTTAGTTTCCCAAAAGATTTGACAAGGCATTTGCTTAAAAATCATTTATCTACTAATTATATACACTCATGACAATATACTATTAATACTAGATTGCTGTTGAAAACTTGAACCTGTTTGGTTATGTTGAAAGTGGTGACTAATTTTTTATAACAGCAGCTCTGCAAATAATTCAGGTTGTAATGCAAATCCAATGCTTATAGCACATAATCAAATGATCGCGCGCTCGTGTTTGAGTTTGGTCGCGAGGCGCTTTGGAGACGGGTCTGGTTTTGTCCTCGCATGCTCCGGCTCGGACCCTTGGCTTTACCCGCTTTTCACTCGCAGGCTGTTAGGAGGTGATGACAGCCGACAAATTACTTTATCTATATTAACACCTAACTACCAAAGACTAGTCTAGCAGTTGCAGGACATGATATACAACTGATATTAATTCAGGTATGTTATTTAACAAACAGTAAAAAAAAGAGGAATGTGATGAAGCTTTCTGTTAGAAGACATTTTTATTATTTGAAAATACTCCAGTGTTTTTATAATAGTCATTAAATATCTGATAAAAGGAAGTAGATTTTTTTTCAAAGGCATATCACAACATGAAATATAACTGTCAAAATAATAACTCATATTGTTTGGAAATGGAACATACCTATGTAACTGGGGTTTAGATATGTAAATTCTGTAATTACCCTTTTTAATTTATGCAATTCTATTTGTATGTTATTGTTTTGTTCTTAAATTTCCATTTTTAATTCTTTAATTCTTAAATAATAAGTTCGTATTCTTCATGTCACAGGCCAAAAGCATTTCACTGCATTATTGTTCTCTACAGAGTTCCCTTTCAGAAACTCAAGCTGCGTCGCAACGCTTTGGATTTCATAAAACACGCATATGGTGGAGCTGACAATAGCTTCTGTTTGTTCAGGAAGCACTCTATCTATAAGTGAGTCTCTGATGTGTGTTCGCCAAAGGTAGGGATGAGTAAGAAAAGCAACTTCCAGCTGTGTGTCTCTCCTTGCCCCAGTTTTATCATAGAAGGGGGGAGCATGCTCAGCATGGAAGTGGAGCATGCTCAGTCAGCTTTTGCATAGTAGCCGCATGTCCATGCTGACTCACCTGCACGCCATTCGGCATTTTCTTCCCCCAGCAGAATCAGCACCACGCTCCTTATTTCGTCCTCCACTGAGGGGGAAATTATGGAGATCAGCAAGCCCACGGACTCGTCTCAACCTGTGCTGTATGAGGAGCTATTGGAGGTAGTGACTCTTGCTCAGACGAGAAGCAGAAGCAGCGCCCACCCAGTAAGCGGGATGAGCGCTTCCTGTGTCCCACATCGTTACCTCCATGCCAGGGGCCTGCCTGCATATGGGATCCTGGGATGATCCTGGGACATCCCATATGCCTGCCTTTTCACCCCACAAGCTTTGCTGTAAGCGAACGCAGTGGGGATGAAGGAAAGGCGGTTATGAGACGATGCCTTGGGTCGAGGAGATGCTGGCCGGCTATCTCTCCCCGGGTGCAGCATCATTCCTTAAGGCCCCAGCTTTGCCTACCAAGCCGTTGTCAGCATGATAGCCTTAGTAGCCACAGAAAGGCATCTGTGGCTCACTCTGTCCTGCTGAACGCCCCGATGGTCCGTTTTGCTAATACAGCGTTCTTCTAGGAGTGCAGTGTACACCTCATTATACAGTGCCTGTCCCTCCTCCACCAGGACGTCAGTCTGTTCACTCTGCCACAGTATATGCTTCGGGGCACAGCCACTTCCAGAGGTACTTCGTGGTTCCGAAAAAGGATGGGGGGTTGCGTCCCATTTTAGATCTACGCTCCTTGAACCACTTGCTAATGAGGCTCAGGTTCAGGATGCTCACCCTCAAGCAGGTCGTGTCTCAGATTAGGTCCGAGGACTGGTTTGTCACGATAGATCACAATGCATACTTCTACATATCTATCCTTTCGGCTCACAGAAGATTCCTGAGGTTTGCTTTCAGGGGCGAAGCTTATCAATATTGGGACCTCCTGTTCAGACTTGCGCTTTCACCCCGCACCTTCACAAAGTGCAAAAATGCGGCTTTGACACAGCTGAGACTCCGGGACATTTGCATTCTGAACTATATCGACCACTGGTTGATATTAGCTCGTTCAGAGCTTCTAGCAGTCTGGCATCGAGATGTCTGAAACGGAAGAGGATAGAATGCCTGTAACCTTACAGGTCGTGGGACGACCGAGGGCACCTCGGGATGTTAACCATCCTAGGGTCCAAAAAAACACTGGCCATACCTGTAGTAAACTCCAGGAAGGAGGGGGCCCCAGAAAGGGCCTTTAGATCTCCTACTCTCTTAAGAGAGCAAATAGCCAACAAGAATGTAGTCTTGATATAGAGGCTCGAAGGGGGGTTCAGAGAGAGCCCCCAAAATGATGGCCAGGCACCATTCAGGCACTCTAGGTCAAACTGGGGGCCACAGTCTTTGCCCAGCAACTGCCCCGCTAAGGGTGCATGATACACCGAAATGGCAGATGCATAGACTTTCAGGGTGGATGCAGCCAACCCTTTCACCAACTGTCCTTGGAGGAAATCCAGCAATAAATAAACCGGCCAGTAGACTGGATCCAGGCAGTGCGGTGATCGCACCATGAGCAGAACAGACGCCATCTGACGGCATATGACCTCCTCGTGGAGGGAGCTCTGGAGTGGAGAATGGTCTCTACCACTCAATCCCATCAAGCAGCGTGATGCTTGATAGGGGGAAGGCATAGAGACACAGCCTCGGCCACGCCTGAGCCATGCCGTCCAGCCTCAGTGGGGCTGGAGGAGTGAGGGAGAAACAGAGGACAGTGCGATGTCTCATAAAACGTGAACAGATCCCCCTGGGCTTTGCTGAATTTCTCTCAAATCTGCTCCACCATGAGAGGGTGGAGCTGCCATTCCCCGGGTCTCAACCACTGCCTCAACAGGGTGTCTGCTGCATCGGAACTGCGGCAAGAGCAGGGCCAGAACCAAGAGGAGCTCCAGCACTCCCTCGGAGAGTGCAGCTTGGGAGCGAAGCAATGGCACTGACATGCAGCTGGCTCTCTCGAGAACTAACTTAGCATGATCCGCTTCCAGGATTTTTTTTTTCTGACAAACAATAGACAGACAATTCAACACATACACACAGAGCGCTTTGTGAACAAACAGAAGCTGACGCTCGCCTCACTCCATGTGCGTTTTATACTTCCTGGTCGTGACGTCACCCCGCTAGTGATGGCCGGCGTCCAATTTTTGACACATTATTTCAGAGCGTGAACACTTGGGCACGTTTCCAAAGCGTTTAGACGCAGCTTAAGTTTCTGAAAGGGAACAGTGTATCTTATAGAGGCAAAGTCTCTCAGAAGAAAGGATGGGCAGAGCTTTATCAATCTGTGTCTAAACATTGTGGAACAATTTCAGAATAACATGATGTTGACATGATGCTACACAGTGGTAAATATGGCCCTGTCTCAAATTTTCTTAAAATATCGTATCTATCTAGAGAACTATCTGTAGTGTTTGGTATGGTGGATTGTTCTGTGATCACCATGCATACCTAGTGGAAAGTGTTAAGCCTGATTTGATATATAGGCTTTATGATTTAATGTGATGTTGTAGAGTTTTTGTGACACAAGCAAATGGAGCACTAAGTGCTAAAAGAAATGTTCTCCTTCTGAGTATTTTGTGCACGCAACATTTTGGCTACAAGGATGGCTGATTGCTCGTTACCCTCACTGTCACCTTTTCCCGTGCTCCTGGACGAGTCGCCCACACCATGGCCGCACTGGCTGCAGTCTTGTGAAATGTATCTTCTCGCGGTGGGTCTTAGTGAAGTGATCGCGGCCAGGAAAAAAGCTCTGCTACAACACTGCCTGGGTGCGGAAGGACAGCGAGTGTTTGGAACGCTCAATGTGGATGAGAACATCACACATGATGAGGCTGTGAGTCTGCCACTCCACAGAACACTTTGTTGTGCTGGTTCGTATTTCGCAGGTGCCACCAGCTTCCCTGTGAGTCAGTGCACCAATTTGGGAAAACCTATTGTTAGAATCGAATAAGCTTTCACTGTCTAGAGCAATAGCCATTGCATTTCAAGTAGAGAGCGCAGCAGAATGTGCAGCCACACCAGACTAGTCAAACTAAGCGCACACCCAGCCAGTTAGCACTCATGGAGAGATCATCCAGCATGAGCACAGAAGCTGCCGCAGATGCCCCAAATTCGGTAATGCGGCCAACATGGCCACAACATACCTGACCACGTCAGCAGTTCACATGTGGTAAACTGTGGATTTCACTTTCATAATGACAAAACTCATAACTGCCCTGCCAATGGCCAGACATGCCACAATTGCAGGAAAATAAATTACTTTTCCAAAAGTCTGTCGATCTGCCCCGAAGAGATAAAAAAACATGCACCTCAATTATATTATATTACCTTATTTATTCCACTATTATCCATAATGTGGAATCAAGATTGACAACATTTAAAATATGTACAGTGACTCTAAATAAGGTGTGTATTCCATTGGTACTGGACACAGGGACTAGTGTATCCATTCTTAATGCTGATACCTACAGCGAATATTTTAACTATTTTAACTCGCTTGCCACACCCCTTACTTTCCTTTGTGGGTATGGCAACTTCAAAATAGAAATACTGGGGTCACTTAAATTAACTGTTCACTATGGACAAAGAACAATTCTCTCTTTCAAATTTCATGTGGCACATAAAAGAGCAAACTTGATGAGGTTAGCCCTGTTCAATGTATTGGGGTTTGGAATGGTATACACTATCTATCCTATCTGTGACAACAATGTGGCAGCAACAGTGGCCAGCGCTGTTTAAAGAGCTGGGCTGCCTCACCACATTTACCCACCAGACTCTCCTTGAGCCCACTGTCATCCGCATTATTCAACCCTTACACCACATTCCCCTTGCACTTGGTGATGGACTGTCACCCGATCTGTAGTGGCTGAAGAACAGAAGGTATCATTGAACCTGTCAATGCATCACACCAGATCTCAAACCTGGTTGTAGCAAAAAAAAAAATCAGGTGCCCTGAGTATCTTGTAGATTTGAGGCAAGTAAATAAGGTTTATAATCCCTGACAAGTAAACATGGCATTCGCTTCCATTGTTATGCTGATGATACACAGCTGTATATTTCAGCAAAGCCAGATAAGAGAGATCAGCTTAACAATGTTGAGGAGTTTGTAAGGGACATTAGACAGTGGATGCTTGATAAATTTCTTCTGCTTAACTCAGATAAGACAGAAGTACTTTTACTAGGACCACATTCAGCTAGAAACAAACCTTCCGATTAGGTAGCATCTCTTAATGGTGTTTTTGTCTCAGTGTCAAGTCAAGTCAAGTCAAGAGGCTTTTATTGTCATTTCTACTATACACAGTGGTACACAGTACACAGTAAAAATGAGACAACATTTCTCCAGAACCCTGGTGCTACACTAAACAACAAACAAACAAAACAACATTAAGCTAAAACACAAGTTACATAAAGTGCATCGAGTGCAACCTGGTGCAAACAGTGCAGACAGACAGTGCAGACAGACGACACAAGACAAGACACAAAACCCTATATAGCGCCGACCAGTAAACCTACTGTATACTAGATTATACAGTACTGTACAAGAAAACTGTAAAAACTATACAAAATATAAACTAAATCCCAGAAGTGAGTGTAAACAGTGTAGTGCAAAAAATACAGCAGCAGTCGAAGGTGCAAAAACAGCATGTAAACAGTATAATACAATGAAAGTGATAAATGTGCAAAAACAGCAGTTGAGAGTGGTACAGTTAAGAATAATAAATAATAAATAAGTGTGTGTGTGTTAGGTGTTAAGTCCAGGAAAAATGTTTTCAGTTCGTTACACACATTTGAGTGAGTGTGTGTGTGAGAGAGTTCCGTTTCAGTTCTGTGTGTTGAGAAGCCTGATGGCTTGTGGGAAGAAACTGTTGCACAGTCTTGTTGTGGCGGTCCGAATGCTTCGGAACCGTTTTCCTGATGGTAGAAGTGTAAAAAGTGTGTGTGAGGGGTGTGTGTGATCGTCCACAATGCTGTGTGCTTTGCGGATGCAGCGTGTAGTGTAAATGTCCATGATAGAGGGGAGAGAGATTCCGATGATCTTCTCAGCTGTCCTCACTATCCTCTGTAGGGACTTGCGGTCCGAGACGGTGCAGTTCCCAAACCAGGCAGTGATGCAGCTGCTCAAGATGCTCTCAATGGTCCCTCTGTAGAACATGGACAGGATGGGGGGAGGGAGGTGGGTTTTCCTCAGCCTTCTCAAAAAGTATAGACGCTGCTGGGCTTTCTTGGTGATGGAGCTGGTGTTAAGTGACCAGGTGAGGTTGTCTGCCAGATGAACACCAAGGAATTTGGTGCTCTTGACGATCTCCACTGAGGATCCATCAATAATCAGTGGAGATTGGTCGCTCTGTGCTCTCCTGAAGTCCACAACCATCTCTTTCGTTTTGTCCACGTTCAGAGACAGGTTGTTTGCTCCACACCAGGCAGTTAGCCGTTGCACCTCTTCTCTATATGCTGACTCGTCGTTCTTGCTGATTAGACCCACCACGGTCGTGTCATCAGCGAACTTGATGATGTGGTTCGAGCTGTGCATTGCTACACAGTCGTGAGTCAGCAGAGTGAACAGCAGTGGGCTGAGCACACAGCCCTGGGGGGCCCCAGTGCTCAGTGTGGTGGTGCTTGAGATGCTGTTCCCGATCCTGACTGACTGAGGTCTCTCAGTCAGGAAGTCCAGGATCCAGTTACAGAGGGAGGTGTTCAGGCCCAGAAGGTTCAACTTCTCGATCAGGTGCTGAGGAATGATTGTGTTGAATGCTGAGCTGAAGTCAATGAACAGCATTCGCACATAAGAGTCCTTGTTATCCAGGTGGGTGAGGGCCAGATGAAGGGTTGTGGAGATAGCATCGTCCGTGGAACGGTTTGGATGATACGCAAACTGCATGGGGTCCAGGGAGGGTGGAAGCTGTGTCTTAATGTGCCTCATGACGAGCCTCTCGAAGCACTTCATCACGATGGGTGTGAGCGCAACGGGACGATAGTCATTGAGGCAGGAGACAGAAGACTTCTTCGGCACGGGAACAATGGTCATTGTCTTGAGGCACGTGGGAACAACGTTGCTGCTCAGGGAGATGTTGAAGATGTCAGTGAGGACATCTGCTAGCTGTTCTGCGCATTCCCTGAGCACTCTGCCAGGAATGTTGTCAGGACCAGCAGACTTCCGTGGGTTAACTCTGCATAGAGTTTTCCTCACTTCAGCTGCGGTCAGACAGAGCACCTGGTCAGTGGGAGGAGGGATGGTCTTCCTCGCCACCACGTTGTTCTGCACCTCGAACCGGGCGTAGAAGTCGTTCAGCACATCTGGGAGGGAGGCGTCACGGTCACAAGCAGGTGATGTGGTCTTGTAATTCGTGATCGCCTGGATGCCCTGCCACATGCGCCGGGTGTCTCCACTGTCCTGGAAGTGGTTGTGGATTTTCTTCGCGTGCGTGCGCTTCGCCTCTCTGATGGCACGAGACAGTTTGGCCCTTGCTGTTTTTAAGGCCGCCTTGTCCCCTGATCTGAAGGCAGAGTCTCTTTGTTTCAGCAGCGCACGCACATTTGCAGTCATCCACGGTTTCTGGTTGGAGCGTGTAGTGATGGTCTTGGAGATGGTCACATCATCAACGCACTTGCTGATGTAGCAGGATGTGTGCTGTTGTGTACTCCTCCAAGTTGATGGAATCGCCGTAGGTTGCAGCCTCTCTAAACATGTCCCAGTCAGTGCACTCAAAACAGTCCTGAAGAGCAGAAGTAGCTCCTTCTGGCCAGGTTTTCACCTGTTTCAGAACCGGTTTAGAGCGTCTGACGAGCGGTCTGTATGCTGGGATCAACATAACAGAGCTGTGGTCTGAGTATCCGAGATGGGGGCGGGGCTCCGCACGATACGCGCCGGGGATGTTTGTGTAAACAAGATCCAGCGTGTTCGCTCCTCTCGTTGCAAAGTCCACATGCTGATGGAGTTTAGGAAGCACAGTCTTGAGATTCGCATGGTTGAAATCTCCGGCGATAATAAACAATCCGTCGGGGTGAGCATTCTGCAGGTCGCTAATAGCGCCGTAGAGTTCACACAGTGCCTCCTTAGCATTAGCACTGGGTGGAATGTACACTCCGACAATGTAAACAGTGGTGAATTCCCGTGGTAAATAAAAAGGTCTGCATCTAACAGTCACAAACTCGACTAGCGATGAGCAGTAGCGTGAAACAAGCACAGAGTTCTTACACCATTCCGTGTTGATATAAACACACAGGACACCACCGCGAGTCTTACCGCACAGAGCTGCGTTTCTGTCGGCTCGAAACACGGTTAGCCCGTCTAGCTGGATGGCGGCGTCCGGAACTCTGTCGCTGAGCCACGTCTCCGTGAAAACAAAGACGCAACAGTCTCTAAACTCTCGCCGTGTGGTTTGCTGGAGTCGGATGTAGTCCAGTTTATTATCCAGGGAGCAGACGTTTTGAAAGTGTGTACAGCAGTCAAAGACCTTTGTGTGATTATTGACCCTAGTCTTTTCTTTGAGGCTGACGTGAATAATATCACCAGGATCGCCTTCTTTCACCTTAGAAATTTTGCTAAAATTAGAAATATGATGTCATTACAGGATGCAGAAAAACTGCATAAACTTTTTCTTTTACTCTTACAGATACCCTTCTATCACAAATCACTCCCCCCACTCCACTCTTTTCTTCATTTCTCTAACACACTCTCCATTATTTTGCACTGTTGACCCCAGGTACCTACACTCATCCACCTTCTCCGCCTCTTTTCCCTGCAACTGCACCATTTCACTTCCCTGCCTCTCATTCACGCACATGTACTCTGTCTTTCTCCTACTGACTTTCATTCCCTTTTTCTCCAGTGTGAACCTGCTCCCTACTCTCACCACAAAATCACAAAATCATCTGCAAACATCATAGTCTCAAGACTCCTGTCTGACCTCGTCGGTCAACAATTCAATCAACACTGCAAACAGGAAAGGGCTCAGAGCTGATCCTTGATGCAATCCAACCTCCACCTTGAACCAGTCTGTCGTTCCTACTGCACACTTAATTTCTGTCACACTGTCTTAATACATGTCCTGCACCACCCTCACATACTTCTCTGACACACCTGACATCCTCATACAATACCATAACTCCTCTCTCGGCACCCTCACAAACACACAATGCAACTCCTTCTGACCTTCTCTATACTTCTCCATCAACATTCTCAAAGCAAATAATGCGTCTGTTGTGCTCTTTCTCGGCATAAAACCATACTGTTGCTCACAGATGGCCAGCTCTTCCCTCAGCCTGGATTCCACTACTCTTTTCCATAAGTTCATGGTGTGACCAATCAACTTTATTCCGGTTTAGTTATTGCAGGTCTGCACATCTCCTTTGTTCTTAAAAAAACACTAATAGCAAACTCCTTCTCCATTCCTCAGGCATTCTCTCAGCTTCCAAAATCTTGTTAAACAGTTTGGTTGAAAACTCCATTGCCATCTCTCCTAACATCTCCACGCTTCTCATCTGGTCCTACCAACTCTTTATCTTCTTAATCACTGCTCTCACTTCCTCCTTACTAATCCTATCCACTTCCTGCTTCACCATCTCCACATCATCCAAACTTCTCTCTCTCTCTCTCTCTCTCTGTCTCTCGCTCTCTCATTTTGCTAATTTATCAGCTGCTTAAAATACTTCCTCCTCACCACACTCTCCTCACTATTCAACACATTTCCATCTGTATACTTTATTGCTCTTGCAGCACATCCTTCCCAGCTCAGTCCCTCTGCCTGGCCAATCATTACAAATCCTTTTTTCCTTACTTAGTGTCCAACTTCCTATACAGCTAATTTTTATTCATATGCCTTTTTTCTTGGGTTTTGCTACATCCCTCTTCACCTGCTGCCTTCTTGTACTATTGCCTACTTTACTCATCGCTCTGCCAATTCCAATCCTGTTTTGCTAACCTCTTTCTGCCTATGCTTTCCTGTACTTACTCATTCCACCAATACGTCTCTTTGTCTTCCTTTCTATTTCCAGATGTCACACCAAGTACCTTTCTAGCTGTCTCACTTTTCAATTTTGCAGTCATTGCCCAATCATCCAGCACCTCTTAATGCTGTGTGTGTGTGTGTGTGTGTGTGTGTGTGTGTGTGTGTGTGTGTGTGTGTGTGTGTGTGTGTGTGTGTGTGTGTGTGTGTGTGGGAATATGCTAAAAGAAACTTTCTCCTTCTGAGTATTTTGTGCTTGCAACAAAAATGTAGGTACAAAAAGGTAATTTAAAATCAAAATTTAAATTACCTTATTTTCCTTTTCAATAATATACAGTGATACTTCTGAATACAAATGCCCCCAAATTTGTATAATTCAGAATACAAATCAAAATTCATAAATATTTTCGTATCAGTTAACGCATAAAAATTCAGAATACAAATTATCCGAATCTCGCAGGCTAAAATTTGAAGGGATGATGGTTCTTCCGTACCACATTCCACTATCTCCCAAGCCTCTCAACCCTCAGTTAGTGTCTTCAATTCATAGTGAGAGCACTGTCTTAGTGCTGTGTTTATCGCTGTGTCTTAGTTTCATTAAAATTCATCACTGAACAGTATGAGTGTAAATATTTTTAAAAAAGGTGAGAATAGTGAAAGCAAAGTGTATTAAAAAAAAAAAAGTGATAACAGTGATTTGGGTGACGGTCTGCCCGATGTCATAGTGGAAGGAGATCTTCTTCTTCCAAGAAAAATTCTCCCTCCTTCTCCTCCTAACGTCATCTCAATCATGCCAGCATTCACTCTTCTCAAAGGTAAAGTACCCAGTAAAGATAATGTTTTCCTCCTTTAGCTGTTAAGGCACTATTATTAATTTTTGTTGTATATTATTATTAATATTATTATTGTATTTCTATTTTTATAATAATATATTTGGAGTCGTCCAGAACGAATTATCCCACTTTACATTATTCCTTATTGGGAAAATCGTATCAGTATGCAAATATTTAAAAGAGTATAAAAAATATTTAAAAGAGTATAAAAGAGTTCCAGGACAAATTAAATTCGTATTTTGCGGTACCAGTTTAAACATTTGATTTGTTTTTTGATTTATTGTGAATCGATTTATGAGATTTGCAAATCATTGCATTCTTTTTCAATTATCATTGCAGTTTTTATTGACTTTTTACACAGTATCCCAACTTTTCTTTTTTGGGGCTGTACTTTATAATACAGATAATACTGGACGCTGCATGTGGAACATGATCATGTGAATTATGTAAATGGAAAACGAATTATTAGATCTTTTTTTGATATTCGACAATTTTCAGCACAACAATGACAACCAACAGCAGTTTTATAGTCAGTGATCAACACTGAAAAATGGCTAGAAAAGAGAAATATTACAACTGTTATTACAATAACAGGGCAATGGGAAGTTTCACTGTGTGTATTACTACACTTGTCTGTGTTCACCACAAAAATTAGAACAGTATTTCAGGATTATAAATTTTGACGTAAAATATGTAAGCCCGTCAGAAGATGTTAAAAAGAAGAAAAGGTCATCGATTTCACTAAAATCTCTGATAAAGGGAATATACAAATCAATGTAAGCTAGCTTTTCAGTAAGCTAAAATGCTATAAAGTGAGTGTGGCTTCGTTGGGATCCATTTTCACTAGCAGAGTAACTTATTGTTTATTCTGATTAATTGCAATTTTACACTCACATTCGTGAGGGTTTACTGAATAGATTAGATTAAATGCATGCAAATTGTAATTAATAGCCAGGACTAACTTCTCTAACATTAATCAACATAGCTCACTAATCAGAATCAAGACTTCAGCAGTGCTTCAGTACAAATGTAAAGAAAAATTTATTCAATTGCTATAATTGGGTACATGATTTAACTCATCAATTATTGACTCATCATAAGCTCATATTAAAATAAGTATAAATCCGGTATTAGTGTATGTTTATTCATGTACCGGGATTGTAAAGTCTTACCCAAATATGGATAGATTGGCATACGATGGGTACATAAAAAAAAGGCAAAAGGAAAGAGGTCGAACATAAATATAGACTTGTGCGTACAGCATTACGTAAGTGCAAGGGAAAAAAATAACAGATGGATAGGTGAATGGAAGGGTCGATGAAAGAATGGATAGAAGGATAAAAATGAAAATAAGCGGAAATGCAGTCTGTCGATTTTTCTGTGTGCAGTGTAGATAAGATATGAACAGCTTGAGCTCGGTTGGTGGCATCAGGACATCAGCTGTCCCGCAGCGTCCTGGATAAGGTGAAGGTTATTCATGCAATAATCAACACCTAATTAGCCTCACTAAGGAAGTTCACTATTGGTTTAGTTAATGTATTTATAGATTTCTTAAGCATTAGAAGTGGTTGTAATAAAGCATATATAATACATCGTATGTAGGCCACTTGTCAGATTAAGTAAGAGTAACTATTCATCAAATGTATATGAGAATTTTAATTGTAATTTCTACTCATAAAAAAATACTTGCACACCAAACAGCAACTAAAGAAATAATCAACCTTAAACAACTTTGCATATTTATTTATAAGTTCATAATAATTCAAGACCATTCAAGGTCTATTTTCTTTTGATGAACATATTGGTCTATTTATTACATTTCCATTTATTCCATTATTTGTATAGCGCTTTTAACAATGAACATTGTCTCAAAGCAGCTTTACAAAGATAATGTGGTGATAAAAATGAATAAGATTGTTCTTTATAAATCTAAGTTTGTCCCTGATAAGTGGCAACTGTGGCAAGGAAAAACTCCCTAAGAAGGCATAAGGAAGAAACCTTGAGAGAAACCAGACTCAAAAGGGAACCCATTCTGATCTGGGTTGCACCCAATGTCTATTTAATACATATAAACAAAGTTTCGGGGTACAGTGATAGTGACCAGAAGCAAACTGTAGTCCTGAGTCAGTGTAGCAGACTGTTGACATTAACTACAGTCCAAATCCATCCTCAAAGCTCCCGTTTTTACTCCGTAATTTCATGGATCCCCAGGGCGTTGATGAGAAACCGTCCCCAGCTGCACAGAGTGGCCTCCAATCTAAAAGAACACTATCCAGAGGAAGGCCTGGACGAAGCTGAAAGATCCAAGGAGGGAAGAGGGGAAGGAAGGGTCACTGGTACCTCAGGAGCATTGTTTAACTCAACCAAGAGAGAGAGAGAAAGAGAGAGAGGAGTGACAGGAAGAGAAGGATATGGATTATTAAGTATCCTTATTGTTGTATAAGTTAAAGACACTGTGCAGTTGGGGACTCGGGCAAGACTCGCTATGGCAGCATAACTAAAAAAGAGAGAGAACCAGAAGGTAACACAGACATGAAGGATCTCTATGATAAGAGACGGCCCACCACATCACCGTCAACAAACTTGAGTGAACACGAACACTCTACTGCATGTCCATTATCCCTCCAGATCGACTGATAAAAGACTTGACTAAATAAATATGTTTTGGCCTTGAATTAAACACTGAGACTGTGTCTGAGTCCCGAACACTGTTCCATAACTATCTGCTAATAGTGGTGTAAAGAGGATTTAACTCTCACTGCATATCTAGGTAAAGCATCGCTTGGGTTCTGCAATGTCCAGCCCTGTCACCTCCAAGCCTTCAACTTTCATGCCAATACTATTGTCAACACATCATCTTATAGCATTATCACACTCATAATCTTATAGCTAACAGGTCGAGTTGGCTCCACTACTTCAATGCTTGATTTATCATTAACATAGCACTTAGTAATAGTAAATGACAAACAAAGTTCTTGCTGTTGTTTTAAGCGCTAACAGCAAAACCTGTCTGTTATCTATTGTGATAGGATTCATTTTGAAAAATAATGCCAGAATGATATACACTTCTTACAGGAATAAATAAAATACAGTGGTACCCCGACATACGAGTGCCCTAACATACGAGTTTTTTGAGATACAAGCGGTCACTCGGCCGATTTTTTGCTTTGATATGCGAGCAAAAACTTGAGATACGAGCTCGAGACGCCGCTGCTAGATGGCGAAGTGAAGCCAGAAAGCAAAGATTGTGACAAAAATTAAGATAAGCAAAGAAGAAAAAGTAAAAATTTCAAAGTTTAGGGATACGTAGTGTACAGGAGTGATAAAAAAAACGAGTTTTCCCTCCGCCTCCGCTTATCGCCTCTACCACCCTCGCCCCCCCCTCCACACACACACACACACACACACACACACACACCCCCACTGGCGTTTTCGTTAGCTCAAGTCGTCTCATCTCCAAGGAAAATACACTGAATAAAACCTTATTATATCTTTACATTCACCTTTATTATGTTTTTATACAATATTTGTCATTTATAAATACATTTTTCTTATGTAAAAACACGTAACAAAAACAACTGGAGTGGCATTTTGGGGGCTCGAACGGATTAATGGCATTTCAATAAATTTTAATGGGGAAATTTGCTTTGAAATACGAGCAATTTGACATACGAGTAAAGGTTACGGAACGAATTAAACTCGTATGTCGAGGTACCACTGTACAGCACCATCCAATACATTTGCACTATGTACACAAACTAAAAAAAAAATACAACGTTTTTTGTGTTATTGATATAAAACTTATTTGCTGTACAATTTAGCATACACAACCTAAGACTTACAACATAAGACTATACAATATTTCTTTAATCTATGCGTAAATGTATGGTGAATTTGCAGCGTGATGGATCATTTAGTCTCAAATGTTACCTTTAACCTCTATTTGCCGCCTCAACATAACAGATCTTAGGCCATGCCCTTTTGAATCACATATTTAAATATTTGGAGCACAGATTAAATATTCACTGCTTGCTAGCAATTCTCATGTAGACATTTTAGCTTTTTTTTTTTTTTTTTGTAAAACTTTAGTTACTATTGTATCCTGGACAGGATTTCTGTGAATCCAAAGTCAGGAGAGATTAAAATATACATGTTCATGTCCACCATAAACACACACACTGGCCCATATTTATATCTAGGGACAATTTACGACTGCCAGTATGTTTTTGAGAGATAGAAAAAAACTAGAGGACCTGGAGGAAACCCACAGAAATCCATACTGACTTGAGACCCTGGAGCTATGAGACCACAGCCATACAATGTGACCAAGCCATTCATTTTACACACTTCTCAGTCTGTAACTAAATATATAACCAAATGAATTCTCTGTATGTATGTGTGTGACAAATAAATTTTGAATTTGAGTTTGAATTGATTGGTTTCACACCTCATTAAGCAAATCTAATGATGTTTATATTTTGTAGCGATTACCTTTTTTTTTTTTTTTTATCTTACAAGGAAGTAGATATTGGCAGCTCCTAGCTAGACTAGTGTGCTTTTGACTCTAAGGCAAAAGCAAGCTCATGGCACAAGATTCAAAGGTTCTTCTAAAACAACCAGCAGCCACAACAATGAAATTAGTGAACAGGTCTGAACAGCGGAAGCTTTTTCTTAACCGAGACCCTCTTTTTTTTTGTTGGTGGTTGTGATGGTGTTGGTCATTGCGAGGTGAGGAGGGGGAGGGGAGTTTGTTGGGCCATTTTCTTAGTTTCCCATGTCATTCCCACAAACGGGCCTCCCTAACAGGAACTGTAGGTACGCTGATCTCATTAGAACAATTACCAATGGCCTGCATTTTCCAGTCCGGCCTTTAAAGACCGCAAAGGCAGAGTAATTTCAAAATCAATCCCCCTCCAAAAAAGCACCAGTGTTGGCATTTTCTAAAGGACTGTCAATTACCTCTACCTCTATTGGGCCAAAAGGAAAGCAGAATGATTCAAACCAGGCCTCAATAAAGGGCCATTCTCTTAGGAAATCAGTCCGCGCATGGACTTGAATTCATTGGAGCCTTAATCTTGAGCCGCCTGTGGGAGCTTGTTAAATATTCCAAAGCTGTGCCAGCGTGCATCTCCGCATGCAAATGGGGGATTCCTGATGTGGAAGAGGTTTGCCTATTGGTACTTGCTCTCTTTCTATCTCACTCTCTATTTAGCTCTCTTATCTGCTAAATTTTTTTTTTCTGAAATGGTGATAAATATGTCTGTAATCCTTACCACCCCCAAAGACATTTATTTCACTAATACTTGAAAATGTTAGTTGAGAAATCCTTACGTTTCAAAAGCTGCTTAACCGAGAGACAAACAACACAGCATGACAGGAAAACTAATGTTCTAAAGCCCAGCACCGAGACAACTCTTTGTTGGATTATTTGTATTTGGCTAATTTTTGGTGCCTAAATATCTAAAAGAATGGAAAAAAAGCATGATCTGTCCTCTTGCTGGGAGGCTAAGCTTTTCCACAAAAAACTCTTCCTCTAATACAAGATTTAAAAGATTTGATAGAAAGTTAACAGCAGGAAGTGTCTAATTCATTACCATGACCATGCTTATGTCCTCTGTTTAATTACATCTAGTAATCACTATACATTACTTGTCAGTATAATTTATAAACACTGGTACACTCTGTCACACAGGGAGAACAAGTCAATGATTTGTTGAAATGAATCAAAGGCATTCAGGCAGTAGTGATTCTGGGTCTCATTCTGATTCAGAGCATAGTGTTTGTCACAGAGTAGGAGGTCCAGGCAGTCAGACTGTTGGCTAAATATTTGTGCTACAATCAGGAAGTCCATTTTGTCTTTTTTTTCTCTCTAAAATGGGAATTCAGCTCAAGACACTATATATATAATGTAAGGAATCTTATACATTACATTTCATATCTAAATGATCTTACGTGCAAAATCATTTGGATCTCTTTGTGGATCTTTACTCAAACACAAACCGAGAAATAAGTTACTGATGATCTTGCAATGCCATTTATTCAATACACTTACTTTTTGTAGCTACATTTATTTAGAATTTCAGAAAGTGGTTACTGACTATTGCTCATCAGTTTGATACTTTTCCTCTCAATGATGAATGGGAAGTAAACATCTAATATCTATTAATTGCTTTAAAAAATGTTGTTAATATTTTTATCATGAGATCTCACTGATGTGGGTAAGGCATATACTGAACACACACAAACACACACACGCATTTATTATTCTTTAAGTTCTTCCTAATGTTTTTTGATGTTGATTCCTTTGGATGCCAACCATATAAATAGAAAAGCTGTAAGACTTTCATTTATACAACCTTTTACATTTTCGTGCCTCCTTCTACTTCTAAATGTTTTAAACTACAATGAAAGCACAAAGATTAGAAAAAAAAAAACAGAATAAACAATCCACACAGATTTATAATCCATTAAACCCACAACTTTATTTCACGTCGTTTCAATCACTGATGATGATTTTTTTTTTTTTTTCAGTGAAATGAGGATCAATCTTAGTGGGTGTTTTACTCTGTGTAATCATCTAACATGACTGTCACTGATGCCTTCAATCTACAGTCGTTTCTTTCTTTTTTTCTTTTAACCGTCGTGCTTGTGTGGCAGCCATGGTTTGCGTGGCTGTGTGCCAGTTTGAAAAAGGAGGGTGGAGCCGGAGGAAATGCGTAGTAAGGATCATACACCTGTGCATGTTTTTCTTACTAAGTGAATAGCAGAGAGGATAAAAAGCAGAGATACAGAAGCGTAAGTATAAAAAGATGTGGTGTTAAAAATAAACTGTGAACCGCGTTATGAAACACAGATCTAAACAAATGTTTAAGGAATCATAACCACTTTATCAGCATAATATCAACCATTTAGAACATATACAACAACTCCAATTCCATAAAAGTCGGAATGCTCTGCAATAAGAACAGAATGCAATGATTTGCTTATCTCATACACTTATGTATTTTTTTTACAATAAAACATAGAGCACATATCAAATGTTTACGCTAAGGAAATGTATTACTAGGCACAAGTGAAGAAAAGTTAATAGAGGGCAACTGAAGGCTGGAAAAGTTTTACTAAAAAAAATAGCTGGAGGAACATTTTGTAACTAATTCGGTTAATTTACAACAGGTCAATAACATGACTGAGTATAAAAAGAGTACAAGGTGGGATTATAAAGTTTCGAGACTTGCGCTGTTTACAAAAAAGCACTTGATTTATCTAGATTTATACAATTATCACCTTCAAAATAGTCTCTTTGCACAGCAATACAGCGAAAAAAGTAAAGAAATGCAGAAGTTCACCAATCTGCGAAAAAACTGCAGTTACAAATTGTGGAACAATTTCCGAGTAATGTTGTATAATATAAAATTGCAAAGAGTTTACTAATTAATAAAATAATACACTTTTTATTTATTGACCCACAGAATGTAAGGACCTTTAACCATTTACTGTATAGCTACATTTAAAGTCATGGAACCTTTGTGAGACGCTAGCTACAGTTGTTCTCTGACTAGCCTTACTGTTGTTTCTTGCGAATTACAATTATGGTAAACCCTATGTTTCATAACTACTAACAGAAGCAGACTGTTGTAAAAATGAAACATCTCCAGACCAATTAGATTTCAACAAAGCTGTAATTAACAGCAGATAATCGATTGTGGGTGCTATCTCTTGAACATTATATTGGGATCTAAGACAGGAAGCGCTTACCCATGCTGGCCTATTTATACCAGCTGCCTCTGCTTATTCATCACTGGACACTACTGAGCAAACACTATTTTTAGTGGTGGACCATTCTCAGCATGTTCATAGGTGTCATGCTGGTACAGGTGTTGTTGAGAAATACAAACTCCTCAATGTCTCTGCTGATTTGAGCACAAACCAACAAATATGAAATATTTCAAATATGAAATATTTCCAGCCAGCAGCAGTGCTGTGGTCAGGACTGATCAGTGTCAGAGTACAGATGAAGGGTAAAGGGCACATTGTGCCTCTGCAGTTTTACACAGAATTGTGTGAAAAACAAAAACAAACGGTGGACTTTAACTTTAACGGTCAACTATTAAGTCAGAGAACTAAATCTGCCTTTGAGGTTATAAATGTATATGGGGTTATTGGCACTAAATTAGCATAATAGGATCTATTTAGAACATACACTATATGGAAGTATATTGTGAAGTGTTATGACACCTGTAAAACATTTATTGAGGTCTATTGCTTCGTCTGCAGTTCCCATACTCATTCAGTGTTTATTTTTATTTTTAATGTACAGTACTATAGTTGTGCTCTTGCATGCACATTCAACTGATTTTACATTTCAGCTTTTAAGTGCCACCACCCTTCCAGTAACACCAGGTAGCTCTGCCTACATGTCAGGGAATAATGTTGGGCATTAAATGTCTTGATTTCTGTGGTGAAAACTGCAACAAACACACACACACACACACACACACACACACACACACACACACACACACACACACACACTTAGGAAAGTCACACAAGACTCCAAAACTGCGGATTAGACACCGTTCTGGTTCATGCTGCTCTGGGAATTTATTAATTTATTAAATGCTGTTATTTTTTGTTTTATTTTTCTTCTTTTTTTGTTTTAATTTATTTTTAATGTTCCACTTGCGCTGCTGTCTGGAGTTGTGGTACGGACAGTCAAGCAGCAAGAGTCACAGTTCGTCACTTTTTATCAGGCTAGAAAATCCATTTGCATCACATCATTGACTGCCTTTTTTTTTTTTTTTTTGGGGACCACAAACATTCCAGCAACACACTCTAAGGAGAGATGGATGACAATCAGAAAGCATGACGTTTTTGCATAGTATTAAATGAACAAGGACATTGAATTCTTTATTTACAATTATTGTATAGATTTAAAAAAAAAAAAAAAAAAAAAAAAAAAAAAATCATAAAACAAGATGAATGAACACTTATCATTTACCCATAAATTGAGTGTCAAAAGTATCAGTGGCATGTTATCTTCTTTGTTTCACAAAATGCATGCTGCTAAGTACAGTACATAGAAGCTGATGTATTGCAAGAAATATTATTCAGAATAATACAAGAAGGCCTAAAAAACAGATGATGGGACAGAGTGTTGTTATTGAGCTGTATTGTTCTCTGGGGTTTTATTTCAATGTTGTGGTTGCTGTCGCAAGGCAATAGAATTATTGTAAATCTAAAATGGAGTCCCGTTCTTTCTGTATACAAAAGTACTTACCATTTTCATTCACATTCACCACTAGAAATGAAACTGCACCATAGAAATGCTGACAGTGTGGGTAGACGTTGCTCTGAAATAAATTACAGAATAACAGGGAGTTACAGGGTTCTAATGCGGATTTCTGACATTCAATTTCATTACGCATGCCTGAGCTAATGATTAAAGCTTATGCACCATTTCATGATGAGAAAACAGAACTGAGAAAACATTAATAATGATAATAATAATAATAATAGTAATTATTATTATTATTATTATTATTATAATAAATCAGGTCAGGACCAGAGGAAAGTAAGTTTAGCTTGCATATTAAGCATAAGATCATGCTTCCCCGTAATTCCAATTGTAGGATATAATAAAATAGCAATTTTTTTCTTAGTTACATCAGTTTCCCCTTGTAAATGTGCCATCATTTCGTGTTGTCTTCTCTATAGCACAATAAATAGTTAACAACTACTGAATACTGTTTAGATGCTAGAGTATATTTTACTGACTGCAGGAAGACAAGCTTTGATTGTTAACACACAGAAGCACATCTAAATTTTTACACCACAGAAATTCATTCATATCTGGATAGTGCAGAAAAAAAAAGATCATCATATATGTATTTATCTTTTCTTCTTAGAAAAAAAAGTCAAAAGCCACATTCCATTTGTTTTTTTGTTTGTTTGTTTGTTTTGTTTTTGTTTTGTTTGTTGTTTTTTTTGTTCCCATTTAGTTTCATTTTTCATGTTTTTCAAAAGTCACCAGCAGAACAGCCGGGTTTTGTCTTTGAAAGAAATCTAGAAATGAAAAGAAGAATCAACACAATATTTCACAAGATTTTCAACACAACTCTTGATTCCATAGAGCCAAATAATAACTTAATTTACATCGTTTAGAACATAAAATGTGATAGTCGCACAGAAGAAAAAGATCTGTGTGTGTGTGTGTGTGTGTGTGTGTGTGTGTGTGTGTGTGTGTGTGTGTGTTAAATAAGCAGTTTTTCTAAAACTATAACTATCCAACCTGAAATGGATGCTCATATTCAAGACAGACCAAAAAAGGTTTCATTTCCAAGCAGTGAATGTAAAATTTTTCAAAACAAGCGTGTATAGAAATTAAACCTTTATCTTAAAGTCTGAGTTGGGGGGAGCGGGGGTTGGGGAGGGGGGGGGGGGGTTTAAAGAAGGAGAGAACTGTTCAAAGTTTGTCCCAACAATCATATAACACTAAGATGCCACGTTAATTATATAATCCCACTATATTTTGGTTTCTTTTATAATCTTCTAAAAATATCTACATTATATGACAAAATAGCAGGCAAGTCCAGCACAAGTTTCGTATTAAAACACCTAGAGGAGTGTATGTGACAGCTTGAGCTTTTCCAACTATGTCTGCCATATGGTTTAAACCCTATTGTTAAAAAAAAAAAAAAAAAAATGAAAAAGGATGCATCTATGTTTTTTTTTTTTTGTAAACAAATTACATTCTCTTGAGGACATAAATAAGTTAAAGTAGTTAGAGTCATTGAAGCAGAAACAACATGCCAACAAAGATAAACTCTGTATATATTTATATATTTATGTATATTATATATATAGTATTTTTACGAAATGCTATTTTTCCATAGGTTCTTCTTTTTCCAACAGGTGCAAAATCTACTTGTGCAAGTCGAGCCCTGCAACCTCGATACACAATTTATTCTTTAACCAAATAAATCTATACAGTTAGGTACATGCCACACACGATATTCAGAGATCAGTTAATCAGAGTCTTAAAAGGTGCAGCCCACGGCACTTCCCATCAAATCAAAATCCAAGAATTTAAATCAAATTGTTTTCAAAATAAAAACTCAGGTAAATGTACATTCATGCAGGAAAAGCAGTTAGAGTAGCTGTAGAATTTGATTTTTAAATAATTCTCACTGTGGTCCATTTGCACTCTCAGGAACAAAAGGGAGTGGTCCGTTTCTGTTTTTCAAGTCGATCCAGAAAACGTTCCAATGAAAATCTCGATTTCCTAAAAGCATCAGCGAAGAAGAAGAAGAAGAAGAAGAAGAAGAAGAAGAAGAAGAAGAAGAAGAACAGGAAGAAGAATGGAAAAAAAATAACACGCTTCGGACCACACGTTCAGTCAGCCGCACATTTGTGCACGTTGGCTCTATATCGTGTATCGTCCTGCGTAAGGATTTTTATTCAATTTTCCCGGGCGATTAGGGCTAGAGGGAAGTCTCCAGACTATGAAGTGGACTCCCGGGACTGGACGAAGCAGCAGATTTACTCGTGTCGGTGGTGAGGTTTATGCCGCTGTCGATGGCATTGTTGTTCTTGTTGGGAGATGATGGCTGACTTGAATTCTTCCTGGCCGCCTCGTCATCTATGTCAGTGTCGTCTATGAGTGGGATGTGGGGTGTCGAGTCCTCTATTCTAAACTCAGGGTGGGTCATGAAGTTGTGGATGGACGTTCGGGATTCAGGTTTTTCCAGGCCTTCATAGAGCGAGCTACGGAATGCGTTTACCACACGGATCTGCGAAAGGACAAAGATTAAAAAAAAAAATGAGTTCCTTTTCATGGTGAGAAATGAAGTACGGGGAAGATGAGTGACAGAAGGCAACAGGAACCGCTATAATCTGCAGCTTCGAAACACTCATGAAGGCATTCCCAAAGTCACTACTCTACCGTGCACTGAGACGTTGTTGCACCACGTTTGAAAAATCATTTCAAACGATAGCTCAAACTAAAGGGTAAAAAAAGGAAACTGTAAGGAATAAAAAAAATACAAGCCAGAGAAAATAAGCAGTGTTCCGGAGAATACGGTATACAGTGAGATCCGGTTTGTTGTATACCTAGAGACAATTTTTGTTAATTTTCAAAGGAATAAAAAAGACATGCAGTTGTTTTTTTTTTGTAGTAAAAACAAGAAAAGAGGAAAAGAAGATTTCAGACCCAGGATGAGTTTAGGAGAAACACATCGAATGAGTCGACACAAGCACAGGATACGGAGAGATGAGGCTGAGATGAGAAAATAAGCCAAAATCTTCTATGCTTCATGAAGCATAGAGTCGAAACACAATGGCAATACACCAAGCACCAGTACGACAACACAATGAAAACATGCATCTCAGGACAACGCTATGTGAAGACACTTTACAAGAACGCTGGCACACATACACACATATACACACAGACACACACTGCAACACTGAATAAGAAAAGACAGGAACAGACTGCAGTCTGTTCGCTTGACAACGCCATGCGTTTTCTTTTGTGTAAACACTCAAGTATAGGCCACAAATCTCTTGGTCATTTTTACTAAGACAAACTGTCTGGTTTTTGGATCATTCTGCAGCTACCAACAAATGTCCAGTATCACAGGTTACTCAATAGACGTGATGTCCTAAAGCAAGTAGATCTTTATATTATATATTAGGGATGTAGCACCTGGATTCATTTGAATAGATCACAAACAGATTTCTAAAAAAAAAAAAAAAGAGAGGGAAAAACACTGCCATAAATGTGATCATCATGTATCATCTGTCACTGCAATTATCCTTTCCTTGGTGTCACAGGTGTTCGTTTTACACATTCTGTAATAGTATGAAATAATTAGTATAAATATTAAATGTACAGAAAAGGTCTTTAGCAGCTCAATGCTTCAGTAACAGTATACACTCTGGGTACAGTTACAACTTTATTGAAGGAAGAACTGGCTCAAAGTGTAGGTGTAAAGCTCCTGATTTACTACCTTTAGAGCATGTGGTTACAGTTTGACTAATCTGTCAAATAATATTTAATCTTTTTTCCCCTCTCTCCTTTCTATTAACCAGGAAAAGTGAAGTTATCCATGAACTCATGAATACTCAGAATTAGCTAGTGTCCTTGTAAATGACTGAAGAAAGTGTATGCCCATCCTTACATCCTGTGACACAGATGTGACACAGATTTTGATCAGGTATTTTTTTTTATTTATTTTTTTTTTTACAAAATTAGAATTGCATTTTAATTTTATTCCATAATATTTATTTCCATGTACCAGATTCATGTTTGCTGTATTTGTACTAAACATTGACGGTGGTGCATTATAACTTATTATTTTGAATACCCCTTAACGTTATACCTGACAGCATGATCACCACTCACAACTCATTTTTAGTTAATATCACTAACTTAAATATTATACATATAAATATATAATACATTTATTTACCAAATATTTAAAAACTGATTTTAGTATTCCAATACTTGTGCCTGAAATGATTAATTGGGTAACTGATTATCAGAGCACATCCCCGATATATATCTATTTTTACAAATCCTTAAATTATGAAACACCTTTATGTTTACATATTACCTACATTATTTATTATTATTAATCGATTCAAATTTTTCTTAAAATTGCTCAACAATGTATGTGAATCTACATAAGTAAAATCAACTGTAAGGTCAGAATCGCATAAAACTGAGACATGCCTCTGTTTCTGGCTCTGAACATAAGTCAGAAAAGGGCCCTTATTATGTATAGGTCTTGTTTCCATACTTTTTTCTAAACTGAGATTAGTCTGAATTCTTGATGATATTAATCCTCACTTATACATGCCATTTTTAAGTATACTATATAAAGAGATATACAACTAAAGCATGTGATCGTGTGTGATGTTAATAGTTGGATGCTTTACTTAGATTCGATTCGATTCGATTCAACTTTATTGTTCAAGTTACATGAACTGAGGCAATGAAATGCAGATAGCATCTAACCAGAAGTGCATATGTGGCCTATTCACAATAGATAAACTGCAGAGAACGCAAAGTTTACTATTACAGATATCAAACTAAGAAACGAATATAAAAGGAAAACAATTTCTTTCTTTCATTAGTATTAAAACACATGTTTTGAGTTCTCTTGTGCCTTCAGTTCCTAGTTGAGCACTAATAGCAAAGTCATCGCCTCTTATCAGGAATCTCAGATGCCTGGAGCAAGGCTTCATTCTGCTTGCAACACTAGTCATGCTACCTGGTCTTTCTACTAGCAGCATTGATTTTAGCTTTATGGTTTTCACAGCAACTGTTCTCTACTCACTTGATTGCACATATAAGCTCCTTTTTTGAAACTGCTAGACTGTGGAATAGTCTCTGTGGGACAATCTAGGCTCTTTGCCTTTTTGCTGATATTCTATAATATGAGTCATGCATTTGATTTATTGCACTGATCTTTTGAAAAGAGGATCAAACAGTTTTGACAAATTGGTCTGGATGCTGGCTTTCAGCGTATTAACAATCGCTGTGCCATGTACCTCCAAGGTTAGCTTAGAAAATAAGTTATAAAAACTGGAAATATACTGAAAGTGCTTCTGTTTTTACAAGTGAGGCACCTTTACAAAGCTCTGCTTTTTACTGTGCTGTTGCATTGCTACAGCAAGCTCTTGCATTTGGTCTATAATCCCTGCTGCACTTACATTGTGTGCTGTGATTCTTACATCACAATAAGCGTTATGTATTATGTCTGAGTATTAGTATTATGGATTACGTATTACATGCCGCATTCAGTCTATAAATGGGACAGAGGACAAACGTGCTGTTGTGGGTGCCTATTTAATGTTAAAGCTACGGTCACACATACAGCAACTCACGAATATCCAGAGACCATTCACGAAAGAATGACAGTGAGTGTTGGTGACTAAACAATTTTGAGAAAAGTGTAAGACAGGAAAGAGTGAAGACAGGAAAGCGTGCATGATCCATTTCAACTGGTTGTCAACTAGCAATTTCATAGAACAGTGCCTCTCAAGAACAAAGATGACTGCATATACTGTATGAACGCAGCATTAAATCACAGAGTGTTGAATTCGCTATTAGTTCTTAGGTAGGAAGCGTAGAAACTCCAGTTATACGGAAAGGCCTGATAAACCCGAACATAAAGAACAGAGGTGGGCTGAATTTATACATTGTACTAAATTCCAATAAAATGTACTGCATATTTTTACCTTCTGTCAGTGCAAAAGAAAATATGCTGCTCTGAAACTATCAAATATAATTCCTTTTCTTTTTACTTTTCCCTATAGATAATCAGAGAAACTAGCAAGGGCCAATAAAGCCAACACACAGAAATGAAAAATGGGAAAACGAATCACAGCGATGGAAAACTGGCCCTAAAGTTCAGCAAGACTTGACAGTGTGAAGCCACAAGACAGAATGGTCCTCGTCAGGCTCAGATTTACACACAGACTAGACAAGACAAGACTATGATGCAGACCCAAGACTTTCTTCACACGTCTTCAAAGCTGTGCAGAAAAAAAAAAAGTCACAATAATAATCAAATATTTGCAACTTCACCACAAAAACACTGTTACATATTTAGCTGAGGATATTGTTGGCTTATACTTGAATGTTTACGCAGCCTGGTGAGTTTGTTTTTTTTGCGGGAGGTTATTAGTTCACAT
Source organism: Silurus lanzhouensis (assembly GCA_039877035.1). Taxonomy (NCBI): domain Eukaryota; kingdom Metazoa; phylum Chordata; class Actinopteri; order Siluriformes; family Siluridae; genus Silurus; species Silurus lanzhouensis. The sequence continues at coordinate 3,699,062 of JBCEWE010000329.1, forward strand.
CAATTGAGCAACGGACAGCGGGTGGGGGACTCACAACCTGAAATTCACGCCGTAGGCTGCACCCTCACTCCAAGGCGATTAGCACTCTGAGGGAGACAAACACATATTGGACATTGAGACAAGAACTCCTCTGAGGAAGGGGTGGGTAAAGTGATTCATTCATATACTGTACAGTTATAAGGAAGCAAGAAAAGGACATCTGAAAATAGCAGAGAGAAGCAGAAAAGATGGTCAAAGATGCCCTCTGATGATATGAGCAAATGCATATGAGCAAAAGCATATAAATATGCTTGAATGCATGAATACATTTTGAAAATTTGAAAAAAGGTTTTCTGATTTTGGGGTGTTTTAGAGTATGCAGCCATATCTGGACAAAAAGTAAGCAAGTATTGTAAAAACAATTTCTATGAACACAGACTATGACTATAAGTGGAATAAAACATAAAACAAAGTAGAAAAAAAAAAAAAAAATCATTTTTAAATATAATTTTGAAAAATTAGGAAAAATCAACACAAACATTGTCGTCCGAGATGCCTCCATTCCTTTTATGTAACTCATTTGTATGACTCAAACTCTCTTCAAACTGGTATGCAGTTATTAAATAAACTATTTTTTCTGAAATTTGTCTTTACTGTAACCTTGACCCTGTTTCAAACAATTCCAAAATCAAATTCCTCCATCTGCTGGTTACAGTGATAAATCCATAAACTCACTCTTAAGATACTCCTGTTCATCGTAAACCCGAATACATAATGCCACCTAGTGGCAGAGGCATAAAAATGCTGATTATTAATGAACAACTTTTTGTTAAGGGTGGCTCGGACTTTCATTCTGTTAAAGAAAAAGACTATGGGTTATTTAAATGCAATGTTTTTTTTCACCTTGTAAAAAAAAAAAAAATCAAGGTAAAAAGTTTGTTGTCACGTGGCAATAGCATGAAGTGGAGGGTTACATTATGAGGAAGGAATGCTTGAAATATTACTGTATTTTACATGTAGACAATTTAAATTTCTCAATAAATACATCAAATTTGGTCCTTATTTGACTAAAGACTAGTGCAGAGCAATAATGAATTCACTGATTTGAGCAGTTTCCAGGCAATCCATGTGGTAATTTAGAGTGTACAATAAGACAGAGTCTCTTTTACTAGACCCTAAATTTAAATATTTGTTGTGGAAATTTTGGGTAATTTTACAATTGCTTTTTTATATCTAATATAGATTTAATTTATAATTGTAATCTATTTCATCAAATGCACTGTAAGTCTATAACAAATGTATGCTAACCATCATTAGTATATGCCAATTATCATGTGATCAGAAGTGAAAATAACACATAATATATATGCGTTATATTCTATGTATATTTTGTCTAAGATATGATAATTAGCACAGAATAACTTACTGATAGTCCTGAAGTTGGTGTTCCTAAATTCAAATATCTATGTAGAATAAGGAATTAAAATGAATGTAGCTGTAGTATGTAGTATTGTATTATGGCCCACTCACTGTTGAAAGTAATTAATGGTACTTGGTCTATTCCATAACTCTTTTTCCGTCTTATTTAAAATTTCCCAGAGGGCATCTGTGACAAGCACACAGAAAGTAGTCACTCACGGCCAGCAGGAACAGCAGCAGTGCTGGTAGGAGAGGAAAGGGCATTGGACAAGGACATGTGACTAGGACTAGAAACATTGGTTACATCCTGATTCTGGCTGGTGGTGGAGGACTGGCGCCTCAGTGCCCCCTGAAAGGAAGTCCCGCTCTTGAACGTGTTCACAACCTCGATCTGCAACAAGGGTACAGACAGTACAGTACATCCATCAAATAATTGACATTGCATTGCTGGTTTAGAACATTTCGTTTGAAGGCACAACGTTTCATATAAAGATTCACATCATTGTTATACATTTCAACATTCTGTCTTGAGAAATAGAAATTGAAATGCTTTGAATAGAGCTGAAGTCCTTTGCTTTAAATTACGAGTGAAGTGAACAGTACAATTGTGGCAGAAGAAAGTGTGTCCAAAGGTGTGCAGTACCTGGTATCTGAAGGAAGCTCTGACATAATGAGAAATAAGTAAAAGAAAAAGCAAAACCAAATGCATAGGCCATATCATACAAAAGTTCACAAACGTTCTTTGTCAGAATATTTATATAGATCTTTGAAATTGAAATGTCTAATTGTCACCTTAAAACATTAGAAGTGAAATTAGAAACCATAAATGAATGTAAAGAAACTGATTAATATACAGTAAATATACAGTTTATATATATATATATATATATATAAACTCTGTCTCTAGTTCTCTCACACACACACACACACACACACACACACACACACACACACACACACACACACACACACACAGCAACACACATACTCACATACACTCTACAATGGCTAATATGTTTTACAATGTTAAATATTATTGATATTGCACTGTTCTCACTCCAAGTAAACTCAGTTATTCATTCATATAAGCTGACAAAATGTTTATAGGTGAATGTTTTGCTCTATTTTTAATGTTTCCTCAATCCCTAATTTGATTATAACATATTGTTGAACTTGGTATATTTTGTTTTAAGTAAATTAATTCTATTCTAATACTTATTTTGACCAGAATGTTTTTTATCGAGAATATTTTAAGAAATTTCCCCACTGTGGGACGAATAAAGGTTTATCTTATCTTCTAATTACACATTGCTCCCCCTCTTTGCAGCATTTCTAATTTTACCTATATCTCACTATAGTTGTATACATTTTACATAGTTCAGAAAAAATACCAAATACCAAAATACTACTGACTTTAATGGTGCTACCCACTTAAATGAATCTTCTCTACATATGATAATACCCTGCCACAATATTCAATAACTTTCAATCCAAATATATTAAATCAACAGACCTTTGTTATCACCAAATGAGCAGTCTTTTTTCTCCCTAATAACATGAGCTCTGAGTTAAAGATGCATTTTACTGAGCAAGTTTCAATTCAGGATAATATAATCATCAAAATTTGTTAAAATAGAAAATTGCAAACAGGAAAAAAAATCTTGCACAAGCCTGTATTAAATCATTTCTTTTCTTGTTTTTTCTTTCTTTTTTTTCTAACAAGGCCAAACCAAATTTTCTGGTTAAGCTATTTAACTGTTTAATTCTGTTGTATCCAGCTTCCTTAAAAGGAACACTAATGCAACTCTTTACAAAATAAAACAAAATTTAAACACAAAATGAACTCTTTACTTAATATAATATTAAATCCCTGCAGACAAGGCATGAATGTGTAAGTCATAATATCAAGCATAGAAATATGAGCATCTTTAAAATTATTGCTTTGTCTCTATGTTTCGCACCTGAGTCTGGATTCTGCTGAGGCCGCGGAACCAGAGGATTTGTCCTCGTCGTAACTCCCTCTCGGCGTGATCGATTTCCTCCTGATCCTCATTCATTTCCTCCTCTTGTACATCATCCTTTTGGGTGAGCCGACCCGCTCCTTTCAGGAACCTCAGTTTACTGTTGGGGATGGTCGAGATTACCTGAATCACACCAAAGGATCACAGGTTGGTGTCATAATGATAAACAAATACAGTGTGTAAACTATTTACATCATTTAATTTTATAGTATTCTAATGAGACATAGCAAAAAAAAAATTCACAGCACATATAGAGAAATAATACGTGTCAAGGTCAGGATTTATTCATTTCACAATTACAATCAATCTATAATGAAAGACACACAGGCCTTGGTAAGAAACATATTTTTTAGTGACTGAAGTGATGTCTCTTCAACTAAAGGAGTACTATACTGTACCTGTCCCCAGACCAGCTCTCCAAGGCCTAAGAACACACACCACATCCACTTTTCCACATCGAGAGGAGAGCAACTGAAGGGTTTCCCTCCAAACTGCACAATAATAACCTGCAACACAGAAGAAAGAATTCAGTTTAATCAGTTATAAAATTGTGTCACCATTTTTTTGTCTTCTGATTATCTCCATTTTCACTTCCTGGTTTCTCTCCTGCTCTACCTCTGGCATTCAACTCTAAGATAAGTGTCTATTAGCGTCTTTATTCATTTCCCTGTATCTTATTATAGGCACAGGGTTCAGACGCTTTGTCAAACATTGTAAAAACCGGAAGCTTATGAGTTTCATTCAGCATAACTCCACTCAACAGTTTCCCAACCACAGAAAGTGCCCACACTGCAAACTGATATTTAAAGTACATGAAACTATACACCAGAAATTACATTTAAAACTGGTTACTCCAAAGGAAGTGTGCTATAACTTCATAGTTCCCTTTGTGGCAAGTGTAAAACACACATAAGCATAAGCATTTTGTCATGTCAGGTTTATTTCTATTGCGCTTTTCACAACAGACACAGTCCTTTGGTCCCTTTATCCCTGATGAGTAGCCATTGCAACTGTGGCAAGGAAAATCTCCCTTAGATGTTATGAGGAAGAAACCTTCAGAGGAACCAGACTCAAAAGGGGAACCCATCCTCATTTGTGTGATTTTAAGAGTGTGATTATAATCTTTAAAACAATGAGAGTGAGAACTAACATGAGCACTGATATGTAAGATTATGAGTAATATTATAAGTAATTTTGTGTTAGTTACTACCTGAACTCCAAGCGTGCCCAGAACAATAGTGCAGAAGATGGGATTTTTGAAAATGCCATCAAACACATTCCTCTCGCCGTGAATCTTTCGAGCGTTGATCTCGTTGAAGAGCTGCATCATGACAAAAGTGTTGAAGATGATGGTGTAATGTTCAGATGGAGGCGAGTGCAGAGGTGCATTCCTGCCACTGTCGATGTCAAAGAGCTTCTCGCCTACACAGATTTAGTTATGCAATCAGTACAATAATTTTTTATTTTTTGTACAGTTAAAGTTCTACATTATCAAAATTACAGGGTAATGCTTGAACACATCAGATCTCCTCCTCCACATTTCAAGAGGCATTTACAAGGGACATGCCCTTAACGAATAATCAGGTCAAGAGTAGAACGTATGTATACAGTTGCTAAAAAAAAAAGGCATACCAACGAACAGCAAAGTGAAAATGATGATGAGCTGGTAGATGCCGTGGCCCAGGATGTTTTTGGTCATGGTGCTGGAGATAAGCGGCTTGTTGCGGCCGTATGGTTTTCTCATGAGCAGCGATTCGGTCGGAGGTTCTGTGGCCAGAGCCAGGGATGCAAACGTGTCCATGATGAGGTTCACCCACAACATCTGAACAGCTTTCAGTGGAGAATCCTAAAAAAAATAATACAAGGGCAAAAAATGCAAAATGTGGTCAAAGATACAATGCAGCATTGTGTTAAATACCCTGTGGCCTGTTCATGTTATAAAAATGTATATAGAATGTATATGTACTATAAACTATTGTATATGCCAATCTCTTGGACCCCGATGCCGAAAAAAACAGGAACAATTCAACCTTAAAAAATCTCTACAGTTATTGGGCAGTGAGACAGTAAGAAAGAACAAGACATTTCTGAAAGGAGGTTATGCTCTCTGCTGCATTAGTGTTGTTATTGATTTTTATAAGCTGTAGTAGAATTCCTGCGAATCTGATCATATAACTCTGTCATGGAACTTCAACAACTGCTTTATCTTTGTGAATACTGTTTAGTTAGTTATCCAATTATTACTTAATTAGTTCGTACCTGAGCTATCTAAACTTCAATAAATCCACTTTTATTACATTAACCCTTTATTGCCAAATGTATCATATTTGATCCATCATATTTGTTTCTGAGACCTCTGCACCACCTGCATCAACACTACTACCCCTGAAAAACCTGTTGAACACAATCTAAGACTTGTCTTTTGCCCCTATTGGAGTTATCTATGCTCTCCAGTCAATAGCAGGCTTTAGGCAGGTTTTTCCAATATGGCTGCCTTCATAAATTGACTAGTTTTTTTGCAGGGACATTGTGGTAAAATCAATGTTGTTACTGACAATGTTGGTACTTTTTTGAGGCAACTAATAATTTATTAATATTTTTTAAAGAATGTTATAGTAAAATTGTGTTGAAAATATGTGTATTAAATATAGCAGGTATATAAGGTAATTTAGATTAGTCATCAATGTATTGCATTTTAAAATACATTCCTGCCGCAATGTCAAATACAAAATACAATACAAATAAATAATGGTCATCTTAGAATCATTTTTAACTGATTCCATACTACTGGAAATGAAATATTTGTGATTTTTGGACATCTGAACTAATGTTGTAGCTTGCTAATATTTGTCTGTTTAGTAAAACAAATAAATAATTATCATAATATATATGCAGTTAGGGGAAGATAAGAATGAAGATGAGAAGTGGACATTCCAAATACAATAATCTGTCTATATATAGTACATGTACATTGTTGTGATCAGTAAATTGTCATAAATTCTCAATGTATTAAATATGCTAAAAAAAAAATGGTTGTAAAAATGTGTAAATGGTAATCAATTGTTGTTTTTTTATTTTGTTTAAAGACCCCTATAAACTTTCACTCGGCTTCTCCCGTTAGGGGTCGCCACAGCGGATCATCCGCATGTTTGATTTGGCACATGTTTTTACGCTGGATGCCCTTCCTAACGCAACCCTCCCTATTTATCCGGGCTTGGGACCGGCACTGAGAGTGGCTGGGGTTGGTTACCTGACCGGGGATCAAACCCGGGCCGCAGCGGTGAGAGCGCCGCATCCTAACCACTAGACCACCACATTTAAAGACACCATAAATACTTCAATTTCCAAAAAATATTATTTTCTGTTAATTCTGTAAATGATTCCACATGTCAGGCTTCACAGGGTTAAAAGAAGTATTAAAAAAAAATGGCCTTATTGAATTTTGATCACAGAATCCATGTACAGAAATATAAATTCAATGCAATCCTTTTTTCTGTATTACTGTATTATTGTGATAAATTGTGCAAAGCACACTTTTGTAAGGTATACATGATAGAATAGTCTGCAACTGGGTGTAGGTATTTATAACATTTACCTTGATTTTATTAGGCCAGTGTTCCTCAAGGAAATACAGCAAAGTTTATTATAGAGGGCTAGAACTGGGTCACTGGCCTTGGCCCAGAAATATTATGGTTTCTATTACTGCAGCCATGTTAAGAACATTTCGTTAATTTGGTGAGGTAAAAATTTTAATTGCACAGCATTGTCTAAGACTCATTGTCTTACATGTTATAGATTAAAAACAGTTTTAGTACTGATTTACAGCAGGCTGCTGGTCAATACATATATGATTGAACACAATTGGGGTAATATTCTTGCCAAATGTTTAAGTGTTTGTTCACAAATTGTATTAAACAGTAGCATATACAGTGGTCATCTATTTTGGAAAAATTGAAATCACAAAAAAAAGATGCTGTAATTATGAAAATATGGGAATACTGATATGTAACGCGTACTAGCTTATGGTGTATTGCATATTAGTATAACCTGTGTAATACAAGCTCCTGTAAATGCCACGATCACGGCCACCACATTCACAGTAAGCTGGAACTGCAGAAACTTGGAGATGCTATCATAAACGTTGCGTCCCCACATAACTGCTTTTACGATACTGGAGAAGTTGTCGTCTGTCAGGATGATGTCTGAGGCCTCCTTGGCCACATCTGTGCCTGCGATTCCCTGCAATTAAAATAGGGAGATTTCTATATTGAGTAAATTTCATTTTACAATTAGCACATATGTCAAAGAGAGATACATTACATTTTTAAAATGCAACCCCATCATTTTCTGACCCCTTCTTTTGACTTCTTTTGCTTCATGTTCCCCAGCTTCAGCATTTAATCAGTTGTAATCCACCTATTGTGCGTTTATCTGCTTGGTGTAATCACAGCAAACTAATAAAGATGCAGACCTAAACAACTGCAAAACATGCCTACAAAGGCTTGGTGGGTTCATGCTGCTGCTGCAAAGATACAACTATAAGCATTCACCTATTTGTTGAAGCTATTTCTTCTCATACTCATCCTTGGAAATAATGAGAAGTGGTATCTCAGCAGTTAAGGCATTTAGGCCTTGGATCAGAAGGTCATTCAAATCCCAGCACCACCAAGCAACCACCGCAGGGTCCTTGAGCAAAGCTCTTAACCCTCAATTGTTTAGTTGTAAGTCTCTCTGGATAAGAGCTTCTTCCAAAGGCCATAAATGTAATGTGGTTTTATGGTCACTTAACAGTATGTACTCTTAAACCAAACAAGGTGAATCAACAATAGAAGTGTGAAAATAGCACATCCATATGGCATCTATTTAAACAGGACTTCTGTAAAAACATATTATGGTGTCTTTGTTTGTTAGGCAGAAACACAGATCAAAAGTCTTATCCTTTAGACAAAGTCTGTTGGTGTAATACAATTTGTGGCAGTTATTTATCCATAAATACATACTATATCTTTTTACAAAATAAATGCAAAGAAATTGTGGCATTAAAGTAAAACTCATCCTGTTATTATCCCAAGCGATCCACAGCTCAACATATCACACTAGGGGGCACTGTTGCACTTTTCTTTTTCTTAATCTGGAGGACACATAATGGCGTGATGCTGTGTGTCAATGTGACGTAAGCTGAGAAATGAGGGCAGCCTGAATTTGGGTGTCACAAGAAGAACGCAAACACTCAAAGGATGGAATTACAGCATAGCAGCCTGATTTTCCTCTCCTGGCTAAAAGAACTGAGCAGCTGGGCTGGCTATGGCTGGAGTGTGTTTATGGCTGAGGTGGAATATACCATGGCAAAGCCGACATCCGCTTTTTTCAGAGCAGGTCCATCGTTGGTGCCATCGCCTGTTACAGCTACGACCTGCCTCTGATCCACCAGCGTGCTGTCAATTATACCTGAGAGGCAGCATCATTACAGGATAAGCAATAATAATAATAATAATAATCATAATTGTCATCATCATCATCATATCAGTGTCTACTGAAATTTATTGCTACATTAATAATGTGCCATATTACAAAAATGATGCCTTATTCAGAGACAGTCAATAAAAGCGCACACACGGTCTTGCTGTATAACACTTTGCAACACAATACACAAAATGCTTTGCAGTTGTGTATAAAATGCTAGGTCCAATGGCTTTAAACAATATTATGGCATCAACAAATGATGAACCTCAGCAATAATACACTATGAGTGATGCTACAACATATAAATGCACATATGTCTAGTAGAAATTTGACATTACAAACATTTTACCAAATACACCTGCAATAACGGTGAAGATTATTCCATACACAATAAAGAAAAGCACTCCACAAAAACTGAATTCCAAATGTTAATAAGTGTTAATAATTGGTTGTACAGTGGTTAGTGGTTGTCAGTGCTGGCATGTACTACTCAGCCTTAATGAGGAATTTATTCTGATTAATCACCATACACATATTAAAACCTTATTTCAGTGGCACAGGTGTTCATTATTCAGTTTATAATGAGCAAACATCATTTAATTGAAGTGTTACATATTTTGAGAGCTCAGTGAAAATGAAGGCAATATTACTTATTGTAAAATATGAAAATGCTCAGTCCAGGTTCAGTCAATCTTTTTTTAATAAAACTAAATTCTTTTATAATTTTTTTTTATATGATTTTTTTTTTTAAATACATTTTATTTACATTGTTTTTTTTTCAAAATGTATCACCTATTACAAAAATACACAATTTCATAGCTTGTTTTATCTGATAATATTATTTACGCTATTAGGGTCCTAGAAAAAAAAACAAAAACAGAGCACTTTCAATATAATTAACAGATAAAGCAAATTTTCTCACCTTTAACGAGTGTGTGTTTGTCTGTTGGAGAGGACCGGGCTAACACTCGCAGCTTGGGCCAAACCTTATCGATGCGTTCTTGTTCAACCTACACACAAAATGGACAGCCATTAGAGCAACTTGAATCTATGCAAGTGTAAATGAAGCACAATCTTGAAAACCTAAAGTCATTATTATAGTCTGTACGTGTTACTAAAAGCATGGGTCTAATTAGATCAACACTCGTAAGAGGATGCCAGAAAACTGATTTGTGGCAGACTGTACAATGTGATTATTTTGCTTAATAATAATTAGTTGTGTTTCATGGGTTTGGTCTGGTCCTCTGAACTCGCCTGGAATTTTATGTCTTGAGATAGCAATGGTAACCAGAAGTACTTTTTGTTAATGATATTGCTGCACAGATTAGGCAACAAATCTAACGCAACAGTAGAAAAACTATGTAATTAATGTATTAAAAATAACTCAATATTGCTTTATAAATAAGAGAAAAATATTTTAGAAGCGCAGATTCGAATTTGTTGAATGTGTACTGAATGAATAATATGATAATGTAAAAAAAAAAATGTAATTGAAAACACAATAAAAATCTAAATTTACACATGCTCAACAGGAAAGGTTTATTTCTGGCACTGTGTCTTTTTCATTTCTCCCCTCTCTTTCCCAGTGTGCCACAGTTGATCCACAGCTGACAGCTGGAATGAGGCCCAGGCAGGTCTGTTGAGATTGTAGACAGCAGGGCCCTGATCCATCAAATCATGATTCAAGACAAGGCACTGAGAGGTGAAGTTGAGGTGTATTCACAGTAATGTGTATGAATATGTTTTGCTGCCAAATGAAAAAAATATGTGCAAGTATATTTTATATATATATATATATATATATATATATATATATATATATATATATATATATATATATATATATATATATATATATATATATATGAGCCAAAAACATGAAACAAAGGTGAAGGCTAGTCCCAAACCTTCCCACCCATCAATCTTTAAGTGGATTGGCTGGAGTTTGTTCAATTAGCACAGGACAGCATGGGGCCCAAAAATGAAGGCGGTGTGAGGACACATTTCCTGTCACATTGTGTGACTGTGACCAGAAAGGAGTGAGTGACAGAGTTGTGGGGACTGCTATCTTTTGCACATTGGGATAGCACAGGGCATTTCACCTCATATTAGTCCTCAGGGACCATGAAAGAAGTTTATATGTGTGGTCAATCTCAAACTGGTGGGATGGCCATATTTGTGGTCTTGGTGTTTTTTGGAGATATTAAACTAAAGGAAGGTCTACGTGGTGTGATAATTAAAGAATAGACCAATGGTCCAACACCCAGTAAAAGCAGGCAATTTGTATTGATGAAAGCTTTTTAAAGCATTAAATCCAACTCTCAATCTATTTAAAGAACATATACTTCTATACTAAACTTTACATTTTAGTATATTGAGGTTTTTTTTTCCAGTCCTCTACACTGATTTGAGAATATTTGGAGACTCTCTCCAATGTCCAAAGAACCCTAGAGTGGCTCAAACAGTCACCCAGCCAGAACCAGCCATTTTTCAATGTACACCAGCAACGTTTTAGAAGTTTCTATAATGCTTTTCCAATGTCTTGTATTAACAAGCTCCTGAATTGGCTGGGTATGATAATTTTTTTACTCAAGCCTGAATTTGATAAAGTACTTTGGGTCAGATTTTCTTATTGTCCAAGAAAATGTCCACCAATTTGTCTTCAGAGGACTGACTGCATTCCCATGAATAATGGATCACATTCTATGGCTTTCCTGTGCACAAGTTGCAACCTACTTAGATCAAAATCTACAGTAATGGGCATTAGTGTCATATGCAGCATGTGAGGCAATCATAAGGTCTCTGTAAGGAGCCCTTGGCAGCACTTCTGTAGTCCTTGCAATGTGTGAGACTCTATGAGTGAATGTACGTGGGTTTTTACTTGGGGCATGGTTAGGTTTGTCCCTCAGAAATGAGATGTAAAAGGTACTGGAACTGGTGGGTTATCATCATGGGTTTGGCCTAGATATTAAGACTTCATCTTTCTAAACTCACTAAAAGGGAACGCCAGACAGTCCACTAGATGCAGCAGTGCCAGTGTTCCTTCATTGTTGTATAAGTGGCTCTCTATGGGGGACCCTTGCTTCACTTTCCTGACGGATCCTTCCTTTTTTATGTTGCAGACAAATGGGTAACACTAAGGGCTGGGGATTTCCTGTACCAAGGGAAAAATGTAGCGCAGCCTAATGGACTGCATCAGCTGGAAACTCTCCATACATGTATGAATATATAGCAGCATCTGAATTGAGTGTTTGGCTATCATGTTACTACTTATTATGTACGTATGGTGTATGTAGGAGGTGTGGGCATGATTTAATGTGAACCAGAACAAAGGATACTCTAATAAATAAATAAAACAATAGCATATAAAAAAGAAATGTGTGTGTGTGAGAAAGGCTTAAAACTGAATGTGCAGTACCTCGCCCTTTTCATTACGAATCCTCCTGTTAAATTCTTTGCCATCGATGCACAGGAAGTCCTCTCCAGGGTGTATTATGCCACACTTGATAGCGATGGCTCTGGCAGTGTTGATGTTGTCACCAGTCACCATTCGCACCGTGATGCCAGCGCGCTGACACTTACGTATAGCTTCGGGCACCTTTGGACATGAAAGTAGGAAAATGTCAGTATATGAACAATTCGATATAAAATACCTATAAAATGTATTCTTTGTTGGGCCATTTGTATGTAAGCGAATTAGCTTCGCCGCCAGGAACATTTTTATTGATGTTTGGTCCACTTATTTGGGGCAGATGGAAGAGGAAGAGCATCATCAATAATGAACAGTGGAAGAGGAGGGTGACAGGTAACATTAGACCTTTAACTCAAATGGATGGATTTGTTTACAGATTCTCAAGTATCTGATGGTTTATTAGTTAATAGGAGATACCCTGAAGACTACAGCAATTAAACCATACTTATTATTTATTAGTTAGCATTAGCATGAATCTGTATGAAATTAAAAATGTTTTTAACTGTTGCTTTAGTTTTTAGTAGTAATAGTTTGTAAAGAACCACCAACTGTTGTTTTTTTTTTTAAACTGTTATTAAGGCAAGATAAATGTTATTGCATCAAAAAATATAAGATCATATAATGCTGTAAGTAAAATAATAGCATCGGTTTAACAAGTGAAGAGTGTGTGCATTTACATTTATCGCATTGTTTTGGTACTTATTGGCACTGAGATTTAAACTTATAACCTTCTAATAAGAAGCCCAACACCTAAACCTAACACCTTAGTACCACTATGTTACCAGTTCCCTTGAGAGAAATTGTGCAAAAGTGTTGCCTATTGCATTGCAATGCCATTTGAAGTAAATTGTGCGACTTGACAATGTCATTTTTGCAATGTTGCTTAATCCTTCACTTTATTCAACCATCATGTAAATGAAGGTTTATGTACTATAAATGGGATTAGATTTAATGCTTGCTGAGTTGTTTTAGACTGTGATGGTTTCAGGCTATGGTTTGGTTGTGTTGAAATTCACAGGTTTAATTACAGACACAGACCTTCAGAGATATTAATTACCTGAAAGTGGGTAATCTATGTCAATGAAAATGTAAACCCTTATGCTTCTGTGGGACAAACAGAAACACACATGCAGCAAAACCAGGCTCTGGCCAAGGTGAATCAATAAGGTGTAAAACGGTATGATATTCAACCTTTAATTACCTAACTCTCAAAACCCAAGTACTGTAATGTAATATAACCAATTATTTATAAAGAAAAAATGTAATATGAATGAATAAAATGCCATTACATTACACCAAGAACTCACCTCTGGCCGGACAGGGTCCTCAATTCCGACCACACAGATTGCAGTCAGGTCAGTTAGAATGTTGTTTTCGTCTTCCCAGCTTGGCTCAGGATCAGCGGTAAAGTCTCGGTAAGCCACACAGATGGTCCTGAGACCATCGCAAGCCATGGGCTCAATCACTTTCTTTACCATCTCATCTCGGTCTCGAGGTCGGAAAAGCCGGGGCTCACCCGATTCGTTTACAATACGACTGCACCTATAGAATGAATTATTGAATAATTAGTATTTTACTCTTGTACATAAGAGAAAACTTTGTAATTGTTTTGTATCTTGTGCATTTCTGCTCTGTAATCTCCAAAACAAACAAACTCTATTTACAAAAATACACACGTCAGAAAAAAATATCTAAAGGGCTTTGGTAGTTAAATATTTTTTTTATGATATACTTTGTAATTCATTTTGGAAATCAAAAGGATTTCTAGGCAAAACAGACGTTAAATAATTCTAATCATAAATTCTGTTAAAAATGTAAATTATAATAAATAAATAAACCCAGGATCAACTTGCTTTTTAAGGATAATCTCAGATGCTCCTTTGCTGTACATCCTGAAGCTCCCATCTGGAAGTTTAATGACAGTACTCATGGACTTCCTGACCGAATTGAATGTGTAGACTTTATACAGCTTCTCTTCAGGGATCTGGTTTCGAATAGTTTGGTAATCTCGCTTTAGCTCCAGAACAAGTCCCAGCAGGCCACACTCGGTTTTGTTGCCCACCTGTTTGGGCAGACCTCCCTCCTTATCTGGGGGCTAAAAAATTATGAAACAGTATTGAATATCAGATCCATAATAAAGTTTCCTGCTGACCAAACCATTAAAAATAAGCTTGCCAAAACACAAGGGCATGTGTTTTAAAAAAAAAAATGGTCAAAACGTAATTCACTTAAGCTTACTGCAGGTGTAGAATATAAAATCATTTTGAATGTACATATACAAAAAGCATTTGATTGACAGTTTGAGCACATGTTTACAATAAATCCATATGTATGCCCCTTAAAAATTCAAACACCCACACAACTTCAAACACATCAATTTTGTTAGACTTCAAATACATTCAGCTACTTTAAATATAGATACAGTGACAATCAGGCAGAAAAAGATAGTTATATGGATTATGGAAGAATTTACACTGAAACCATTTTGTAGGTTGACTGTACTGAAATGTTTGGCGAAAGAAAAAAGGAACGATTACAATATGGTACCTAAACATTAGCTTAAAATAACTTTAACCCAAAATAATTTAGCCCAATATATGGACATTGATAAACAACTGCTAAAACAGCAGTAAGGACAATTCACAAGGTCACAGAATTGCAAATACTTCTTTGTGATTCTGTTTCACTAGCAGTGCAGCCTCATCTAAGAACCACAAACCGATAATTACATAGTAAGACCTTAGAGACAAAGAAAGAGAAAACAAGAGCTTCTACAAACGCATTTAAATTAGAACTGGTTAGACTGAATAGCCTGTTGTTTGATCACAAGAGCCCTATTGGGTCCCACAGGAAGGTGTGGATACTTAGAAGAGATCGGATCTGGCATGCAGTGCCTGGCTGAACGTCTGTCCTCTCCCCGGGCATCATACACTCCTGCGAGCCTTGGCATATGGCGGAGCGAAAATTGGCAGCATTACTTCCTCTTTTCCAGTGCTGCTCTCCCCAATAAGGTCTTTTTCAAGGCACCTCTTTGATTATCACCCCATCACCAGCACTCGAAGGGACAGAAACAAGCCATTTCGCCAACTCTCGACTTGCTTGAATGAGAATCCCTGAGCATAAGGAACCTGAGAGCGATTGTTGGCTAAAATCTCAGGCCACATAGTGCTGCTGCAGCCGGACTGAGCAAGTTTGCCCAAACATATAAGACAGATTTCCAGGTGACACAGTAAGAGATTTCACCTTGACACAAGGTTTAGTGTGAAAAGAAGCGCTTTTGGAATCCGTGCACTTTTGCACTTGGCAGTGCAGGCTGGCTATTTCTATCAAATTATTTCTGTCTGTGCACTCATTGCACTATATGAATTTATGTGCAGAACATCAAATCCAATTCAATCCATTTTCGTGTTCATGCCAACTATTATGCAGGATAAATATTCAGTACATTTGTTTGGACGAAGACCAAGACTTGGCCAGTGTTTACAATATAGTGAAAAATACAAACAATTAGCATTTATTTGAGCAGCAAAAAATACTCTAATTTGCACAACACACTACATCTCTGTTGAGCTGGACTAAGCAAAAACAGGAAAGCTTATACTTGATGACCTTTAAATGAAATATAATACCAGTGGTACCCAACTAATATAACAATCCACCTTACCCTGGTTAAAGGAAAATTATTCACTTGATAGGCATTTTACTCAAACGCCACATGTAACTGAAACATAATTAAATGAGCTCTGAGCAATGGAGATTTAAAAGTCCAACATTGGCCCTGACCTAGAATTTAAACTCTCAATCCTTCAGTTACTAAGATGTTGTTGTTTTTATTTTTATTTTTATTAAATTGTGACTACAAAAGTTGACTAAAGTGTAATATTTGAGATCAAGAAATAGGATCAACAATCAAAAAGTAACAGTGACAATCAGTCAATAAAGAAGATTCTCTTTGTGACATATTATATGTCAATATATTTTCAGTCGGTTTTGCCGTATTTAGGTTGTGATATGTCTAATAATATCAAATAGGAGCAAATGTTTGCCAGGCAAAAACAAAACAATGTTGAACTATGGTCCTGTAGGTGAATACTGTGTCTTCTGAACAGCCAAAATAATATAATAACTTAACAAACCAGGAAATTCTTTGGAAACCCAGATGACTACTCTCTCCATAGACTTTTCTCTACAGAATTTTCTCCACAGACTTTTTCTTCAGACTTTTCTCCACAGACTTTTTCTTCAGACTTTTCTCCACAGACTTTTTCTTCAGACTTTTCTCCACAGACTTTGCTTTACAGACTTTTTTCCACAGACTTTTTCTTTAGACTTTACTCCACAGACTTTTCTACACAGAGTTTGCTTTACAGACTTTTCTCCACAGAATTGTCTCCACAATTCCAAAGACAATATCAATCAAAAGCACTTAACAATAAGCACATAACTGATATCCGCTAAAAAGCATGGTCATTGAATATTTTGCTCATTCTGATGCAAATTTTGCCCCAAGGACTACTCTATTTAAAAAAAAAAAAAAAAAAAAAAAAAAAAAAAGTTGTCTGCACAGATACACCTAGTCTACAATCAAAAATTTATTAGGTGAAGTCAAAGTGACACTAGGGTTTCAGTTGATCTTTCTAGACAGAGGTTACTGGCTAGGACAACTGAAGCTTAACAGACCAGGAATTTTAGTGCATCCACTTCTCACTACAGGTCAGAGTATCAATATGCATGAGACCAGTCTCTTGCACTCCTTTTGCATCTCCAATTGCAAAAGGCCGCTGCATGCTTCAACTGAATTCCCAGTAGTAATGTAAATCTATTTACATATTAAGTGGCAACAGTAGCTTATTGGTTAAAATGATACATTAATGACTTGACAGTTGCAAGCTGAAATAGTAGCATGGCAAGACAGTCACTGCCAGGAAGTCTGTTTAACTATGCACCTGAACTGTAATACAGACAGGAATGCATTGCATTACTCAGTTATCTGCACGCCTTTCAAATTATATATGTAAATAACAATAGACAGCAAGGAAATTATCTGCCAAACAAAAAAAAAAAACTGATATAGAGTGAAGGTCTATAAAATACAGAGAATTAACTTCATCTGTGAAAGTGGGTCCAATCCAATCTGCAAAGAGCCAGCGTGGTTAGAGATTTCCATTCCAAACAGGAGGAGCCACACCTGCTAGTCAATTAAAGGCCAAGATTGAACAGATTAAACAGGTTGAATAAGGAATGGAATGGAATGCAAGCTGGTAGACACACTGGCCCTTTGTGGATAAGACTGGACCCCCCTGATCTGTGAGGGATTGTATAGACTTGTATGGTCAGTTGCTAAGATCTTGATTACCTGGATGGTGTTTTGTTTTTGTTGTTGTTTTTTTTTCCATTTAATGATAATAGCTACCGATTTTCCAGATTGTTTTTCTATGTTCACTTTATTAATTTTCCAGAGGTATCTGCTATCTAATTAACCAACATATACCAACAATAAGTGAGAGTGTGGAAGTTTAAATAGGAGCTGGTGATGATGATAAACGAGCACCATAAGTGCGCGATTGAAGCCGCGGGAGCTTCAGAGAAAGCGGCCAAGAAAGCACCTGACACGCTGAAGGGGGCCGAAGGGGGCGTGGCAGGTGGATTCCTGACAGATAAACATGTACTGTATGTATTTTTATAGCATGCCTTCATCAAACAAATCGCGGCAACGCTGTTGTGTAAAATAACCCTTCAAAAACACGTGCATGCACATTCTCATTTATTAACGCACATCATGTACATAAAGAAATTTCAAGCACGTTAATATATTGCCGCTATTTTGATTTTCGTTTATCTCGATCATCGGTTACCTCGATGCTTTTTGGCGACCCCCTAGGACATCGACATAACCGGGTTCCACTGTAGTTCTTTTTGTTTGTATAAGATGAATAAAATATTACTTTTACACTTTACCAGAATAATGCTTATTTTTGATACTGATCATTTCTTTGGCAAATATTTCTACAATTGTTCAGGTGTTTTTAATGATTCTCTGTTCCTAGGGTTAATAATTGCATTGATGTCAACACCATTAATAATTGGCAAATTAGAATGGTTGGAAAGATGTGTGCAGAAAGTATGGAGAAAAGGATGGGTGATCAGTGTTGGACCAATAGATGATTGGAATGGTTATAGCATATACTGCTGCTGATGAAACTACTTATTATCCTGTATCAGCCTTTAGGGTCGGTGTCAGTAGTAGTAGGTATGAACTAGATTGTTTTATTTATTAGCACAGACACACCTCTTAGATTTGCATTAAAATTGCAGACTGCAAATGGTGTATAAAAGGAACACTGGCTGCTGGCTGAAGAGCAGGCCATGTACTCGTTACATAATGTCACATTAAAACATTTAAGAGGGAATCTCTTCATGGAGGAAGCCAGAAATCTTTTGCTGACTGCAGGACGAATTAAGCATGTAGTTGAAATGATATAAATATCAAAGAATTCCTCGTGTGTGGTTTTTCAAAGCTTTCTGTTTCTCACCAGAGAGATGTGTTATGTAAGTCGAGCTGCAAGGGCGATTCTGAAAGATATGCTTTCCAGCTTCTATACTGTCTCAAGCCAAGGGAATAGGATATAAGGCACAAGGTATAGAAAATCACATTATTGCATTTAATGTCTTTTAAAAAAAATTCTAAAATGTATTCTGTAATACAACTGTAATTATGTATCTGAGGTTGATACACACTCACACACAGACAGATAAATTAAGAAAGAACACACAACTAATCATTAGAGACACTCTTAGGCAACAGAAAAATAGGCCAAGCCCGAAACAGCAAATATTAAGCACTTATTGTTAAACAAACAAACTCCTGAGAGGCGTCCTGTGCCGCCATTTGCTCATTTACTTTTGCTGCAATTAAGTGTTTGGGGAAAATCTAGAAACCGGGTATTTCACTTACAGTATAATGGCTTTATTTACACAAACATAAAATCATGATAATGATTAAGAAAATGAACAAACAAACAAAAAGTTGGGTGTGCAAAATTTTCCAAAAATATCTTGGTGTGTTATTTCATTAAAAGATTAGTTATTATGTGTTTATCTGTCACACCTGATGCAACCCATCAAGGGTCTGATAACAAGCTCATAAATGCAACCAGAACAAACAGAGCATGACAGAGATCTACAGTATTTCTTTTTCTTATTCTTTCTAATTTCCTGGATAATTAATTGTTGTGAAGACCAGCGAATAATTAATATTTGGGCTTTTTTTTTTTTTTCCTAACTCTATTTTTTTTGCCCAGAATTGTAGAACAAGCAGTGTCACATCTCTTTTAATAAACCAATCTCACAAAGTTCAAAAAAACAAAACGCAAAAGACAAAATGCAAAATTTGAAACATGAGACCGGTAAATATAACTAAAAAAAAACCCTGTGCTCTAACATTCCACATTCTCCCATGTCAAAATATGCAAGTCGAAATTGCAAAGCAGATGGCTAGAAAGCAATAATTCCAATTAGCACTGTTTTGTGTGAGGGCTGCCATGTGCAGGCCATTTTCCATGCTAAAAATCCTTTCTATATGTCTAAGTTGTAACTGTAAGTTACAACCATTTCTACATTTCTTTCTTTTTTTTTTTTGCCAAAAGCATTTTCCAATTTAAAACACATTCATATTGATTTTTTTTTCCTCGAAAGCGACTCTAAGAGGGATTATTTAATGTGCATCTTAATTTACAACATGAGGGACAGTGGTTCAAATTATCCATTTCATTTAAGAGCCAGTGTTTGTGCCTGTAGAAATTAGTTTTGCCCCATTAAGACAGTATTAAATACCCTGCTGCAGTCCAGCTAAGAAATGTATAACTGCTAGGTCAGCTCTATTTAGGCCAGAGAGTATGAGATATGTACATTAAAATATATATATATATATATATATATATATATATATATATATATATATATATATATATATATATATATATATATTCCTAAAAAAGGGTCCCTATAATTGGATTCTTGATTTTGTTGATATATTTTGGGTTTTTTTTTTACACAGGAACTGTTCACCACCTATTCAGAGTTTTACACTATATACACAATAATACACTATATTATAAAAGTTGCTGTTGAAAGAAATTTGGCAGTGTAAAATTGTTAACACAAATATAAGAATGAACAATAAAGCTCTCTATAGGGCATTTTTTGTCTGTGTGTCTGTCAATTCATGTATTGATATAGGTTTCTCTAACAGAAAGTTTCAGAGTAGGTTCTGAAATGCCGCTACCTCAGACTGAAAACATGCATCCATCTTAATACACCAACTAGACTACCATTCAAGACAAATCAGATGCCTTTGGATGACAACCATGCAACTCTCTCAGAAAATCTTGCCTCAAACATCATAAAAAATTAACTAAAATGAACAGGTTCAATCCCCGGTCAGGGAACCAACCCCAGCCACTCTTAGTGCCGGTCCCAAGCCCGGATTAAGATGCAGCGCTCTCACCGCTGCGACCCGGGTTCGATCCCCGGTCAGGGAACCATCCCCAGGGCATCCAGCGTAAAAACATGTGCCAAATCAAAACATGAGGAAGATCCGCTGTGGCGACCCCTAATGGGGTTTTACGCTGGATGCCCTTCCTAAAGCAACCCTCCCCATTTATCCGGGCTTGGGACCGGCACTGAGAGTGGCTGGGGATGGTTCCCTGACCGGGGATCGAACCCGGGTCGCAGCGGTGAGAGCGCTGCATCTTAACCACTAGACCACCAGTGGGAGTGTCTCAAATGTTAATGACTTTTGTGTAAATCGCACAACACATTACCACTAACTGCATCATTCTTTCAGAAACACATCATAACTATGTTGACGAACTGTCAACCAACTACCCTGTTCCCTTACCAGCTCTTAATATTTATTCTGCATTCAGCAGCTTTTCTCAGAAACTGAGAATCTCTAGGTTTTGTCAGCAAGCAATGGTTGAATAAAATTACACACACACTACTGTAACACACACGACTGTAATACACAAGCGGTAATAGATTTCCAATGTGTATCTGGATTTCTAGATAAAAAAATCAAACAAAAAAAAAATCAAAAAAAAAAAAAAAAAAAAAAAAAAAAAATATATATATATATATATATATATATATATATA
Source organism: Silurus lanzhouensis (assembly GCA_039877035.1). NCBI lineage: Eukaryota > Metazoa > Chordata > Actinopteri > Siluriformes > Siluridae > Silurus > Silurus lanzhouensis. The sequence continues at coordinate 3,720,571 of JBCEWE010000329.1, forward strand.
TATATATATATATATATATATTATATATATGTGTGTGTGTGTGTGTGTGTGTGTGTGTGTGTGTGTGTGTGTGTGTGTATTTGCCCTATTTACATTTTTTGTCTTACTGCCAAATCAATGTATTATTCATTTATTATTATATTTTGAACATGATTTTGGTTTCTTTCAAGACCTTTTACAAGAAGAACAGACTTGTATCTTACCAGAATTTTCGAAGTATAAGCACTGTTGATGGATATGGCATTGACCAGATAGTCAATAGTTTTTGCAGGGAGTGAATTCCCATCCGGGATGATTTTATAATGAACATCGCCAGTGTACAGCTGCACCGCTGTCATCCTGTTAGTAGTCAAAGTGCCTGTCTTATCTGAGCAGATCGCAGTGGCATTGCCCATAGTCTCACAGGCATCCAGATGGCGTACCAAATTATTATCCTTCATCATTTTCTACGAAATATGCAAGGGCACATCAATTACAATTTACAGAACAAAGGCATAATAGTGCCTCTTTACATATGCAGTGTAAAATGGTAAATTAGAAACATTGCCTACCAAACTGTAAAATTCCCATATAAACCAAAGAAAAAGAGTGGATATCTATAAACAAGTGCATGTTATACCTTGACAGAGTAGGCCAAGGAGATAGTGACAGCCAGTGGCAGTCCTTCGGGAACAGCCACGACCAGCACAGTGACACCAATGATGAAGAATTTCACAAAGTACTGAATGTAAATCGGAGTGCACTCTGGGAGCCAGGGCCTCTTCTGAAGCACGAAGTTGTCAATGGCAAAGTAGAGCACCAGGATGATGACCGTGATGGCAGACATCAACAAACCTGCATGTATAAATCAGTACATTGTGCTGTGAACACAATCTAACAAAAGCTAATACTTAATTTAATGTTGGATAAAAAATTTAAACTAATTTGTTTTGTAAATGACAAAAATCGACTGTTGGAATGTGTATTTGAATAAAGAATATAAAGTTGCAACTATTTATTGATGAAAAAATCTATACAATATTAAAAAAATATTGATAGCTTAATTTTTAAGAAGGGTTTCCTCAAACTACCTTCTTTAAAATATACCTGGTTTATGTTACAATAAGTAACAGCTGGTAATATCTAAACACTTCAATCCTACCATGGAGTTAGACAGGTCAAAAAAAAGTAAGCAACCGATTTCTTCCTATCTGTAAAATGTAAAAGGCACCTGCTTTGCCGATCTGCACAGCCAGCTTTGTCAGCTTGCCCTGCAGCACAGACTTCTCTTTTTTGGACACATTGGATTTTTTTTTCTCCTTCTCATCGGCTTCTTCGCCTTCGGCACTTTTCAGTGGCTGCATCTCCATCGCTGCTGCTCCATCCTGCTTCTTCACTGTAATAATCAGAAAGGACGAAACATCACTGCGAAGGTCAGAACGATCTTAGAACCGCTGAGTCACAGCTTCCCATATCATAACCAGCGTGTGGCATAGTGCAGCCAGTCACAAACAGTATAAACCAGACTTAAACAAGTAATATAGACCATAATTCAGATATATATGCCGGGTTTTTTTTTGTTGGACAAAAACTTCAATAATAAAAACAGAACACATGGCAACAGCTGAAAATGGTTTTTTTTTTAATTCATTTGCTAAATCAATTAAATTATAAAAAACTGAAGATTTAATTTTAAATGAAAATAATATGAGCAAACTTTTCGTTTTAATTTATATGCAAATTCAGTTCAAAAGAAAAAAAGTACCCAATTTTCTCCCTGTGGTCTCAGTCAAGGCATGTTTTGTGTCTTTTTTTTGCACCAGTTTTGGACTGTACTGTAGCTATGAGGAAAATATCTCAGATGGAATCAATCTTACCAAGAAGATTTTTTTAAATCGATACAAACATAAATGCACATTTTTTTTTTTTTTTTTTGCCACAAATGCACAAACACAGACAGCAAACATGTCGTAGCTGACACTGCGTTTATATGTTTTGTTGCCAAACCATTTCATTAGAAGCATGTCCATATAAGCATAATGTTCATATGAGCTACATCCCTGGTAACACAAGAAACAACTCCATAAACAACTTGACATTGACAGCTTAAATTTAGATTAAACATCTTGGAGAAATTAAAAAAATAAAAGTTTGTTTATTAAGTGATTTCAGTTGAGTATAGAAATGTATATGTAAAAACACACTAAACTGGATGCCAGTCAATACTCAAGTTAAACAGGATATTAGTTACCAGGTCCTCTCTTACTAATACTCTGAAAGTGGAAGAAAATTTATATGATCTTTAAACTTACTTATGATGCACTATATCGCCAAAGATTTGTGGACCTGACCATCACACCCATATTTGCTAGTCAAATGTCCTACTCAAGATAATACTATAATAACCTCCATTCTTCTGGGAAACATACCTAATTGCGTTCAGTTTAAGGCTCTGTGCAGGCCACTGGTTTAGTTCTACATGTTTTCACGGACTTCACTTGTGCATTGCCAAGTTAAATGTTGGTTGGGCATGGGCTCATAGCTCAGCTGAAGTAAAATCTAAATACTACAGGATATAAACTTATTTAAGTCAGTTATGTGCTTCCAATTTTAAGGCAACGACCTTTAGAATACCTAGATTTGATCATCAGGTGTCCACAGACTTTTGGCCATATAGTGTGTCAACTCGTTGAGGTAAATATTACGTTGCTTTTACCTGTGGTAAACACAAATGTGTACAGTATATTTACCTTTGATGGCATATGCCATTGTAAAGCATCAAAACTTTAAAAAGCACGGCAATATAAAAAAATTGTGTTGCAGGTTCAAAAAAACCAGACATGAAACTTAAAAGAAAAGTATGTATGAGCTGCCTGGGCTAACCTTGTTTTCACTATGATCTGCACAATATGCTCCTATGACTGTCTACTAATTCGGAATATGTCCTTCTAATGAACCAATATCACTTTAAGTGGCTGTGCCAGCGGTGCCCGAGTGGAGGGCGGAGCCGGACAGAACGAGCGGTGAGAAACACCTGCAGCTGATGAGACTAATCAGTGTGCTCTGTTTCTTATCTATCGTTTCTTCCTGCTCAGCCCTCCACTCACGCACCGCTGGCACAGTGGTATTCTTCAAAAAGATTTTACTTCATAAAACTGATTAAAAGTCTAAAGCACACATTTTATTACTTAAAAAGTATTCAACATTAAAACATGCTGGGTGTCTGAAATTTGCTTCTTTAGGTTTCTATCAGTATGACAGAGATTTGTATAATTGCATGTTGAATTCAACACCATATTACCTCACCACAAAAGGCAATTTGTCAATTCTACTAAAAAATAATTATTGCAGCAAATGCTTCTAAATCTTTCTCTTTTTTTTCCTAATTGGAACTACTACTGTATTAACATATTTTCTGAATAAAATCAGAAGAATGTCTGTTTGAGATTTAGGAACAAGCTTTTCTAAGCAAGGAAATGCTAACTTAGGCCTGATATATGAACTGCCATTGGTATCCGTATTGTGAAGCCGAAATTAAATTCTGATACCAAAGAAAGTTTATAGAATATATAAAGGTAAAAGTGGTATATATAATTATATATTAATTTATATTACAATTTTGTTTCTAAACTTTACTTTGGAAACAAGCTTCTGCAAAATAACTAAATGTAAATATAATATGCCTTGATGGCAATTATAAAGATGTTTACATAAGCATAAACTTTATCATCATTTGCATAACTCTACTATAAAATATATATATATATATATATATATATATATATATATATATATATATATATATATATATATATATATATATATATACACCGCCTTTGTTCTTATATAAACATATTTCATTGTTTTTTACTAGTACCTTAGACACCTGGCTTAAATGTTAAGATATATCACCGCATATTGATTAAGCTTTTATTCAGAAGGATAGTATTTCCACAACATTGGCAACCTTCCCCATCGTCTCAAAACCACAAAACAAGTCCTGCACATCTTCAAACTACAGACAAGTTCTACAATAAATCCAGGTTCAGACAGGACGAAACAAAAAAACCCCTGATCATCAAGATAATCAAGTGATCCTGGCACACTGACAGATCCTGACAGATAGAATGAGTAGCGACAACACTGAAAATACACGTCTAATTAATAGGCAGCACCAACAGTGACAGTGGGTTGGAATAAGAAAAAGGAAATAAACCAGCTGTGAGAGCTCAAAGTGAAAGTAGGTTACCTTTGGTCTGGTTGTTCTCCATATTTCCATCCTGCATTTTACCTACGATGGAGACATACGAGACACGGAACAAAAATAACAGAGAGCAGACAATAAAAACATCCATCACAGGGACGCAACAGTGAAATCAAAATAAAACAGGAAGACAGAAGATGAACATTTCGTCAACATCTCAGTGACAGTAACATACATAACACACAGTTGTATCATAATGATGTATTGAAGTACAGTGTGGGGATTGTTGCGTGAAGGTTCTGCCATCTGCCATTTCAAATGAGCTTTCAAAAATATCCAATGCCCCAAAAGGAAAAGCACTGAATATTTTGCTTTACTTTGGTGCTCGTTTGATTTATAGTACTTTTCCACCGACATGGAGCCATTGATCCAAAACCAATTCAAATCAAGTAAAATGCTACATTTGGTCTCCTACATGTTGTAGACCCTATTTCACTGGCTAAAATGATCTACTGTACATATTGACCTACACTGCTTATAGTAAAATAATGAACTGATAAAATACTGTTAACCAAACAGAAGATATGATCGTCACAAAATACAATTAAATGGCTGAGGCAGAAAGATTTGGGCAGCTACATGTTTAGAATAAAACTAATAGCTAAGTAATATACTGAGATGCCAGTTTATTATTTTCTACTGTAGATCAATAAATACAACATAGTCTGGCAACTCAAACTGGTTTGGTACCAGCAAATGGGAGATTAAATCCAGTCAAAACAACATTGTTAGGACTCAACGATTACATTATTTCACATGCACTCAGGGTGAGGAGGCCAATCCTCTAATTCTGTCTACTAGAGTGACATTAGCTAAACTATTAGTTAATGTATACTAAATAGTGCAGCTTAGCAGTGAGTGGCAGTTCAGACACAAATTAGACTCTGAAATGGCTATAAAACATTGGTTAGCTCCACGGTATTAGATATACTAATCTGGCAACATCAACTAGCAGTTCAATATACAGTGTGGTCCATAGGTTTTTGGACAGCGACACTATTTTTGTACATCACTACAATTAGTTTGAAATGTAGCAATCAAGATATTATTGAATTACATTCATTTAGGGTGAATTTATTACCTACTGTAGCTCCTCCATTTTCATAGGTTCAAATGTAATTTGACAGATAAACTAAATTAAAAGAATTGTTAAATTATTAAAAATAAATAACTATTTAAAATAATTCTATATAATAATAATAGGTTGGCAATTTTCCAAACAGTCAGTGACTGCCTTAGATGCTGTTCCAGGTCTTTATTGCATCCAGTGTCTGTTGCTGCTTTTGGTAGAGCTTTCTGCCTTTAAGTTTTTCCCTTCATTAAGTAATGATTTGGTTTTGGATCATGATCCCTTTCTTTCCTTCCCATGCACTTCTTTTTCTATATTTCTAGTAAATTAATCCAACTGGCTCTGTGTCTGTGAAAAGGGTAAACCAATTTCATATGCATTCATTTAAAGATGTGTGAATATAATGTAACTAAAATTTTCAGTGGCGTCAAAGGTGTAGTAAGTTACAGTTCTAATGCTTCAAGGTTTAGCACCTTTTTTTTTGTCTTTTTAGCCACATAATATTATCAATTTTGTCCTAAAAGCAGAGCTTTTTGACAGTTCTAACAATGTGTACTGTTCCATTATGACCAAGAGTTTAACACATCAACTGCACAGAAACAGCTATAATAATATTTCATGGACATATAACACACAAACATTACAATTATGGGGGACAGAGCAACAGTACACAACCACAAAGGACATGCAGAGAGGAAGAAGGAGAGGAAGAGAGTGTGAGAGAGAGAGAGAGAGAGAGAGAGAGAGAGATAGATAGAGAGAGAGAGAGAGAGAGAGAGAGAGAGAGAGAGAGAGAGAGAGAGAGAGAGAGAGAGAGAGAGAGATGAACAAGAGGATGGGCATGCAACACCACAGATGGAGGGAGACTAAACACTAAAAATGTTCAGGAACGGAAGGAGAAAGTAAAAGTGTACAAACCAAACAATTTAATCTTAAGTACTGACAACCCTGTGTCTAGTTTTGCTTTATCCAGTTGACTTGTTCAGTTCTAATCTTGTATGAAGGTGTCTCAACGTTAGTCATCTATTCTATTCACTAACTATAATAACAGCAATTTTATAAACCATCACAATGCATTCATTCACTAAAAGCAATAATATGTTTAATTTCAGTAACAGTACTTCTAACCATCATGCACAGTAAGCATAATGAAATTTGTAGCAAGTGTAATTAAATAATAAATACTTTTTTATTTTTGTGACATATAGCTAAAAATTATATTTCTATGTTAAATGCAAACAAAGTATTAAAAGTATTAATTAATTCCAAAGGTTCCAGTTTGGAGAAATGTTGTAGAACATGCTGGAAATGACAACTGGATAGTATGGAGTTACCAGTATAGTTTGTAAGGGATTAGTTATTAGTACTGTGATAACTAAAATTCTGTTGTAAAATCCTGACCTATTTATCCTTTAAAACTTGCACAAAAAGCCATTTTTTTTCGCTGCAGATTAAACCTCTCAATGCCCATGGACGATTAATACTTGAAGTAGATAAAATCCCTGTCTGAATAACACTGCAGAATGAGGTCGGAAGATATGACATTAATCTATCATATTATTACACATGATATTTTTACAATTCAGTATTTGCTATACTGACAACTTGTTCATAAATTATTATGATAAAATCCTGTTACTTGTATTCACCACTTCTCTAAGAAAAAAGTAATTCAAATCTAAATATCAGGCAATCATAAGAACGTCTCTAGGTTATGTATGTAACCCTGGTTCCCTGAAAGATCTCTTTGGGAACATGCCCGAGTATTCACGCTCTAAAATGATGTGTGTAAAATTGCAACTTCTATAAGGGAGAAGGAAGCGCTGCAGGGACGCCGGAGGTGTGGCATAGAGATGCAGAGTCTCGTTCCCACAGGGAACTAGGGTTACATATGAAAGCTAGAGACATTCCCTTTCAGGAACTCGAGCTGCGGGTGCAGTGAGCTCTGACCCCAAAGGGAGTGGGGAGACCAAAGGACTCATAAGACGACTGAGGGTACCTTGGGGATGTAACCTGTATGGGGTACAGGAAGGCACTAGCCATATCCGGGGTAAACTCCAAGAAGGAGGGAAAAAAGCGTTACAATCGGGTCTCTGCCCAGAGATTGCCCAGCCACGGGGTGTGATAAGCCGAAATGGCGAACGCGTAGACTTTAAGGGTGGACGGAGCCAACCCCTTGGTGAATTGTCCCTGGAGGAAATCCAGCACTGAACCAAATGGGCAGTGAACTAGATCCAGCTGGTGGTGCTCACACCACGAGCAGAACAGACGCCACCTGGCGGCATACGACCTCCTTGTGAAGGGAGCTCTGGAGTGGAGAATGGTCTTTACCACCTCGGTGGAGAGACCAGAACCTCTGAGTGCCCTGAGGGGCCACAGCCTCGACAGCTCCAGGCGGGGGTGAAATATTGCACCCCCAAGCTGGGAAAGGAGATCCCTCCCCAGAGGAATCTCCCGTGCTCGAGGAGAGTTACCAGGTCCACGAACTATGGTTTGCTTGACCACCTTGGATCTACCAGGAGACTCCGTCCCGGCAAACTCTCTCCAGAACTCCTGGAAGCAGTGCGACGGGGTGTCTGCTGCCTTGTTTAACCGGCCCGGGATGTAAAATGCTCTCAAAGAGGGGAGTTTTCCCTGGGCTTAAAGGAGGATCTGGTGCGCCAGCCTGCACAGGAGGCGCAAACGCAGACCACCCTTGATGGTTTATGTAGGAGACCACCACAGCTATTGTCCATACTGTCCAACACGTGGTGACCTCAGAGGTCTAAAAGAAGAAGCACGGTCAGCATCTCTAGGCAGTTGATGTGCCAGCGTAGATTGGGCCCTTCCCACAGACCTCGGGTGGAGCGACCATTATCTCTCAACATCCCGTGAGGGACGCATCCGTCGTTAGCATTAAGCAAAGACCGGTGACTCCCCGCAGGAACCGGGGATCTCATCAAACATCTAAGGCACGTAGGCTTTGCCACATGACCTTGATGGTGCGGAAGGGGGTTGCCACACGAGTCCTGAGCCACCACTGAAGGGGTCTCATGTACAGCAGGACAAGTGGAATCACACTGGACGCAGCTGCCATAAGCCCCAGCAGTTTCTGGAACTGCTTGATAGTGAGAGACTGCCCTTCTCTGACCTTCCAGACTGCCATAAGAATGGCCACAATGTGGGCAGGGGAAAGCTGCGCACGCAAAGTAGTCGAATTCCATATGACACCAAGATAGGTGGTTTTCTGTAATGGAGAAAGCACACTCTCCCCGGCGTTCAGCCAAAACTCCAACATCTTTACGTGGGCGAGAATCACATCTCAATGCCGGACCGCCAACTGCTCTGATTGAGCTAGGATCAACCAATCGTCGATGTAGTTGAGGATGCGATGCCCTAAGACCTCAGGGGAACCAGAACAGCATCCACACATTTTGTGAAGGTACAGGGTAAAAGGGCAAGGCCAAACGGAAGAACCTGGTATTGGTAAGCTTCGGCCCCAAAAGCAAACCTCAGGAACTTCCTGTAAGAAGGTAGGATGGATACATGAAAGTACGCATCCTTTAGATCTACAGTGACAAATCAGTCCTCGGATCTGATTTGAAGCACAACCTGCTTGAGGGTCAGCATCCTGAACCTTGACCTGCCGAAGCATAGGCTTTACCCACAAGCACTGATGTATTGCGTAGCTGCTTCGTGTTTAATGTCAGGGTTTTAAGGGAGGAGGCGATTCTGGGAGAGAGATAGGTGGCAAGTGTCTCTTCAACCTGCGGCATCGCCTTATAACCATGTTCTTTTTGGCCCATAATTTGGGAATACACAGTAGAACTGGGGATGAAGGGGCAGGCCGAAAAAGGTTTAATCCATGACCTGGACACCTCGGTGTGCTCATGAGCCCGGCCAAGTTATATTGAGCTTGGCAAAGGCAAGCATTACAACCAGAGCCGCATTTTTGACTGATTACACACATTATTTCAGAGCGTGAATACTCGGGCGCATTCCCAAAACATTTCGACGCAGCTCGAGTTCCTGAAAGGGAACAATTATAATCCATTCTAATATAACAGCATTAAAACTTTGGCAATTATTGTATATTAATTTCCTTCAGATACCTGTAGTACTTCACCAGAAAAACCTATTTGTTTAATTTTACAGAAAGAATGAAAGACCAGGGTTTACAAAGCCAGAGCTCAAGTTAAACCTCATCAATCAACCTTAAACATTACCATGTGACATTACCACTAGCCACTTAATTATATGGCAACATACTGGGAAGCATAATTCCCAATTGACATATCCGCATGACACTAAATATAATATACATTTTCTTTTTATTAAGTAAAAGCTCTTTAAACCTGACATTTAAACTTACTGCACAGGAAAATAAGTGTAATGCATTATTATAATACAAAAGAAAATGGTGTAGGAATTATGCAAAAAGTGTCGATTTGCCTAAATCCAATAGTCTCAAAAGCGATGCCACATATTTAATAGAGTCCTTTAGAAAAACTTCATACTGAATATTTTTACAATAAATACATTTAAAATTTAGAGAAGCCGGTGCTTGTGATAATGGTGTGCCATTAGTGTGCTTCATGGTGCCATCTACAGGCACAAACTCTTAAATCCTAGACTTTAAACTGGGATAGAATATCCAAATAAGAAGATTTAGCCTCATCACCTAGCAAATATATGCTGTTTATACCATTACTGGGTTTAACTGGAGGGAATAAAGATATCGAATTTTGGTAAAGGAATGTGTGAATGCTATACTATATGTGTGATCTGAGAACAGCTAAGTAGCTCCTCGTTTTCAGTTGTTTTTACATTATCGTTGAGGGAGTGGCTGACTTTTAGAGCACCTGCATCCCCAAAATCAGATAAGTAATGAAGATACTAATGAATGCCTTCTATTAAGAGAAGAAAAAAGAATTAGAAGGTAACCAAAAAAAGTATAGGGAATGAGTATAAAATAAAAGCAAAAATCTTTACATCTATTTTTTTTTTCCGCCAAATAAAATTTTTCCTTGTGGATTTTATTATTCAATTTGGGGGTTTTGGGGCAAAGGTAAGGCTAAAAAGAAGACAGTCCTTTATCTCATCAGCATTGCAGCAAGGATGACTCAGCATTTTCTGTTCAGTGAGAGCCTGGTGGTGGGGAAGGGCAGGTGAACAGTGATGTAAAAAATATAAGTGGACAGTAAAACTGAGGCTGACAAAGTATTGTATCTTTTAAGTGATTGATACAGATAAATGCACAATATTTCTGAGAACATGAAATCTCTATTTTGATTTTATGCTTCCATCAAGCTCTGGCCATGTCGGCCCACACTTGTCAACTGTCTTTCAACAAACCTGAATTTTCTGTAAAGAAAGAAAATAAAAAACGACTTAATCTAAGTACCGCCTAACAAGCCTGCAGCCGAATCGCCTCATCTATCTGATTCGTTTTCAGCTTTAGAGTACCACTTCTTCTGTAAAAGTTGTATTCAGATATCTATTATAACACACAAAAAAAAGAAATAGTGTTATAAAGAAGGAAGAAAAGGAGTTCACAAACTCAGGGTGGCATGCAGCAGGATGACTGTCTGCAAAAGAAGTAGGAGGAAAAAAAGGAGGAGACAAATAGAAGGATGAAGCCATAAAAGACCGACAGAGGTCTTCTCAACCTACCATTGACTAGGGTGGCATTACCAGGGGCATTTGCACCTGCAGCACCATCTGTGGCAATAGTTGCGATGGGGTGGGAGGAGGGATGGGAGAGGTCTAGCAAGTACCAAATGGGCAAAAATAAATAAATAAAGAACAGTGGACAGAAATAACATGGTTAAGAGTGTTGTAACCACGATTTAGTACAGTTTTCATATGCAGCTCTCAAATGAGTATAGATACTAAAGCATCCATCTTTCATCTTATCTGCAAAGAGTCAAGGCAGTGACAGGCTTTAATTACAACCAAGCAGAAGTCATACTTGTTTAATCAGTTCATATGAATCTCCAACCAGCTAGCAAACATGCCTTCTATTTGGCTGCACTGAAAGCTTTGAGACATGCCGTCTCTTTGCAGATACGACTGAAGACTGGTCGAAGGAAAATGGCATCATAAATGAGCAACACGTTCAAAACACAACAAAAGACACATCACATATAACAATGGACAGACAAGAAATCAAAACTGAAGCACAGAACAACATGATCGATGGCACAGAAGTGAGGATTGACCAGATTTCAGAGGCCAGACCAGTGTTTAGCAGCTCGTGAAACACTGCAATTCGTCATCTGTTTTTGATGAGTATGTATTACACACAAGAAAATACACATGAAAGCGTTTAATGTTACTACATAACCACCCACTATCTTCCATGGATCATTTTACACAATTACAATTTATTGATTATAGAGAGCTTATAAGCTTTTAATTAAGAGGTTAGCCTTTTGATAATTTTTATTTTCTTTTTTTATGACTAGTCAGCTCCAGAATTATTGGCACCCTTTATAAAAATGGGAGAAATTATGAAGTCCAGAGAAAACTTTGGATGCATAACATAATGGAATGTCTATAGATCCTCCAGCGGAACATTGATGCAAAAAGAGTCCAAGCAAAAATAGACACATAATCAAACATAACCATTCTGGTCCCCAAACCTAAACCCCAATGAAAATCTGTTGAATGAGATGAAGTGGAGAATCCACAGCATAGAACTTGAAGGATCTGCAGAGGCTGTGCAGAGAGAAGTGGTCCAAAAAGTAAAAAGTCCAAAAACTAATACTATAACAAAATGTGAGGTCACATTTATTTAAAAGCTCAAATAACAATGGCATGTTAATCAATAAATGGAGATTGCATATAGGAAGAAGCCCCAGTATACTCCAGTATAAATATAATGGGAGATTATTGATCATCTGCATCAGTTTTTGAGGGGTAGTGGTAATTATGATAACCAGAATTGGATACTGTCATTAAAGAAAAAGAACTTAAAATATATGTTCATATCAACCTAAAAATGTATACAGGACACAAAATCAAAGTATTGCAAGGAACACCCCAGGGTCTTAATTTGAACCTGACTGAGACCTTGCTCCTAATCCAAAAAAGACAAAGTATATAAAGAAGATTAAAGAAATCTTCTGCATGGCGGATCAGCCAAGTTCACTTTAAGTTTCTCCAATCTTGTGAGACATTAAAGGAAAAACAGCTCAGTGCTGATATTCCCTCTAGTGTTGAATACATTAAATATTGATTGCAAGGGCAGCATTACATAAAACTGCACAACTTACAGCAGGAAAATGGATAAGTTAAAATGAAACTGTACATTGAACAAAACGAAAGTATTGTGTTACTTGTGATCAGCAATTTTAATGAAGGGTGCCAATATTTCTGTATTTTACTGTACATATTTTGATGAGCAGCTACAGCATCAAAATGCTCTACACTTTTTGAAATCTGGGTACAGTTCTGGTGCTACTCAAAGCATTGAAAGAAAATCAAACTTCTGAAATAAAGACTACTAGAACTATGCACTAGATAGATTTTTTACATTTTTTTATTTTTATTTTTAAGATTTTGGTCAACCCATTGTTCAGGAGGTCTATGCAGGCATATGAATGAGATGCATCTGTAGACTTAAAAAGATGCAGTAGGCAAGCTTTTCTTTTTAAGTAGATAACTGCTGTGATCAAAGCTGGGCTGAGGATGGGGGGAAAGGGGATTAAAAGGATTAAGGGGTAACGTCTTTATTCCTGGGGTAAAGTGGGGATCCAGGGGAAACAGAGCAATACTCTACCTGCCAGCTGTCGGCCATCTTCCATTGCCTGACCTGTGTTATAGTTTACAGAATGACAAGAGCATAAGGACCTCGCACTGGTACACGGCATTAGCAAAATACATTGATCTACCGAACTTCAGATGGTTTATATGGATTTTTCACTGTGCATTACCTCAAGGAGGTATAGTATAGCTCATGCAAATTACACTGGTCGACTAGAAATTCATTATAATTCCATTCACATTGGTATACAATTTCAGTAAGAAAATGTGTATTGTTTGATTTTTCAGTTCACTTTTAATACAGCACAATTATTTTTTACACAACATTACTGTTTTTACCTTTTACCAAGTAAGGTAAAAGTCCTTACAAGAAGTTAGCAATTATCACTGGTCTAGCTTGTAAACAGATTGTCATTTTGTCTTACAACAAAAAAAATGGTTGCACATTTCAACATGCACAAAAGGACTGACCTGAAAACCTAGTGGTATTAAGGATAAAAAGCATTGTTGAACACTTTGTTTTGCAATCAAACTTTTTTCCCAAGTGTGATCTCAAATCCCAGGGTGCAGAAATCAGACCCTAGTCCACCACAAAACTGGCTGTAAGGGAAACCTTTCAATTAGACCTAAAGCAGGAACAGAGATCTGCCTCCAGGACCAGGTGAGTGAGTCATTTAATGAGCTTGACGTCATGATGCTTCCTATTTTACATTTCATAAATTACATTGAACAGAATGTTACTTAGCTGATTTTAAGGAAGAATGTTATATACAGTATATGTACAGAAAGCATGTCTAATAAAGAACCATTTCAAGTTTCCTAAAGAAGACATTAGAGGACAATGAAAACATTAGAAGACCTAAGTAGAAATCACTGAATTTACAAGAAATAATTTTTAGGGTTTTTTTTCTAAATTTTTAATCTTTAGTTTCTAATGAATTAAATAAATAAAATTTTTTAGAGCATCTGCCAATTGCATTTGGTAGCAGTAACTTTTTTGTCAGAAAATTGTAGCAAATTAGTCTTAACATCAAATGCAACAATTTATTCACAAAACTTATTCGGAGACTCATAATTAACCTTAAAAAATGATCTAGTAGCCAGACATAACATGCTGAATGATAAGCTAGTCACTGGTTAAGTAAGTGCTATTGCACTGTGTGTCATAACATTGTTACAGTTAAGTACTACCAACATTTTATTATTATTTTTCCAGTTTGTTTAAACTAGGGCTGTTAATCGATTTCAATATTTATTTGCGATTAATCGCAGGATTGTCTAATGATTAATCGCAACTTAATCGCACATTTTTATCTGTTCTAAACGTACCTCTAAATTAAACTTTAAACAGTTTTAATACTCTAATCAACATGGGCATGGACAAATATGGATGCTTTATGCAAATGTGTGTTTATTATTAGTGAAACCAAACTCAACATAGAGCATGAAATCTAGACATGTCTTAAGGGTCATAGATGTTTTTCAAAGAACTTGTTCATGAATTAGACACATAGAAATACCAGGTTCCCATTACTTCTCTTTTTTGCACTAAGTAACTTACTTTCACAAGACTGTTTACATTTCCAGATGACAGGGCAGCTCATAAAAAATACTCTTGTAAAAAATTATGTAAATCATCAGGACACCAAACGGAACAGAGACGGTTTTAATTGCCGAATGTGTGCATCATGGAGGATTTTGGTGCTTGATTTCAGATTTGGCGCATCAGAAAAACAAATGTTTAGTGATTATAAATAATTTTTCTGTGGAATATATTTTTCTTTATATTTGACTAATAAAATTGCCTCATAAATAAATGTGTGTTGTATTGAAGATTAGAATTTCGCCTATTTTAGAATTAATTTTTTTTTTAAAAATTGGCAAACAGGAATGCACGCTGCATTAAATGCATGTTAATAAAATTAATGCGCTTAAAATTAATTTGTGTTAATGCTTTAACACGTTCATTTTGACAGCCCTAGTTTGAACATATCAAACTTCTAGCAAAGCCTGCTGATTCACTTTGCATGATACTCAGTGTTATTTTTAGTAGCTCGCAGGCTATGCATATTACCCATCATGGAAAATTGCTGGTGCATTTAGGGTATTATATTGGGGGAAAAAATTACCTCCATTAGCATATATGTAACATGTTTATGTAACAGTTCCCTATTTTCTGTTGTATATGATGAACTCAAACACCAGCATTATTAATACATGATTTAATAATAAAAAAAAATATCAAGTTTAGTACTTACCCTATAGTTTGAAGGCTTAATGTAAAGCGACTACAGTATTTTCACATGTATGGAATTCATTGCTGAATTTTACTTTTTGTGGTTTAGTGCTTAAACTGGCCTTCTTATCTTTTCTTATAATTGTAAATTCATAAGAAACATCACTTTGAATTATTTCCAGAGCATTTAGTTTGCAAATATGTGCAAGATCAGTTGCCCATTTAAGGCAATGAGGAACACACTGTACCTTTCTTCTCTTTCTTCTCTTCTTCTTCTCCACCGGCTCCAAGCAGGGTAAAGATGATTCCGCTCTGAGAGTTCACACCAACAGCCGTGACCACCATCCGCCCAGAGCCCTCCATCACGTGAGTACCTGGAAAACCAGATATAAGACAGTGTGAGCAATAATAACAATAAGATGGCAATAGTTTGATCTTGGTGAGGCAGTTTATTATCAAAGTCTGGTGACTCATTTATTTGTGTGAAATTCATAATTTACTGTTTTTCCTAGAGGTTTTAGATTGCATTTAATTAGTCATTACTTTGTCAGGAATATGTTGCATAAAAAGAGCAAACAAACTTTTGTACATGAAATTACATATTTTACTATAAAATGATAAATAATTAATATAAATCATGGGTCTTCAACCAGGGGGCTGTGATGGTACTCTGGGGGGTCCACTGATTAATACTGAATCAAAAATATAGATTTTTGTTAAAAAATAATAAACATAAAAAAAAATCTGTTTAAAAATTTCATTGTAAAATTATTATAATTATTACATTAAAGTTCTATTAAAATAAAAGCTGAAGTTCATCTAAACGTGTAATAGTGCATCTGAACGTAAAATGAAAATGTATGAAACTGCAAATGTATTAAATTAAAAGACAACTCTGAACAACTTCATAAATTGTTATTTTAATTGCAAAATACATGTTTGTTATGATGCATAAATCTTTTTTTAATTATTTGAAAATATAAAAAAAAAAATATAGACAATGATGCATATACAACAACAGTTCTAATTTTGTCTTAATATAATATAACTGTGATTGGTTATAATATGTAACATGATTGGTTTCTATTGATATCAGTGCCTATGATTGACACATTTTGTAACAGGGGGTACCTGCCCCATGTCTTTATCACCTAAGGTACTTGACCTAAAAAACTTCAAAGACCCCTGGTATAAATAACTAATTTCATACATTTTTATATGCATATGCTGCTTATTTTTTTATTTTATTCATCAGTCCAAATCTAGAACACATGGCATTTCTGCAGTGCACAGCTCTGTGCACTGGCTCAGTTCATGCCTCCTGGCTCAGTTCATGCCTTCTGGCTCAGTTCATGCCTCCAGGCTCAGTTTAGCAGCTGGTAGGTTCAGAAAAACACTGCCTACAACCCATAGCTTCTGCACTTGGGTTGATTCATAGATGAATGTCTTTCTCATTCCATTTCTTCATAGTGACCACCTCAGTCTCGGCCCAGGACACCAATGTTCCATTCAAATAAATTAAATAATAAATCTTTAGTCACTCTGGATTTAAAAATTGGTACCAGAATTATTAAAAAGTTCATGTTAGAACAATGTAAGCATTTATGATTAACCTTCAAATGATTTTTCCTGTGGTTCATGTACACTATATGGTATCTGAACACCTGACCAATGACATCCTGTGCTATTCCAGATATAAATTTTGCTGTTATTGTTACGTTGCAAAATTTTTTTAAATGTGAAATTGATGGTTTGTCATTTAGCCAATATTATATTAATATAATTCAGGCACTATGCATGGTTTGAGAAGGCTAGACATGCAAGCAATCAGGGTTCTGTGCTTCCTGTTCTTCCACACCTACCTTAAAATTCTTATTTTTTCTTACTTTGCCTGTGCCCTTCAGATCTATTATAGGATAATATTGACTGGTATCAGTATGACACTTTCATAACAATTCATATCATAATAATTAAAACATTTTTGTCATGGTTTTCAATATTACCATGACACCATGTACTTGTTCATGTTTTCACTACTCAAGACTCAAATGGCTCTTAGGTAAAGCAAGCACAGTTAGTGTTAATTTTGAATGTTACAATTTACTGTCCAACTGATTATTCCTCTCGAATACATCACAGGTTCTGGACCGATATTATGCAACCCAGCTATTTTGTCATTATCACTGCAGTGACATTAGTTGCAGGCTAATTAAACACCCATCAAGTAAGCCACATAATTACTGAATAATCAAGTGTAAAGAATATATGGGCAAAAAATAATTTTAAAAAGAAAATGGAGCACAGCCACGCAGATGAGAATTGTGGAGAGCAAAGTCAATGTTACATAATACTTTAGAACACTTCACTTATACTTCTCACCAGAGAGGAGCATAGGATCTTTCTCTGCAGATTTCCGTACATGATCCGATTCTCCTGTAAGGGAGCTCTCGTCAATCTTCAGATCGTTGCCTTGTATCAAGATTCCATCTGTTGGAAGTAGATCACCTTGGAAAAGATACATTAGGATTTGTGTCAGTACTAATCACCATATTCCACATGATCACAATTCATTTGCCACCAACATCATCCCAAGGAAAAAGTCACTACTGGTATAAAATACATGACTGACAAGTTCTGCATAATGATTATTTTATATATTTATACATAAATTATCCTAGAAATAGATGTTTCTTTGCTATTTTGATTTAAACCAGTGCTGTCCCACACTAAGAAAAAAGGAATAAATCCAGTGGTATGAGATAAAACTGAAAAAATGTCCAGATGTACAGACAATGCAGAATTCCTGGACAAACCTATCAGCTTTGGCTTTAGAATTAATAGACTAATGCAGCTGTAAATGGGTATAAACTCAGTGGAACAACCATGCCCCATGTTTCCCAACTTACTAATAAGTCTTTAGTGTGAATTGCAGGTCATCTACTTTATCCTAATTAATTGCATTATGCTATACATTTTACAAACATACCATATTTGATCTGTGCAATATCTCCCACCACAAGATCTGAAACAGGAAGCTGGATGACCTGACTTCCTCGCACCACCTGGAACTTTTGCTCTTGCTCGATGCGGCTCTGTAAGCCACGAAACTGCTTCTCTTTACTCCAGTCATTGAAGGCTGTGACAAGCACCACACACACCACCGAGAGCAAGATTGCAGCTCCTTCAATCCACCCAGCCTCGGCCTCTCCTTCGTCTTCTGCTCCAGCACTTGCAGTGCCACATGCTTCAGAAATGTAAAAGAAAGGGTTACAATCTGAGCTATTTTAGATGAATATACAATTTTATTCATCCAAGTGTTAGGGATCACAAGTTTATTTATACGCTCTTTACCACTTTCAAAAACACATGAATATCACAGATATATATATATATACAACATACACGTTACTATAAATGTACCCAATTAGCGGTGTGACAGTCAGCACAGAGCTTGTAGACTGAAGGTGAGGACTGTTTCTAACATATGAGCACATGACTAGCATACAAAGCACAACACAACTACGGTACATTTCTAGTATATGAACAGTCTGTTCAGAAGTTCAGCCCATATAGCTGTCACACCATTGTATTAACAATATAATTAATTTGATAATAAAAAACACTGAAACATATTTTATATCTCATACAACAGATAATATATGTAACAAATTAAGAATTAATAATATTTAACTCTCCAGTTTCAGTTAACCTATGCGCACTATAGCCCCAGACACCTGGGTTATCGTTATGGTTAGGGTTAGGGATGCACTAAATGCATCAGACTCCTGAGGATGTTGCATGTTGTGCGTTGAGTGGTGCTTTTCTGTGTATTAAAGAATTTTTTATAACTGCCTTTTTGTTAGCCAGTCTAGCTGTTTTCTTCTGACCTTCTTCATTAACAATGCATTTTTACCCTTTAGAACTTCTGTTTGCTAGCTGTTTTGGGTATTTTTTGCACCAATGTTTTTGCATTTTTTGTAACTGTTATGCATAAAAATTTCAAACAACTAGTATTCGAATATTTAAATTATTTAAAACAGCACTCCAGTCATCAACAACCATGCTACATAACTGAAAAATTCCCCCCTTTATAATGTTCAATGCCAACATTACCTAGGTTCTTGGCCTGCATCTGCATAATTGACTCCCACATGATTGGCCTATTGGAGAATTGATTACAGTTGCTGGTGTGTGTGTGTGTGTGTGTGTGTGTGTGTGTGTGTGTGTGTGTGTGTGTGTGTGTGTGTGTGTGCTTGTGTGTGTGTGTGTGTGTGTGTGTGTGTGTGTGTGCGCGCGTGTGTGCATGCATGTATCCCTTTAGCATATCAGTGTTTGCTGCTTCACTTTAGCGCTTTAACACCCACTGTAGAGACTTCAGCACCATGGACAGTACCAAGAAAACCCTGGCAAATTCAACTCTGAAGCTCAAACTTGTATCAAGATATTTTCAGTGCTTTCACTTAATGACACACCATGGAAAAAAAAACAGCCATGATCAATGCTTAAATTAGCCTCTCTGCAACAGCTTCTAAAAATGTACTCTGGAAGTGCTTATTCTGTTGCTTCATTTTAGACTCTACACTTGAAGGCATAACTAAACTAATTATTTTTAAATACTTATCATATAACAAGCACTGTAAAGAATACTGGTCAAAAAAAAATCACAAGTGCATAGGCATCCTCCTAATGGCAGGTGTAACGATGTGGAGGTCACAAAAATCAACAAATTTATAAACACCAGCCACAAGTGCTTTGCTCAAGAGCCCTACAGTGGCAAATTGGCAATTCTGGGATTTTAACTCAACCTTTTGATTAATAGCCCAATAAGCCACTATTTTATTTAAGTCAGAGTTTCTCAAGAGCAGTCTTCAAGGCCATTTTCCCACCCACTTTTAGGTGTTCCCTGCTGCAGACATCAAAGAGCCAACCTACCAAAGGCTTGCACACGGGAGCCAATATGCTTGAAGTAGGGTAAGCATGGGGCTTACTGCTGTTTCTGTTCAAATTGTTGAAGGCTGCTTTGTAAAAATATACCAAATTGCATTTGTAATGCTACTCACTGATAAACTAAAATATTAAGACAAGCTATTAAACCTGCCATTTTCTCAAGAAATAGTACTTATTTATCAAGAATTGCTTTTGTCTGTGCCGTGATCAGCAATTTTATATCAAAGCTGCACCTCACATATGGTTCTTCTAATATAAAATAATGTAATGTATCTAATGTAATATGATGTTTTAAATATTAAATATTGTAATCAAATCTCATCTAAATTATTCAATTGTCTATAAATCACCTAATCTTCGTCAGGGTTATGACGCATCAATTTATTATTATCACCTTATATTAGTCATGGGCATGATGCAACACGAAGGCTTATGCCAACTGGTAAATACTGTAATAATGAATAGCAAACCATATATTGTACCCATTGTAACCAGACCCATTGTACCCATTGTAACCAGAACTTAATATTTATTTATTTAACATTTAATATGAATGCACACTGCAGAACAGTGCTGGAAGTAATAAGTGCAGAACAATGTGGTGTTTTTCTAATAATTCAGAAGAATGTCCTCTGTGTTATTGCACATTCAGCAGTGGGGGGATCATCGTCACAGGTCATTTTAGTTAACTCAACAGCATTACTGCTCTCATCATCTTCCAGTTCTAACAAGGAATCATTTAATCCTGGCTGTTAGTTTACTAAAGGAGTATAAATGATATGGAGAATATCAGTGTTTGTTTCCATATTTAATCTTTAATGTTTTCACATGCTGATTCTCACATGCGCTTCCACTGAGACACATGAAACTACATTGTACATATTTTGCTGCTCATGCAGAGTCAGAGTGCTGCATAACATGATTGGCTAGTGCCAGTCTGATTGATAGGGGAAAGCAGATATGTCATCCCTCCATGACAGAACAACCAAATTTGCTGTCTTGGCTCCCAGTATCATTAGGATTCAAACTTGTGATCGCTCGAATTCAGATTCATGTTTATCTCAGTTAGCGTGCTCAAATGACTTGCTACTTATAAAATGTTCTCAAATGTACTGCAGTGTTAATAATAAACATAAAAAAACAGTTTTATAAATACAAAATTTAAAACTGACGAGCTTGTATTCTTAATTCAGTCACATATGTACAAGGGGCCTAAGAGAATTACGAGCTTTATAAAGACGATAAAATTATTCTGAAGTTTATTTAAATTAAAAGATCAGTTGGCATAGCGATCCTCCTTGTCTTTGGCTGCACATTATTGAAAATAGTTTTAAAATTTGCTATGAATCCTGTAAATGAAAGTAATCTCAGCAAGAAAATATGAACGTTTTCTTAGAAGCTGGCAGTGTTTGGATTAACATCATAATATGCAAAAAAGGCAGTCTGTTCTTGCTTTGTTAAAATGCATGCAGTTGTAGTACACTAAATAGTAAATATGGTGACACAAATGTGTTTCCCTGCACTTAGGCAGATTTTGAATTCTTTGTCACACGCTCACACACACACACATACAAACATGCGTACACACACACACACACACACACACACACACACACACACACACACACACACACACACATACACATGCACAGGCCTTCTTCCAGGAAAAATCATAATAAAATAAATAAATGCAAAGTTAAATCAATTTCAATATTATCTATGGGATTTCAATGTGCATAAACATACAGTACAACTGATGGAAATGTTTAAATCTGATCTTACTGTAAAAAAAAGCTTGTTGTTACATAATCAAAATCAATATCAGTCCTGTCAATACAAATATCCAGTGGAGTAGAATAGTAAGAGTAGTGAGTCATATTGTTTGAAATCTTAAAGCATAACAATAAAAAAGCAAATAAATTGAATGAAGTCACAATTGTAGAAACAACAGATAAAGATTTGTGGGTAATGTAACTTAATGTCAGCATGTAATTTGCATCACATAAATCAGAATGCACAGGTGTGGATCAGCTTAATCCACTGTTTGCATTACAGGTGCATTTGTAATGTTTTAATTGATTGAAAAGATTCAGTTGATTTTCCATTTTTTTCAATTATTCAATGCTTCATTAGTTTTAGTATTTTGTTTCTATATATCGTAGAATAACTGATTTTTTCAAAACACAAACCTATTCGCATTTAAAAATAGTTATACTTCCCTATGCCTTTTTTTTTTTATTTGCAGAAACCTCTAAATTTACTTCCTGAGATCTGGTAGGTCTTCTAAATGCAAAATGGGGAATAATGGGAAGAAGCTGATTCACACATAAATCATAAATCAGCATTTACTTTCATGTCAAAGCTTCAGGAAACATGTAATTTTGTGTACTGAAATCTGCATTCTTTGATGAATAATGACAAATGCCCTTCTTCTGACTGAAGCACAGAAGGGAGTTTCTTAGGCCTTTCACACACAGTAAAAGAGGTGTGGACTCTATACCTGTCAAGACCAGTGGAATTGGTTTGGCCTCTATGCTTGTCAGATCCAGTAAAAGAAGTGTGGCCTCTGTGCCAGTCAGATCAAGTAAAAGACGATATAAGACGATATACTTGACTCTATGCCTGTCAGGTCCAGTGGAAGAGGTGTGGACTTTATGCCTGTCAGGTCCAGTGGAAGAGGTGTGGACTCTTTACCTGTCAGGTCCAGTGGAAGAGGTGTGGACTTTATGCCTGTCAGGTCCAGTGGAAGAGGTGTGGACTTTATGCCTGTCAGGTCCAGTGGGAAAGGTGTGGACTCCATGTCGTCAGGTCCAGTGGAAGAGGTGTGGACTCTATGCCTGTTAAGTCCAGTGGAAGAGGTGTGGACTTTATGCCTGCCAGGTCCAGTGAAAGGGTGTGGACTCTATGTCTGTCAGGTCCAGTGAAAGAGGTGTGGACTTTACATCTGTCAAGTCCAGTGGAAGTGGTGTGGACTTTACATCTGTCAGGTCCAGTGGAAGTGGTGTGGACTCTACATCTGTCAGGTCCAGTGGAAGAGGTGTGGCCACTGTGCCTATTAATCCCACTGAATGAGGTGTGTTGCTTCTGTACATGTAGGTCCCATTAAAAGAAGCATAGCAGGTGTGCCTTTCAGTTTCAGTGAAGAAGGTGTGGAATCTCTTCTTGTCCATTTAAATGACTGTGCATTCAAATATCTGTGCCAGTCAGTCTTAGTAAAGGAAGAATGGGCCCTTATATCATCAGTTCCAGTGAAAAGGTTGTGGACTGTGTGCTAATTAGTCAAAGTGAAAAGGGTATAGCCTGTACGCCTGTCAGTCTAGAGAAAGAGGTTGTAGCCTCTGTGACTGTAAATTAGAGTGAAGCAGAAGTGCCCCCTTTGCCCATCAGTCCCAGCAAAGTGCGGCGAAGTGCCCTCTCTGCATTTGCCAGTTTCATTGCAAAAAGCATTAAGTAAATGGTTTAAAAATGGCTTACAAGTGATAATAAATAACATTTTAAGTGGTCGTAAGAGACTAACATACAATACGGGCACTTTAATAAAGGAGAACGAGTGTGTTATATTGTGTAAAAGTGTCAAAATTCCTCACAGGTCATTCCTTACCCTGCTTTGGCCAAAAACATTAAGTGGAGTTGTGAAGCAGTAACTCTCAGTGGCACGTTCATGATTATTAAAAATGAAAGCAGACTAGCTAAAGCTGAAAAAACTGTAGGAGCTAAGAAATTCATCATCCCTCTGTATGGCTGCTCAGAAGTTTTATGAGGTGAAAGCGAGTTTTTTTTTCCAAATCCTGTGCAATAAATTGAGCTTGTATGAGCCATTACAGATTCTAAAATTACTTTTATGTACAAAAATTCTTAGTAAAATGTGTATAATTTTAACCAAACCCATTAATGCAGTATTTATTTTTAGCTCTGTAGATTCAGCACAATTTTACATAGCTTGCCCTGAGAATAAAAAGTCACATTGGACATGAACTATGTGTACCTTTACACACCTAACTGATAGTTGGTCAATTAAAAGACACACTTACACTAAATCATTAATAATGCTGTCAGGTTTATTAAAAAAAGTGTTCCAATAATGATAAAAGTTGCCAAAGATGAGTTAAGAATAGAATAATAACCAGTTAGTAAAATGGTAGTAAAAAAACACCTATAAAACAAAAATAATCATTATGTATGCTTCAATGAGACAAGACACATTCTTTTGCATATTAATGGCTTCTTTCATGTTTTCGCTTTTTCAACTCTTTCATTTCGCTAAACTTTACATTGACATGAGTTCCACGATAGTATTTATCAGCAAAGTAAACTTCTCAGAAAACAAAAGTTATTCCCAGCAGGCTTTGCTGTAACTCAGGGTTGCCTTCAATTCTTGCTGTAATTGAATTACGGTCCATACTATGGATATCGCTGACACAGCATTGTCTCACACTCTAGCTTTTAAAGGCTAAGGTGTATAGGGCTGAAACGGCTTCTCAAGTAACTCGATTAATTCGAATACAAAAAGTCATCAAGGCCAATTATTTGCCTCGATGCTTCGTTTAGTCCATTTAACTACAGACAGAACATTGTGTTTCCCCATGGACCATTATTACTGACGCACCATCTGCTTTGGACAGTTAAACACTGCAGAATAAATAAATGGAGGAACGGGGAAAAAACAATAGGGACAAGGAGAAGATTCATATGGAAGCCCGTTATTGCTACATTTAAAAAAAGTATACATTTTTTTTGAGATTTTATTTCTTACAATTTCATTCAGTTTTTTGTTTGTCTCACAATTCCTAGTATTTCCCTCACAATTGCGACTATATTTCTCGCAATTGCGACTTTATTTCTCGCAATTCTGACTTTTTTTTCCAATCAGCCAGCGCCACCCCCTCTGTAGTGGCAGAAAGCTTTGCACATCGAAAATTAAATGGGCTACAATCAATAGAATCACATGGTATCAAATTAAGCCTCGGATCCCTTGAGAGAACTCTGTCTAACAATTAGCTCTGGAGGAGAAGGCAAGGTTACCGGTGGACCAGAACTGTTGGATGTTTACGAGAAATTAAGTGAGAATTGTGAGAAATAAAGTCAGAATTGCAGGGAATTAAGTCAGAATTACGAGGAAAAAACCTCGGAATTTCGAGAAAAACTTGGAATTAGGCAACCTTTTTTTAATGTGCTGAAAACGGGCTTTTGTAGGATTCAGGCAAAAAATAACGATGGAAAGTTTTCATATTTAAATTAAAACACAAAGAAAAGCCTGTACAGCGCGCTTACTTGTTGTTGTTTTTTTTGAGTAATCTGAAATTTCGTATTACATTTTTATTTAAGATTTTTTTATTCATATTTGCATTTTGATGTAATTTTGCATTTAAATGCATTAGATGGGTTTAGTTTTTACAAATGGTATTGTATGCAATTTTCAGGAATAAAATGTACATTTATACTTCCTATACGATTACTTGATTAATTGGAATAATCGGTAGAATACTCGATTACTAAAATAACCGATAGCTACAGCCCTTAAGGTTTATTTAAAGGCCTTGGGGCTTGACGTGTGGCTTTGGTCTAAAGGTTATTTCTCAAGTGCATACTTCATTAACTC
Source organism: Silurus lanzhouensis (assembly GCA_039877035.1). Taxonomy (NCBI): domain Eukaryota; kingdom Metazoa; phylum Chordata; class Actinopteri; order Siluriformes; family Siluridae; genus Silurus; species Silurus lanzhouensis. The sequence continues at coordinate 3,746,411 of JBCEWE010000329.1, forward strand.
ACTTGATTCCCTTGCTGCTGCAGATCATCTGAGAGAGCCCATGATGTGAAGTCACGCTAGTTAACAAGGGCTGTAGCAAAAATGTTTCTTTAAAGAAAATGCTCATCAAACTTGGTGAACTGGCTACAGTATATTTCTAATACACATTCTCAAAAGAGGCTCCATGAATGGGTTATGGCTGTGAAAGAGGGATTTATTTGGTAGATTCTTTTAGTTTAAATATGACACTAACAGCCGTAGGATTATTTGTGGTTTCAGACATGCCTTTTGATTTTGAAATGTCAAGCACAATTCAGGAAAAAACTGTCAGCGAGTCTATTTCTCACCATTAGATGTTTTTTTTTTCCTAGGTCTAAATAACTAACAGTCTTTTAAAGAACTGTATTTGGTAGGACTGAAAATATGTTACGAATATCTAGTGGAGGTGTGGTAAGACAAATTGGCACTGGTACTTACATTCGCTGCCCCCTCCAGGCGGCTTATAAAAAGAGAGCCCCAAGCTGATCATGGCTGCGATTTCGAGGATGATGAGGGTCACATCTTGTAGGGCTTCCCATACTAACTGTAAGAAAGTTTTTGCCTTCTTTGGAGGTATAATGTTTCGACCGAAGACTTCTCTCCTCTTTTCTAGGTCAGTTGGATCTCCTGTCAAACCTGGATTAAAAAAAAAGGAGAAAGAAAGAAAACATATTTGAACAATGTACCGTCACGATTTATAGTTTTTGAAAGTACTGACTCATGTACAGATGTGCTAATCAGTAGTTTTTTAGTGGCAGCTACCAAAAGTCAAATTCCCTTGGCTTGATAAGTCCATCAAGCCAGCTCATAGTCAAATTGAAACCTTTTTGCTGCCTAGCACTGCACAACATCATATCAGGCCTCGAGCGTGTGTCAAAAAATCTGCTAAGATTTCATTTAGCAGCTCCAAAAATGGCATAACATCCTGTGCCCACGTATGAAAAAGTGAGCAATCTCTAGCTCTCTTGCTAACACTGAGCCTTTGTGTCATGTACGGTCTCAAATTATCCTACTGACTCAGAAAACAGCTCGCACACTAACACTTATGTAAAGCCTCCGGTGCATGTAATGTAAGTGCAATACATTTGTGATGGCATTTACATTGTCTCACAGAGAAAACATTTCTCTGCCAAAGATGTGAGAAACAGGTGCAGCAGACAACGTTGCGGCATCAACATTTGAAAGAGTGTTCTATTTACATATATTTAGAGTAAGTTCACCACTTATTTCCTACTCATTTTTCTAATCAAAAATCAAAGCTTGGTCACATCCTGAAAAATCTAAACAGTTCATCTGTTTAGTTTTCACTTGAAAATAAGGTTTTAGCACAAACATCTGGCATCGTGTAATACCTAGTGTATGCCGCTGCGCTAATGAACAGACGACATGAAATGCCAGAGATCTAGAGGTAAAACAGACCACAAACTGTGCTCTGTAAAAAATATCAAACGCAACTTATAACACCACAAGTAACCTGATAAAACATCTTAAACATAAAACTCAGCACTAGCAGTTCATAGCTGAAAACAAAGACAAACAAAATGTTAGCTAATGCTAGCTAGGTGACAAAAAATGTCTGAAGATGAATTCAACATGATTAAAACATGCGACCACTGCGACCACACTTAAGCCGTCTTAATTTGCTTAAGTTTCAGGTGACAGGCAAAAGAAAGGACAGCATTTTATTATGCAAAGAGGCAGCAATAATAAAAAGCAAATGCTTAGTTATTGTCGAAACCGTCATCCAAATAGCTCAAACATAGCACAGTCATCAACTATTCAATTTAACAAATTACATTTTTTAGCACTTAACACCTCTTCACAAAGCAGATTTACAGAAGTACGTAGATCCAGAAAATAAATGTAACTTAAAAATTTAAGAAATGTATTCCTAATGAGCAAGCCAGAGGTCACAGTGGATAAAACCTGCTGAGATGATATGAGAAGGAAGCTTTGAAAGCAATAAAGCTCAAAGTGGAACCTGTTCCCATTTCCCGGGTTACCAATGACCGCCACAGGTATTGTTAGCCTACAGGGTACCGGTGGAAATTGGGCTACTGTTGGCCGAAGGAGCAGAAGGAGAGGAGGAAGACGTCTACAGAGACGGCAGAAATAGGAGAACTGTAGGTGAAGGTTAGGGTTCGTACTTTAATTGTTGGTACTATGACTGTTATAGGAAGAGAGTTAGCTGATAGTTTTGAAGACTTCAAAACTTTTGTCTCCAGTATAGTAATATTGTGTGGTGACTCCAATAACAAATTTGCTTGAATAATTAGGGGTTATATTTAAATATTTTTGTCTATCTGTCACTATTCTAAAAAGGAACTTATGTTAGCCCTCTGGGTAAGTTCTCCTGCTGATCTGAACAAACATGCTGACTCAAAACTTCATCGACAAACTCAAAGATTTAATCCCTCATCTAACGCACACCTGATGCTTCACTTGTGCTTATAAAAAGTCCTAAAAAGCTCTTATAATAGCAGGGATTTCAAGAAAAAGGAAAGGGGACTGTGAAAAGCCAAATACAGGAATGAAACTGGGCTGTTTCTGCTGCGTACCTCAGTGTTCGAACCCTAAACTGCAGGCGACTGTGAATGACATTTAGCAGCGAAATCCCCCCACCTCGCTTGACATAAACAGGCTTATCAATATCATCACAACAGTAGAATCAAAAGGTTACGTGAGACTGCAAATGGCTGCCTGCAATCAAAGTGACCCTGAGGGAGAAAGCTGCTGGAAAAATGGAGGTAAAAAGGATGTTAATGTAGCTTTAGTCTACGATCTTAATGGCGGCTGGTGCCTTCAAGTGCTGAACAAACACTGCTTTACGTATTGAGTGACTGAACAAAGAGATTACATGAGCAGAAAGCTCTTTTTGAGAGAGCTCCCCAAAAGTGTTTCATAAATTATTTCAATATATCAACAATTTTAGTTTTGGTCCACTACTTTGACTGGACAAGTTGTGTTTCAGGAGTGGCACAATTCTGTATAAAATCATTCTGACCACTGTTTTTATGACTTCTCTTGTATGCTGTATATAAATCAAAATCATAAAACTGCAATTCCAACAAAATGTGTTAAATTGAAACTATCATGTTACAGCTCCTGGAATACAGCACAGTTTGCAAACATGGCGAACAAGAACAATTTCTTACAGCCATATTAAACACTCTGACATTCACACTCAATGAATACATATACCTTGGTTTAGAAACCCACAGACTATATAAGCACTATCACTTCACCTAAACTTCATGAAGTCTATGCTTTGTGTTGTTCTATTTACCAGTTTACCAACCTTTTGTTTATTAATTTTCCCTCTGGGTCTTGATCTCATTTCTGTTTTTTTCCACTCACACTATTTTGGTTGGCAGTGTAAGATTAAGGATATTTTGTTCATATTTCGTCTAAAATGTCAATTATTCAGTGCCTTCTAGTTCAAAGGAATGTTTTAGAAAGCAATAATTCGATGGCCAATCGAGTACCGAATATCACCACAACTGCAGTTACCAACAGTGGACCTCATAGCCATGCTGATATTCAGTATAACATTAGCCTTTCTCATGCAACATTGCTTAATTACACAGCCAGTGTATATGCAGTAAAATATATAAAACTTTGTTTCAGCTTCTCCCGTTAGGGGTCGCCACAGCGGATCATCCGCATGTTTGATTTGGCACGTTTTTACGCTGGATGCCCTTCCTGACGCAACCCTCCCCATTTATCCGGGCTTGGGACCGGCACTGAGAGTGGCTGGGGTTGGTTCCCTGACCGGGGATCGAACCCGGGCCGCAGCGGTGAGAGCGCATCCTAACCACTAGACCACCAGGTAGTAGTAAAATATATACAAGCAGTAAAATTTGATCTCTGGTGTATCAGTTGGTTGTAGTGTGATATTGTATTATCAATACTACGATTAATTATATCTTGATAACACTTTTGTGATATCTTAGGTATCATGATACCTTATAGTAAAGTTAAAAGCATGATATATTTGGAATTGAATTTAAATAACAATTTGACTACTGAAATCTTTACAATTGCAAAATATTGTTTTTAAGACATTTTTTGACATATGATTTCTTTTTTGTTGTTAAAGTTCCCTCCTCTATTGTAGCATTAAGTCTTTGTTCTGACTCCAAAACAAACAAGTTTGATAAAAGCCCTAACTAATATAATGCTAACTATATTAGACGTTTGTCTCTGTAGCATTGCCAAGCTTCACTGATACAACTGACTGTATGTCTGTTCTAATATCATTACCATGTGTTGATGCTTGGACAGTTAACAAATAGAAAAACTAGACTGATGCACATTTAAAAACATACAACGTAAAATAAAAATTAAACTAGTAGCTGTAGATTCTTATTAAAAAGAAAAGCTGGCACTATTTCATATAGTTACCTGAATTAGATTGTGTCTTATTTTCCTGTTTATGGCAACATAGCCAGAGTACATCACAGAGTCTTAGCATACAAATCTTTAGATGTGTGTTTGTAGTGCTGGGATTGTATAACCAGGAAGCCAGCAGACCCTAGCAACTGTGATGAGAATAAACCTCAGCCTACAGAACAGCACAAGCAACACAACCACTCATACCAAGACATAGGAATTCCCACTAATGAAGCCTCAGTTACACGATATGGATGCTGTATTTTTTAGCCATGTGGTTTTATTCATGTCACCTTCTGCACAACACAAGCACGTTAGGGAGAAAGATTTCCTTCCCACACACCACACCACACTAAATCTGGGTTTTTTGCAATTCTTTTCATCCAAGCCAGACCTCTGCTAACACTGGCAAGCTACAATTAAGTAAATCATTGAAGTCATGCTAGCATGGTGTCACCAAGGCAAGTCCTGCCTGAAAGGGCCTCATTAAAGCCAGTTTCAACATGAAGTGCCCACAGAAGGCACTGGAGGGAGAAATACAAAACAGGTATTTTAAGTGACAATGCCCAATTACCGATCATTTTACTTGCTGATGAATAAGCAAAGGGGGTTAAGAGGTGCATGCATAGAGAGACAACGTGTGTCATCAATAAATAATATGATTGATAGCATACAGTATACATAATACAGGGTGTACAGTATACAGTGTTTGTGCGTGTGTGTGTGTGTGTGTGTGTGTGTGTGTGTGTGTGTGTGTGTGTGTGTGTGTGTATACAGGAAAAATAGGCAAGATTTAGGATCGGAGTGACAAAGTGAACCTGTGACAGGGTCATTGCCCACCCAGTGCTCAATGATGCGTACAGGGAGCAAATGCTAGCCTGTCTGGTCCAATCCTATAGAAGAGATAATGTAGCACAAACTGCTGAAAAAGTAAAAGCTGGCTATGATAGAAAGGTGTACGAACACCAACTGCATCACAGCTCGCTACGCATGGGGCTGTGTAACTGCAGACCAGTCATAGTGCCCATGCTGACCCCTATGCACCACTGAATGTGCCAACAATGGGCATGTGAGCATCAAAACTGTACCACGGCACAACAGAAGATGGCGGCTTGGTCTGATAAATCATGCTTTCTTTTACATCATGTGGACGACCAGTTGCATTAATTGAGAATAAGATAGGACCAGGATCGGAAAAAGGCAAGCTGGTGAAGGCAGTTTGATGCTCTGGTAGATGTTCTGCAGGGAAACCTTGTGTCTTGGCATTGTTGTGGATGTACCCCTACATAAAAATTGCTGCAGACCCTGTACCTCCTTTCATATCAGTGGTCTCTTTTTTAGCAGCTGACATACTGCAAAAAATACATATGGTTTGAAGAATATTACAGGTTTAAGGTTGTTGGCTTAGCCTCCATATTTTCAAGATCTCAATATGATCAAATATCTCTGGGGTATCCAGATAAGCAAGTCTGATCCAAAAAGGATCCACCTCACACTTACAGGTTGTAAATGATCAACGGCTTACATTTCCGAGCCACTGGTACCACAGCACACCTTCAGAGATCTAATGGAATCCATGCCTTGATGCACAAAGGGGATAATGCATGCTTTATCATGCTTAAAATACTTATCAAGAGCAGCCTATACCCATCCATAGGCAGTATTACTGTCAATCAGCACAGGATTTTCCAAGTCTACCACTTTATTGTGCAAACTCAAACTTCACTGTTATTAATATGAAATAGTAGGAAATAGTAGTAGTAGGAAAAGTTTGTGCTGCATGCAGTGTAAAAGTACCATTAAATATTAAAAAGTATTAGATGTTATACAATTAAAAATTGAATCAGTATTAAAATATAACTTCTGATACCTTATGCAACACATCCCCAGGAAACAATGTACTTTTATTTTGGACTAAACTATTATTTTGTGACAAACAAGGCAATACTGTAATAAATGGAGGCCCAGTGGTGCAATGTCCAGCGTACTCACAGCTCCAGGGTCCCTTGTTCCATCCAAGCTTGGATTATGACTGTTGGCTTTTTTCTGAATGTTCTCCCTACGTATGCACGTGTTTCTCAAATGCCCTCTCACCTCCCAAAAGCACCCTGGTAGGTGGTTTGGCTAAGATAAATTGCCCCTAGGTGAGAATAAGAGTGTGAATATCTGTGCAAGGTGAAATGCTCGTCTATGCAGAATTAAATCTCCAACATGAAACCCAGTGTTCCCAGGATTGGTTTTAGATCCACTGCAACCAGGAAAAACTTGGTGGAGTGTACTAGCTTTTATTTTTGGCTTTGACAAAAAGATCAATCTCTGTGACTTTAATTCGAATGCATTATAAATAGTGCAAGAGGTAAAGCCATAAGACCAAACTGCTAAAAGCATAAAAGATTTACTACACTGTGACCACAATAGTGTCATAAAATCGCACATTAAGATTATATGTGTTTCAACTCTGTTTAGAGAAATGGAGTAGAATCTCTAGCATTAATGTGTGATTTTCCGCAACACTTTGTACATTGCGGCATTGAAAAACATATCAATACAAATGAAACCCTATTTGCCAGGGATTTTCTGTAATTTATTTAATACAAATATTTGTAAAAAAAATCAAGGGTAAATTTCTGACTTTTCAGGAATTCTTACTCTTTCTCTTTAATTTGATCAGGCTAGCTGTAATGCCATGCTGTCTTTAAAGCATTTATACTGTATGGTAACATGCCTGTATCTTTCCCATAAAACAGAAATATTCGGTTAAATAGAAAGCTTAAGTGGGTCAGTCTTTGTAACTCACCCTCCCACAGCTAAATTTGCCCCGTTGTGCTGCACTGGCTGCTGCTTTTCTTTATTTAAGTTTTATCATACATCATTTTGCATACAGTTGCATACAGTATAGTGACATTACAGTGCAAAATGATTTTAATCTTGCATAGCTTCAATACATCATTCTGTAGTTTTAATACATCACTTGCATAGGTGTGAATCTGGGGCTATCAAGTATCAAAAACAATAGAATTACCCCAAAGCATGCAAAAACTGCTACAGGTTCATTTAAGTGTTGTGCTGTTCTCATTTTGCAAAAGCTCAGTAATAAAAATTCAGGTTGCGTCCTGTAATACATTTAGCTTGTGCTACTTTTTGTTACTATTCTCCGTAAATCCTCTTAGGAACTTATTAACTGGCAGTGATACACACTCATGCAAAATCTGTGCAAACTTGAACCATCACTCCTGTTTTCCAAGTGCATTGGTAAACAGGATTCATTCAGCTGGACTGTATGCTTGGCTGCATTACCAGTCGTGTCCACTTGTGACAACATTACGCTCTCTTGGGAATTAAAGCTTATGAGATCTTTTGGGGTAGTTTTTTCTTTTTTTCTTTTTCAGGAAAACATACTGGGCAGATCCCACTCTCACTGCGACATTATTCTCAGCGAGGGAAAGCAAAGTGCAAATTTTGGCAGACAGCACAATATGCAACAGCATTTCAAATGAATAGCGAGATGAGTAATAAACAGCGCTGCTGAGAGGGGGACTTTTAATGCGCTTAACAATATGATGATGCGGACGTTTAAAAAACAGTCCCCTTCATCTGTCCTTGACCTTGGGATCTTCAGTACTGCGTCAGAGCACCAGGCTCAGACAGTGTATTATCTGATGACGCCGAAAAAAGAGGTTTTAAATTGAAAAGTTCATGCAACAGAAGATAAAAGGATGTTGTCTGCTTCCATGGGAACATAATGTGAATTAGAAAGAGAAGCAGATGTGTGTAGTGAGGTTAGATATAGATAATTAATAGTGTGAGAAAACGAGAGAAAGAGAAAGAGAGAGAGAGAGAGAGAGAGAGAGAGAGAGAGAGAGAGAGAGAGAGAGAGATGGGTTTAGAACCATTCCAGCCATGAGGAAAGAATGCCCAGGTTGCAAATAGCACAGACGACTAAAAATAACCTCATTAAAGATTCCCTTTTAATTGCGCCTCCGTGTGGAAGCTCTCCCCCGCTGTGGCTTCTCATTGATCCCTCCATGTGCTGCATCATTTCCAGCATGTGTGGATCGTGCCGCTTTCAGCACTAGGTAACCTTTACAGCTCGTTGTTGGAGGGGGAAAGCCTACCGCAGTGTATTGGGACACAGCACTGAGAGGAGTTTCCGGAAAAACTAGAACTAGAAACGTGTAACATTAACCACGCCAAGCTATTTAAAAAAAAAAAGATATATATATTATATATTTATTTTTGACTTTCGAATTTCTGCTTGCCTTCAGCATGTTGCCTAGTTTAGATTCTGGCTGGTATCTTAAAAGCTGTTCTTTACTGAGTAAGCATTGTGACCTCAATGAATGGATTTAAATACAGAAAAAAAAGTATGGGAAAAATTAGGAAAACCTGGATGAAGATATTTGGAATTTATTAATATATAAGTACACATATGATAATGTTATTATAATAAGATAACATATACATTAATCTATATAAATGTAAAGATAAATAAAAAAATATGAATCCATCTTTTTTTTAAGACTTCTTACTACTTTGATACCAAAGGATTATTTTCCTATTTTGTATTATCTTGATATGTCCTTTGCTAAATTATGTAGATTGCCTTACTTTTTTTTTTATGTCCCACAATGTTATTGCCTGTTCCTCAATTTAATATTATTCTCATATCTTAGCTTTAAAGATTATTTACATGGTCCCAAGCATTTTCTGCACACATACACAAACACGCACACATCAGTATAAAAACCCACTGTTTCCAATTTATGTTTCAATTATCAAGCATTCTCTTTGATTCTTCCCTGGATCACAGTCACCTGATTCTGCAGCCTTCTTACTTCTAGCAAATCTACTGCATTTTAAATCCAAAAAAGTGGCAATAAAATTAAATAACTTACAGAGGCATCGTGCTCCATTATATTCAGCTCTCTTTATGCTAGGTTGCTGTGTTCTCATAGCAATGAACTCCTCGTGAACTCCTTCAAGTTTAATGTTTGTGATGCAACAGCATTAAACAGTGTCTTTAGTACCAAATGTAAGGGTGGCCGACCTGAAAATGCAGAGCAGCAGCAGTGTAGTCATTAAAAATGTACTAACTTTAAGAACGTTGCATTCGTTATGTAATTCACCCGCATTACTGACAGCCTCATCACTTTCTGGCTAAAATAATGGTACAAGATCTTTGGCAGTCAGCTATTTACTTGTACTTTATCAAGCAACGAGGGTTCTTTTGGCCAAAGATGTTTTCATTACAATAGGAAGACAAAATAATTACATAAGATCATAAAAATTCGAAGATACACCTACTGTTTTTTTTCCTCTGTCCTGACTACCTTATAATGGGCGAAAACTTTTAACGTTACATAACACAGAAAAAGGTGTACAGGAAAACAAAACAAGATTAAAAAAAAAGAGAAATGTTGATGGGAGATAAAGAGAATGTGTGTGTATATGATTGTGAGTGTGAGTGACAGAATGTGTGTGTGTGTGGATGTGAGTGAGAGAGAAAGAGAGACAGAGAGACAGACAGAGTTTCAAAATTTTCAAAGATTTTAAGAAATTTACATTGCGTCTGAAAACCAACCTGTGCAGCAAAATAAACAATTTGATGTTTGCCAAGGAAAAAAAAGACACATCCCATACTCTTCCCAAGTCATTCTTCAAAGTACATCACCAAATTGTCGTCTCTTGCTAATGGAAAACTAGAACACAATGCCATTGGCTGAGAGATAACAAGATTGCATATTTTATTAACCTGCTTTCTCTCCCCCTCCCACCCCTCTCTTCTTTTCTTTGCCAAGGATAAAAATAGATTACCATGGAAACCCTACACATTGCACAGGTTCTCACAATGACCTCATACACACAGGTATTTCACACCACACACACACACACACACACACACACACACACACATACACACAGGGACACAGATACACACGGGCAAAGTGAGCGACCACCGTATGTTAACACAGTGAATGCGTATGACACTCGAAAGTGATGTCAGAGGAGCCCTGTTGCTATGGGATCCTCTCAGCCTCATTTTCGCTACATCGGCAGTCTTGAATGCAAGTGTAGGTATTTTTTGGGGGATACTGAAAGAATTAAAGGCAAATGTTTTCTTCAAAAATAAAAACAAATATCATTATTAAAGGGCACCAAAATTATTTTTGCATACAGAATACATCTTATATAGCTTATATATCTTATAAATCATATATAGGATTTATTCATATTATTTATGTACAGCTATCTACATGGACAGCTGTAGATGCTTTAAGTCATTATATATTCCTATTCTATTGGCAGATCATTTTGGATCTTTACTGACACTGTGCACCTGCCAACAGAATACACTGTAATGTGAGGTCAGAAATTCCCCTGGTTATATATACAGTATATACACTTCATGGACACCTGACCATACGTTTCATGCTTTTTGAATATACATTTCAACAGTTAGTCCCCATTTGCTGTTGTAATAACATCCACTTTTTTGGGAAGATATTCCACAAAATTTTGGAGTGTGCAGGTGGAGATTTGTGCTCATACAGCCACATGGGTATTAAAGGCAGTAAAGTCAGGTACTGATGTAGGCTGAGAAAGCCTGGGCACAGTCAGCTTTCCAATTTTTTTTCGGAAAGGTGTTTTATAAGACTGAGGCAAGAGCTTAATAGTAGGCCACTCAAGATTTTCCACTCCTACCCATGCAACGTATACTTTCATAGAGCTCGCTTTGTTCACAGGGAAATCGTCATGTTGAAACAGGTTTGGATCTCCTGGTAATGGGAAGATAAATTGCAACTGCATACTAAAACACCCTATACAATTGTGTGCCTCTTAACTTGATAGTGATAAACAAACAATTACATATGTTTGAACAAAATGTCAGGTGTCCCAATACTTTTATGTATACAGTATAATGTATCAATTTATATATATGCATATACATATGTTTATTTGTATGTACAGTATATAGAAATGTTAACTGATTGTTTGAAAACCCAATAATTGTGCAATGTGGTAGCACAGCTAAAAGTCATGCTGATTAACCCAGAACTTAAATAAACATCTCCTTTTCGAAACTCGCCAGTCTTTTATTGTTCTATGAAAAAAAATAACTTTTTTATGTGACAAACTACCAAGAAGCTGTAGATTTTATCCTGAAGTGTGTATTACTCTCTTCAAAGAATGGCTTTTAGCGGGATAAAAAGAGAAGTGAGAGACCCCAGTGCACAACTGAGCAAGAGGACAAGTGCATCAGAGTGTCAAGCTGAGAAAGAGACATCTCACAGGTCCTTTAGTAGCAGCTTCACTGAATGTTTCCAGCAAAAAAAAAAAACTAAAAAAAAACGACCAGTCTAATCTCAGCAGTCAAGAGGCAAGTCCAGGATGCTGGCCCTTCTAGCCACAACAACAACAACAACAACAACAACAACAAAAAATATTTGTTTTTTATATATATATATATATATATATATATATATATATATATATATATATATATATATATATATATAGTATATATATATATATATATATATATAATTTTTTTTAATTTTTTTTAATTTTTTTATTATTATTTTTCTTTTTTCCCCGCAATTAATCGTTTGATTGTCACGAGTTGTGACAGGCATTTTGTCATCATTCATGTTCCTAGCAATATTACCAGCTGCTTGATAAATTAATCACAGGATTATTTTTCTTCTGCTGAGAGCAACCATTGTGTGTATTGTCATATTCAATTTTACATCCAAAGACAACAAGAAAGATCTAAAGTACACTTCACCATTCACTTGACTTTTAAGTAGTGTTTGTATGAACACTGCTGCAAAAACTGTTATATTTTATGGGATTTTGTAAATAAACTAACAGTATTGGGTGGTCAGTTTGCATAGTTAGGCTTTAACGTATTTTATAGTAAGCTATTGTAAATGAGGATGTACTGGATACCTCTTCATCTTCTTTTTTCGGCTGCTCCCATTAGGAGTCGCCACAGCGGATCATTCGTCTCCATACCCCTCTGTTCTCTACATCTGCCTCTTTCAAACCAACTACCTGCATGTCTTCCCTCACCACATCCATAAACCTCCTCCTTGGCCTTCTTCTTTTCCTCCTTCCGGACGGCTCCATCCTCAACATTCTCCTACCGATATACCCCATGTTCCTTCTCTAAACATGTCTAAATCATAGGGTGTAATAGATACAATTAAGTTAAAAAACAGTCCTTATAATTAGATATCAGAAAAAATGGCATATGTGTTGAACCGTAAGTAAACATACATCATTTAATGTCTCCTCAAAAAAGAACTGCAGCATTCTCTATAATTACTGTATATTAATCAGCTTTACTATGTACTAAAATTTTGTCTTTACATGTGTACAAATTGCTTTCTCTTTTCTTAATCACAAAGTGTGTGAAACAATTAAGGGAAATTTTATTTCAGTTCTACATCAATATGAATTATGTTCATAATGTGCTGGCTGTAAAAAAAAAAAAGGGGCCACGTCGTGGCTCGCCAGCCCCTCCATCACAAGCAAGAGAAAGAGAGAAAGTATCACCCGTCACTATGCGGCAATGTGTCCAAAACTAGTTTCCATAGCAACCACATTGGATACGCCATATTGATGTTTCGCTGAGTCGATATCCCAGCATGCTCGGTGTATGTACTGTACATCTGAGCCTGTGATATAGGACAAGGTGAAACTATAGCAGCTTCCCTGTATGCACCTGGTACACCTTCTGACCCATCACATCAATCACTGTGCAGCTGAACATGTAACACGCACAAGTGGAAACCTCAGTATGGCAGTTTAATGGCATTTTGGACATCTAATAAACGTGAATTTATAAAGATTATGACACATCACTATGAAGCATCATTAGAATTCATTATTTGCACTGCAAATTCTGTGACTAGCAAACAGTATGGAAAAAAGTATGTTCTGTATTTAAACTTAATGTAAATAATGTATAACTTAATGTATAATTTCATGTCTAATATAGAATAACTAATGACTAATGACTCTGGCAGGTCTGGGATTTTATCCGATAACCTTCTGTTTATCAGTGCATAACTTTACCCACTAAACAAAGTTAATATTAAGTTTAGCTAAACTAAATAATACATTAACTAATTATTGTACTTAAGTAACTAAGTAATGTAGTTTTAAAAACTGTGATAAATTATTTACATGTCCATAACCGACTTACTGGAAATGAGCATTGCTACTACTTCTTAATTAGTGGCTTCTGCTTGGCTACTGTTTTAAAGGGGAAAAGGTAATATATTGATCACCTGTTATGAGTAAATACTAAGCACTGGTATGCCTTACTCTTACACACTTGCATGCAAAGGATAGTTGGATTCTGCCTGGGACAATCATGAGGACTCAGAAGGTGGATTTTTATATTATTCCTCAGTATTGTTCAGAGAACATTAAAAAGTAAAGTAAAATATCTGTATGTTTTCAAAAGTAGTTTCTTTTACAAATTATTCCCTAATGACCAGCAGAACAATAACAACAGCAGAAGCATAGTTGTTAACTTTTTGTCAATATTTGTACCGTTCGATTTAATACCGTCATCTTCAATCCAAATCTTTGTGCTTTCATTATCTTTCACCCAAAACCTGATTTTTTTATTTATGTTTTATTTTATATCCATATAGCTTAACCGAAAGCACAAATGCCACGCAAGTTCAGGTTGAAACAATATGAGACGAGAAAAAGTCTTTTAGGAAGTGTTATTAATATTGAAGAGTTTAATACACTCTAATACAGCCTTATATTAGCATACAGCACTCCAGTGTTCATCTGCAGAAATTTTATGCAAAATGCATGATAGCTAGCAATCTTGGAATATAACAAGGGTGACTGTCATGTTATATCGTGACAGAGTTTATTAAATCGCTGTATCACACAAATCTAGCAGACATTATATTCTCTTATTTCAGTCCTCTTATATAAACATGGCGGCCCAATTCCTGGTGGATATGTGTTTAAGATTCTCAATGCTAAAGATTAATCATGCATATGGCAAAACATGTTTTACTGTTGGCCGCTAGCAGAGCTGAGGCACTGTAGCAACACTGTGCTGCAATTAAAAATATCCAATTCGCAACGGATGAGCGTGCAGTCTATCTCCTCCCCGAAGAGCAGGCTAAACACACACAGGAACAATACGCACATACGCAAACCCAAGGCGGTGACCTGCCGGAACCCGCCGCTCGCAGATTTCCACAACACACTCACCACTGTGGGGCAGTTCTTACAACAGCTGAGCAAATAGTCCGATTTGTACCTGGCCTAATTGGAGTCTACTTATTATTCTGTCACCTGAGGAGAGACGTGTGGCCCCGGAGGTCACAGATACACAACCTCCAGCAAAAGCCAATCTGCTGTGAAACCAAACGGTTCACTAAATAAAAATGACAAAATCAATATTATGTGGTATGTTTTAGAAAGCTGAGCTGGCAAAGGAAAACAAAATGTATTCTGTACTTTCTGGACTACAGAGTATTTTTTCTTTGTCCTGATTTTGCACATTTAACAAGTGTGGTTTAAGTGTTTGGATTTAAAAAGAATATTTATTTAGCTTGCGATAGCAGGACACCTCCTTTAGGAGCTATGGTTTTTTTGGTCCCTTAAGCCCACATATGTCCTTATCTGCATGTTAGACACGGATTATGCATTTTCTAATGCCATCTACATTTTTTCTTTCATAACACGTAACAAAATTCAGCCTTGGTAGCATTGGAACACTGTTTACATACTCAATATTACAATATACAATATACAATTGAGCTGTTATGGGGTAAGGGCCTTGCTCAAGGGCCCAGCAGTGGTAGCTTAGTGGCGCCACGATTTGATCTCACGACTTTCTGACCAGAAGCTCTTGCTCACTTTCTTCCACTGAAATTCCGAAATCTGCAGCCTTCCAATCATTTATTCTATAACCACTGTGTTACACTTGCTGCATAATTTGCAAATAAATATAATGAGCACCCCAGAATTAAAATGAGTTCCACAGTTATTTTACATTACAGACGGAATGCTCTGCTATCATTTATTCGTGGGCGAGCTAAACTATTATTCTCTTCAATTATCCATTAGTTTATGTTCAGCAGCAGTACAGGGGGCCATGCAAGTGAAAAGCAATTGGCTGATCAAATGTTCATACCTGTAGCTCTGATATACACGCCCACACACAGTGGAATACAGACAACTTATTTAGCAATTCTGGTGACACTAAACAGTCAGCATAAAGGACAGGTGTCCAAGACTTCATTAGTCATAGGAAACATCTGTTCAAGAATCTGAGTTCGAAGCAGCATTCCTGCTGTTTGAACTTAATTGGACAGCTGGTGGGGTGTTTTTGTGTGTCTGTGTGTCGGTGTACACGTGCGAGTCTGTACAAGTGTGCGCATGTTGACCCCAGTATCATTTTGCAAAGGACAGACCTCGGCTGTGAGACTGCAGTAACTTCAGATCTTCCTTTCAGTCCTCAGAGCAGGCACAAACACACATAGACACTCACACACCAATTTGCTTGGCTGTCTAGAGTAATCCATATACTCTTGGGGAATTGCATATATGCATGTAGGAGTATGTGAAAGGGATGGTGACGGTGATCTGTCTATCTCAGGTTACTGAAAAAATACCCTGCCACAAAGGCACCTATTAAAATCCAAAAGAGACCATGGAACTCATGAAAAACTTATGATGTGTGATGAGGATGAGTGCTTTCTCAATGCATTCTTTAAAACACCTATTCCTACAGATCCGCAATAACACTCATTAGCATGAACCACTTAGGGGCATTCATTTACTTTATTATTATAACCCAAAAAAAATATCTTGCCTATTTCATGAAAGAATTCAGGCATAAATGTTCATATTGTACAAAACCAAAGTGTGATACTTTAGTCAAAAAGAAATTTGCATTCCTTGTGTAGCCTAACATGTACAACATTAAACACACAGTGCCCATGCTGTTACTTAAACACGAATGCCACTGAATCACTATCATGCTGCGTCGTCAAATATCACAGTTTCCCGCAGAGTAGCGTGGCGTAGGATGTGATCGAAGTTGATGGCTATTTTACACACAGAACAATTCTCCAGCATACAAATGAGTCTTATGTTAGTAACAGTGATGTGTTTAGGCATTCAGGAGGTGCATATTAACAACTTAACCTCCTAAGACCCGAGCTTTGGTTTGGCTTGCATTTTAGATTTCTTTCAGTTTTTTGGCGTTAGGAAGAACCAATAATTATAATGACTATATATTTTCTTTGAACATGAAGCTCTTCTTGGAAAAAAATGATGTCACTTATGTGGACACTCGGTCTGTATCTACAGAAAACAATAAAGACACCATTGTGCACAATGTCTAAGTATGTGGACACCTTGGTCGTAGGAGGTTAAATATATATTTATAGCAAAACTTAATTGTTTATAAAGCGTTGTAGGTTCAATCCTCAAATAACTGAACACAACTGACTTAGATAACAGTAAGCATAGATAAGTTAACTAATTATCTAACACCGATAGGGTTGAAATAATTTGTAATTCATTACAATAAAGTATAAGCATTGGCAATATGTGCTTATGAATCCTACATTCTGCCCTTTTGTGTGGTTATGTCTTTGATTTAAGAGTGAATCAGCCATGCAGTCTGAATGCACAGTGTTTGTGTGTGCTGGATTAGCTTTATGTTTACAGTATTAGCATTGCTGTATAGGATTTGGTAGACTTCAGCTTTTCCTACTCTATCCTACTGCTCACTGGCCATCAGTATTCTAACTTAATGAAAAGAAAAATTGCTCCCCTTACATCAAATATAAAAAATTTATTGGTCAATCCAGCTCCTGTTTGCTGAATGCAGGAGCTAATACGCTAGTTTGCTAGTATTGCTATTTTGCTAGTATTTTCACTATGGTTTGTAAAAAATTGTGTGGCTAGGAAAAGCGTGATTTTTTAAATTGTTTTTATTTAATTAATTTGTATTTTTTTTTACCCTGTAGCCTCTCAGATATTGATAAAGATGAATCGACATTTTCAGAAAAACGTGCAGGCTTAATTCAGACTGGTTGAAATGTTTATTAGATCTAATGTGATATAAGTAGATTATGTATTACTCTGATTGCCACAATCATGTCAGTGCCACAAGTATGACAATTCTTCAGCAGTCGTATAAGGTGTACAGTCTCTAGCAAATGTATTGGAACACTAAGCCTAATTCTTTAGTATTTGCTGTTTACCAGACTATATTTCGTTACATTTACAGTACATTTGCAATCATCATATTTATACAACTGAGCAGTTAAAATTTAAAGGCCTTGCTCAAAGACCCAACAGTGGAATCTTGGTTGTAATGGGGTCCGCGACCTGTCGATAAGAAGTCCAAAATTTTAACCACTGAGCTACCACTTCCCTGCAAATTAACAAATAACAAGTATTTGAATAAACAAGTGAAAATAAATTAAACAAAATTTTACACTTTAATGTACATTATTTATATTCTACAGAAATGAAATGCCTCTGACACTAATGCAAACCAATGGAAAAAAAAAACAATAACAGCCTACAGTACAGATGAGAATCCAGACAATTAAATGAGCCAAACCCAATACGAGCCTACAGAGACATTTCAGCCATTAGATGAATGACCTTCTAGTTAACCTAAATGATCGCACAGTAACCCCAGATGCACGGGAGCATTAGAGAAATAACACAAAGGCCAGTTACAGGTTCTACAGGTCCCCAAGCACAAATTCCATCTGCTCTGGCCACCGATGTTGTTGGTCTGAATTACTGATATACTTTATGAGCTGTAGCTCAGAGTAGCACAAATGCTTAATTTGTCAGCATCTTTTTCAGGAAGGTCATAGGGTCAATGCTGTCCTCTGTAAACAGAATTGACACAGAGAATGCTGGGTTTGTGGAACAAATCGGTCTGGTTGTACTACAAGAAATATGTGAGGTCTATACGTAAAGGGAGAGTTACTCCCCTGCAAACATTTTCCTAATAAGTCTATCAGAGTAAACCTGAAAGAAAGCCATATACTATAGACTGAATATGCTTACAAATGCTTTCTAGAAATCAATAGTTGTAGTAGCAGAAGTGAAGTAACATTTCTCTGATGGTTTTTTTTTAAATAAAGGTTTTGATGCTTTTCTGTTGAGCTAATTATACAAGAATATGCAGTAATTAATCAGTAAATTTAAATAAATATTTAATATATTCTATATTATCCAACAAACGTAAGTATCAGTGGTCGGGTTCTGTGACTTTCAATGATAAACACAACTGAAATGATGTCCTTCTGATGTTTTTCCTCAAATACAGCTGAAATAATTTTAGATATAAAAAGTTTAGAAAACTGCCATTATTGATTTCACAAAAGCAGTTTACACACAAACGTATGAGATTTCTTCACATTGTAACATAATGGTGCATAATTGTGCGCAGAGCACTGATGTGATATCGTCCTGCACTTTGCTGTTGAATTCAGCATTTGTGGCAATGCAAATAAGATACACACAAAAGCTACATGTCTTAGTCAGCAAACACCTTTTTTCCCCAGCGCACAGTACTTATCAGGCATCATGGGGCCTCCACAGCACCAGAGTGACGGATGAGAAGGCTTAAAGTGAAGGAACCATTAGCTTGATACGTGATTCATCAGCTCAACGTGAGAATCAAACTATTGCACATTTTGCGCTGCAAAAGGAGCGGGACACCTGCCAAAGTCGGCCGTCATGAGAATTACATGCCTGCCTCACTAAACAAACATCCACCTTGAGCCACCGAGCTCCGACATTCTGTGAACGCAGCCTGACTCTACAATGGATGCGTTGAGACAAACACCTGGGCCTGAGCTTAAATTCAGGCTCAGATGGAGATTAGGATTCAGCGTTATGAGTACAGATGAGTCATGGCATTTTACAGCAAATCACAACAGGGATAAACCGAGCACATTCAGTCCTTCTGCAACACCGGCCTCATATAATGCTTTAAAAGGCGCATTACGTTTTTGGTTCAGTCAAAGGAAAAATCTACCCCGAATGTCATAAATATTTATAAATCAACATTATTTAACAATAAAAATCCTTAATTGGCTTTGTTTTAAACTTCACAATGATCAGATTTTTGCTTTTGTACTGAAGTTACCTAACACTATATTATCCACAATGATGTTCAATGACCTGCTTAAAGTACTGCCATTGGAATTTAGTCCTACAGAGAACAGTAGGGCAGCAGTGTTTTAGGCAATTGGTCTGTTAAGCTTCCTTGCCTAATCATATGTACACTCTGCTCAAAAAGTTCATCATTGAACAAGTGTTAATACTATCAACACCATCACACCTGTCATCTTGTAGATCTCTATTAAGTTTTAACATTAGTGACATTTGCATTAGAGTATTGTGGGATTTCTCATTAAAATGCCATTAGATTTTGCTGTACAACAACGAAAAGATGCTGTTCCTCTTTTTTTTTCTTAGGAACTAATAGTGAAAACTTTTCTTCATGCCTTACATTTGAGATTGGTTAAAATGTTGCTCTGTGACATCAGAACAAAACACAGGCTCCTTCTCCTATCTTCTTACAGAAATAACATAGGTATAAAAGTACAGCACCATCCAACAGACTAGGACCAGAATCACTGGTTTCACAAATAATTCAATACAAATATTTAAAATTTGCTTTAGGTTGGACTCCACATTGTCTGCCATTACAATTAAATAAGAATTGAAAACCTCTACCGACTGTCTGATAGAAAGTCTAGTATAGACTACTTTAGGATTACTGTCACCTAAACATTATATGCAATGTCTTTGGAATATTTGGATACATAGCTTTCAGAATTCATAGGTCTTAATAATAATTATTTTGTAAGCACAAATATAAAAATATATATAAATCGTTAAAGATAAAAGATTCCAGAAGAACCGAAAAAAAAAAGAATCCTTGAGAAAAAGCCTGCTGATGGATTACAAATGAATTAAAAACATAAGCATACTGAGCAATCACATCTGAAAGAATCACTTGTTAGAACCCTGTGTGATTCCACAAAAACATACAGTGATCCGGCTGCTTTGTACACCTCTGTATGCTTTGTTTTTTTAATCATTATTTAATGAAGGGTGCCAGCATTTCCAGAACTGGGCTTACGGACCTGATATGATCTGTTTGCGATACCTGTGTCAACGCCTGGCACAACTGGCTCAAGCTCTACTCCAAGGTCACACATACAAGAGAGTGTGTATTCTGAAAAGGGGAAAAACGTTAACAAATCATTTATAATCTATCCTCAGAGGGAACAATTTCTACTTTTAAGAATCGTAGCTGGAATAAGGGCAGCATTACTGGTGAGCCAAAAAGAGTGTCCTTATTAGAGGAGATTGTGCTCTTTCAGAGCAATTCCTAGCGGAGCCCGAGATTAAATAGGATGTGTCAGAGGGGAATGAGCACATGGGCAGGCAGACTAGATTAGCATGCTCATCAAGGATGGGTTTCGGAGGAGGGGTGGAGTGCAGCATTGCCGAAATGGGATGCTGCTTAACAAGTCATGTGATACGGAGCTGGTGTGAGTTGTGGGATAGAGAATATTCAGGAGCATCAAGCAGCTTAGTCTGTTTGCTATAATTATTTTTCTTGATTCAAAATGGTCATTTATCACATCTCAGATTATTTGAAGCGGTTCAATTCGGCATTGCTCGTGAGTGCTGCGGTTGTGTAGCGTTTCATATGTTTTGTTAGCTCACTTTGACCTTCAGCCTCTCAATCAGCCGTACAGTGGCGCCGGATTACGTCGCTTTGTCCCCTCGTTCCCAGAAACACCCAGGTTATCTCGGCTTTTTCCCCAATCGCTTCACTGTACGTCCATCTGCCTTTCGTGTTGAACGGATAATGATGATTCTAAAAGAATGCAAGGTTAAAGCTCCCACCTACACTTGGCTGTTTAGCAAGCCATCTGATTTGCATTTAGCTTTAGACTCCGATTTGCAGGATTCACTGTATCCATTTTAAGCGTTCTTGGCTCAATTAATAAAAAAACAGCATACTGAGGAAGAGAAGGTTAAAATAGAGCAGTGGGATTTGGAGGACAAAGAAGTGTTGGTGTTGGTTAGTTTTCTGCACAGAAAAAGGATATGCTGCTGCACTGAAGTGAGGTGGGCCATCAGACAGAAATAGAAATGAGAGCGAGTCAAGAAGAGAGTCATGGGGGAGGACAGCAACAGCAAGGGAAAAGACATTTCTCGGTGGTTTTGCAGCTGGTGCCAGGACACAGCATGCTAGTACTATTAGCATACAACAGCCATCTTGCATAGATGATCCCAGGGGGACCATCTCAAGCAAATTGTTTACTGAACTTGAAGCAATTAAAGAGATGTCTTCTTTCTCTTTTCCCTGATTCCATGGGTTGAGCAACTGACACCCCCTCAGCAGAGTAAAAATAGCAATTTTTTTATTTATTTATTTATTACATTTTTTTTTTTTTTTTTACAGTTTCTTACAAATATGTAGTCCTTCTATACTCAATGCATCATGGGATATGTCTGTACTGAATGTAGCACTCACTAGATAATCAGAAATGAGAGGAGCTGAAAGATGTTCTTGCAGAAGCATGAACATTTTAGGTTCCTGGTGAAAATAAGGGTTCTGAATTCAGTGGTACCAACAAATTGCCCTCAGGATTCAGGTTCCAAGAGTTTCCAGTCACAAGTGTCTTCTTGCCTTAGACTATATCTAAAATGTGGATGTCTTTCTAGTTGAATTAATGTGCATCAGTGCTAAAAATAATTCCAGTATAAAATACTTCCAGCCTATATGATTGGCTTAATGCCACATACAAAATGGATTCTGCTGCATCCAAATGGTCTGCAAACTCGCATTTATTCTTGATTTCTTCGACCTTTTGTTTAAGTTTGAGTAAATGGCAGCTGCATTAAATATTGATATTAAAGCTTGCTTTTAAACCCTACAGATATTGAAGAGTTTTCTAAGAGCTCAGTCGTACCTGTGACAAAGATCTCTGCCCGTTTTCGCTGTGACTTGATCGGTCTGCTATCTTTTCTTTCCTATTAATTAATAAACCCTCACAGGTCTGATCTGCACACGTGTAACATGGATATCAAATGTTACCTGGGCTCGTGTTAGAAGCAAAGAGATCAAACAAAGGTGAGAAAGTAATTCATGCCCCGTAGAGCTCTTAATTAGAGGCGAAATCAGGTACGCCATGACTATTTAGGACACTGGCACTAAATGAGGACAGGGTTACTGGGTACATGAAGGTGACAGTGCCCTGGGTGGGAAAAATGCAGAAAATGTGCTTGTTAACGAGACTAGATGTGGCCATTTGTCTTCATTATCACATTGCACTTGGGGTGTCAGCTCAAGTCACTCTAGCAGAACAGAGTTCCTGTGTCTGATAAAGGCGCAGGCGGTCATGTTTGCAAAGATCAGAGGGAAGACTTGGCTGACAGGCACGAACGCTGCTTTCTCTGAACGGCTGGAGCACCAAAGCCCTTTTACTTAAACATTTCGCCTTCCCTCGAGGAGTCAAGTGAGTACAGATCACTCTCAAATAATTTTCTAGTCCTCAGAGCTGCTTGCAGGTGAGATCTGCATGACCAGGACCATCTCAAAGCGAATGATTCCCAAGTGGGAATAATTAGCACAGGTTGTAAGATCATTCCAACATTAGTGCTTCACCTAAACCTGAAGAAAAGCATAAACCGGGGAGCCCATGTTCTGTTCTATCAAATGACAGATGAGCCGTGGAGAACAGAGCACGCCAATCACATCACACATTACTTCCACGGAGGCACAGTACGAGCCATTTTCCACTTAACATGAGGAATTTGTGACGCAAAAGAAACACACTGGGATTTCCCACAAAAAATGCAGGTATCAGAAAGCATACCCTGCAGCACTCTACCTTTCTTGAAGGTAGCAAATTTAGTTTGACCTTTGTACTGCTGCCTGAGAGACATGCAAGTTAATAACTCTGCAAGACGACCAAGTAGCAAAATCATGTCAGGGAAAGATAGAGCCACTACTCTTGCAGCTCCTTAATACAAAGCATGAAAAAAGAATCAATAAGTGTTAGAATGAGTCACCGGTTGTTGTGCATACATTGGGGGAAGAGTGAGGGGAGGAAGGAGAGGACAGTCTTTGTTTAATAATTTTTTTAAGAAAAAGATAAAGAATAAAGGCACACACTCACCCTCTGTCTGTGAGGTTTTCAGCCGCTGGCACAGTCCCGTGATGTCTCCATAATCCTCCTGAATTTTGACAACTGCCTCAGTGCCTCGGAGCTCCATGAGCAAGCGCAGCTCCATAAGCGAGCAGTTGAAGCCGTCTGCCTCATTTCTTTGGTTCTTGGAGTAAAAATCGCTGTTCCTCATGTCCCCCATGGTGATGGAGTATTGCAGACTGATCTGAAGTGGAGTTAAAACGGGTTTGCAGGAAACCGAGAGACTGGCACCGTGGCGCACGAGCCTCCTGGAGGATGAAGATTATCTGAACACACTCGAACAAAAAAAAAAGACAATGCAACCAAAAAAAAAAGAAGAAGAGTGTCTGAGACGGATGTATAAAATAAATAATTTCTTTAAAAAATGTGGGAGAAACAAAAATACAGTCCAGTGTGCGTGACAGAGGAGAGGAAAAAGCGGGCTGAGTTCCTAAGGATCAGCGCGGCTGCAGAGCGGCGTCGCTCCACACAGCGTTTCCCATTTCATCCCGTGTCCACTCGGCTCCTGTCTACATGGTGATCCTCTCCATTACTCCTTCAGAGACAGAGAGAGAAGGAAGGAGAGTGAGAGAGAAGGAGGAGAGGGAGGGAGAGAGAGATAGAGAAAGAGAGAGAGAGAGAAAGGGGTGGGGAGAGAGACAGAGAGAGGTGAACACGAGTGAATCTCAGAGGTGCATGCAGCACAAAAGAGAGAGCAGAGAGAGAGCAAGAGAGAGAGGGAGGGAGAGAGAGAAACAGCACACAGACTCTCACCCTCCACAGAGGAGGAGGAGGAGAATGGAGCTGTCCATCTATCCATCTCTCTGTCTCATCTCAGCTCGAGAAGCCCTCGTCAGCTAAAAACAGAACACTACAAATATTAACCCTTATATCACTCCAAGTCAAAGCCGACCTATTTGACCTACACTGAAATGAACCCAACATGTTAAATAAACATATAAAAATTGATTGTAGAAACAATATTTCTGCTACTCAAATTATATTTGTCCCTGAGGTGAAATCATATATCATGTTCCAATGAGGTGAAACAGACATGGCTGCTGTTTTTGCCTCCATCTCTTATTTACAGTCCCAC
Organism: Silurus lanzhouensis; assembly: GCA_039877035.1. Classification (NCBI taxonomy): domain Eukaryota; kingdom Metazoa; phylum Chordata; class Actinopteri; order Siluriformes; family Siluridae; genus Silurus; species Silurus lanzhouensis. Next base: position 3,771,161 of record JBCEWE010000329.1, read on the forward strand.
CAGCCAGTCTAGAGGTCCCCCAAACCATAAAAGCTTCAGAGGCTTGATTTTCACCAATACGGTTTAAATTAATAAATTAAATTAAAATCTTTAATTAATAAATAAAATGGTAAAACAAATAATATAAGAATAACTTAGACATTGTACTGTAGAGTATAAAATGGTATAGTATACAACAAACAGCTAGCATTAGGCTTGTATGATATAGATTTTTTTTCTCTGTTTGCGATTTTCCATTTTAAAACATATTGCAGAAAAATAGGCTGCAAAAGATGCCCAGAACCGACAGCCTAACTCACAGCCGGACACAATTTGCCACAACAATTTCACGTCTTCTAGTCATTAAATAAAATTAGCTTACACTGATTTTAATAGGCCTAGTATGGGGTTGTTTGATTTTGTGTGTGTGTGTGTGTGTGTGTGTGTGCGTGCGTGCGTGCGTGCGTGCGTGCGTGCGTGCGTGCGTGTGTGTGCGCGCGTGCGCATGTGCGCGTGTTTGCTATGCACCCATTTGATTTGCAAAAATATTTATTTTGAAATAAATTTTTTTTGTTCAACAACTGTCTAGGACAATTGATTCTGTCCCAACATTGTTGAAATTCCCTTTAGGAGGAATCAATCAATCAATCAATCAATCAATCAATCAATCAATCAGTCTGTCTGTCTGTCTGTCTGTCTGTCTGTCTGTCTGTCTGTCTGTATTATTAAACCCCAATTCATTTCTGCTTAAGATATATTCTGGGATTCCTAATGCTGCACATAAAAATCTCAATTTTATTTATTTATTTATTTTTTTCTTAGAATACAATAATAAATGTTAATTACTAAAAAAAATGAAAAATGTTATCCATGATTCAAGCATGACTTTGCACTTTTATCAACTTTTGCAACAATCTTTTTATTACCTTCTTGAGCGTCTATTGGCACGGTCCTGCTGCTCTGACAAAAGTAATTTGTCAAAGGCAGTTCCCTGTGAACGAGAGGCTCAAGTGGGTGTACTTGATACCACACACACACACACACACACACACACACACACACACACACACACACACACACACACACACACAATATCTTTCTCCCTCTCTTTCTGAGCCGCCATTCAGGACTGATCTATTCCATCCTACCAGCAAGAATAAGCAAACAAATTTGATGGGTAATGGCTCATCATTTTGTAAACAGTTAAAGTTAACACACCTAATAACGTACACAGGGGAAGAAAGGAATGCTGTTTTGTGCACAGTTGGATATTGGATTATAATTAATGGATAGGAAAAAAAAATAGATATTAAACTGGTCAGACATTTTTGCTTAACTCCCACTAATATACACAATATATTGTGTATACATTAGAAACATGTGTAATACACTGTAGCTAAACATCCTGTCAAATTAATAATAATTTATGAAAATCTATGACTTTTGAGTACCATGGCCAATAACACTGGATGTCCATGATTTGCTTCACTACACCAAACACACTATTAAAAAACAGTGAAATTAAAATGCAGCAAAAATATTAATCAACGAATGAATGAATGAATGAATGAATAAATGAATAAATAAATAAATAAATAAATAAATAAATAAATAAATAAATGCCCTCAATGGTAGCTGTGTGGTTTTTATTTGTAGATTATTGCGGCCCAAGGCTGGCTGTACTGCTGTCAGCCAAACCCTGTAATTACAAACCAGGAGAAAAATTTTTTTTCAAGTGCTGGTTGATAACAGCTGGAGACACAGCTGGCAGTCTGATTTGTTACTGTTCATTTTGCTGCCAAATATTTTTAGGAAGAATGTGGATGCATTGACACCTGTTCTCTTGGAAAAACAGGTCTGGAAAACTTCCTAGTACAAATCAATTACAAGTAAAAGTAGAACTGGTGAAAAATGTATATATACAGGGATAAATTGGTAATGCTGGTACTAAAAAGCTAAAAAATAAATAAAAATAGAGGAAGAAAAGAAAGGCTTATGGCAAACAGAGAAACAGTACGGTCAAAGACGTTTTCACTATTCAAAATTGCCTCAGAGTGTAATTTGGTTCATAGATACACATGAGAATATAATTATAAAAAAACAAACAAATGTTCTGGCATCATATAAGCTCATATACTCTTGTGCACAGCTCTTGTGCACTGTACAGAAGCACTGCAACTAGTACAGTACTATATCTGAATAAATATTTATCTTCACACATATAACACTATACAATGTCCAGTTTGAGTGAGCCTGTGCCCATTGAAGCCCCTAATTCCTGTTTATGTTCTTTTCTGTACATCACATTTGTAAAGAGTGCTTACTTTGAGCCAGAGATGGTAAAAGTACACACATCAATCACTCAAGTAGAAGTACAGATACACATGTTTTAAAAGACTCTGGTAAACGCCGAAGTACTGACTATACTTTTTCACTTAAGTTAAAGTACTCTGGCTCTGGCATGTACTCAAGTAAAAAGTAACCATTACCCCTACCTGTTTTAGTGTCACTTTGGTAACTGGACCTCACATCATATTAATATATGAATACAAAAGAATTTCAAATTTTGTTATCTAATCTTGTATCCAGGATAAATATCCACAATATAGAACACATGCAGAGAAAAGATGATGATCATCAGGTGATCTCTGTTCTCAGTCATGTTTACATTACATACTCTCTGTCTATTTCATGTCAGCCATACTTCTAGTTGCCTTCTGCCTTGTGTGTTGTTAGCTTCATAGGCTAGCCTATGTCTGTGGTGCATGAGAGCCAGGAAATGATACACCAGTGGTAGATTGAAAAAGCCGTGCAATGACAATGAATAAGTTGAAAGCGGCGTAATGAGAAGAAAAAATATTGATCATGTCACCAAATAGATTCAAACTAAAGTAACAAAAATGTAAGAAGTAGAATGTTTATTTGTGTACAAAATGTAATGAAGAAAAGTAAAAAGTCGTCTAAAAAATAAATAGTGAAGTAAAGTACTGATACCAGAAAAATCTACTTAAGAACAGTATAAAAGTATTTGTACTTGGTTACTTCCCACCTCTGTTTGAGTTGAGGTACTAGGTGAGAATGAGATGAATGCAGTTGCAGGCAAAAGTTTTATGAAATAAATTTTAGGACGAAAAGTACAAATGTGAATCATTATCAGGAACAGGAAACAGGCAGGTGTCAGGTGATCTACGAACAACAATACCAAAGTAAACCAAAAACAGGAAACAGGAAACAGGAAACAGGTCGACATCGGGAGCAAGAGAGTCACAACATAGAACAGAAGAGTACAGGGGGTAAACACTGAACAATACTTTGCTTCGGACAAAAAAAAACAGGAGAATTCAAATACACGAACAAATCAAAAGGGTGAACTGAAACCAGGTGAGAGTAATTGGAAAACACCAGGGAAACAATCATTGACAATACCTGAGAGGAGACAGGACACAAATCCGACAAGGCATAAATTAAAACAAAACACACGTGGCAACGTAAACACACACATAACAACATGGGAGAGTGCGTTATAGCGCTGTAGTCGCCAATGCATGCTAAGCGTCTCTGCACACAGAGATATGACACATTCTTCCATGTTGTTGTGCGTTTGTTTACGTTGCCACGTGTGCTTTGTTTGGATTTGTGTCCTGTCTTCTCTCAGGTATTGTCATTGATTGTTTCCCCTGTGTGTCAAGATTACTCTCACCTGGTTTTAGTTCACCGCTTTGATTTGTTTGTGTAATTGCAAACTGCACTCGGCGCGAGAGGAAAAATAGTTGATAGCGCTTCTTGTCAGCTAAAACCTGGCCATTCCCATTTAACCTTCCTCAGCTGCCAGCTAACTGGATGTTTTCTCTGAAAATCAAAGGGAATCAGAATTACGGTACTCAAATCAGCACCCATTCCAAGTATCAAAAAGCTGATTTTTCTAATCTAATGTATGATTTATCTCTGATTGTGCTCCTGCAATATGATTGTGCAGATAGAGGTACACATTCACACTTATACACCCTGAGGAAAAATTTTGCAAAGCCAATTCTCCTACTAGTGGAAGGAAACGTAAGAACCCAGAGGAAATCTATAACTACACAGGGGTGAATATGCACGAATCCTCGCAAATAGTAACACAAGCTCAAATTCAAACAGGGAATGCTAGCCACTGCACCACTGCGTTTTACCTTTATGCATGATTAAATGTCTTTATTTATTTAAATATTGTCTGTATTGTATTGACTGTCTGGGTCAAAGAGATTCAAAATAGATTTGTGAGTCTTAAAGAGAATCCATATCAGTATATTTCACAGCAGATAAAGCATGCTAATGGCCTCACTAGAGTTTTAATAATACATAAAGCAGTTTTGTTCTGGTATTTCCTGTTCCAAGTTCAACTCAGCAACATAAAACTCAGATAAGTGCCCTTGCTACTATCTTAATTGGGAATGAAATTGCGCTGCTTCGGTGCTTCATTAAGTGCAATACAGTAAGATATAAATATTACTTTGTGGTCGCATCAATGCATAATGTGGTAACAAAAAAAAGTCTGCGAGTGTCAGCCTCAGGCTAAAAAATGACCAAATGTTAATTCAGGTCACAAGGAATAAGCATTTTGCATTTTTAGATTGATGCACCAAGCTACATTACTGCTCATAATTACCACATTTATGTCATTAACTCACAGAGAGCTTTTTTCACTCCTTTCTCTTGTGCTTCTCTTATTTTCTTTTTTAAATCATACTTAGTGCCTTTTCACATCATTTCTCTCTATATATCTCACACCATGTGCAGCCATCTTAATTATAGACGTGGGCTCATTTTTCTTTTCTTTTTTTCTTTTTGACTTGACACATTTCACAGACATAAAATGGAGGAACCATTTTGCTTAAAATGTTCCTCTAAAATGTTACAAAAGATTTCACTTTCAAAGGTTCAAATTATGCTCAAATTTCAGATTCTTTTTATTTGTAACCAAAGGTGCAGGGCATAAGGGGGATGCAATAAAAAGCATGTTAGATAAAGAATACATTATTAAAAGAGGTGTTTAAGCGTAATGTTTTAGTTGAGTCAAATAATAAAGTGTACATCCTTATAAGTTGTAGCTTAGTCGTTAAGACTAATTAGAAGGTCGTGAGTCTGAATCCCAGCACTATTGGGCTCTTGAGCCTTGAATGTCTAACCTTCAAATGCTCAGTTGTATAAATAAGACAATTGTAAGTTGCTCTGTATAAGGGTGTCTGCTGTTGTACAATGTTATACATTTTATGATGCAGGTTGAAAATGTGCTTTCCCATACATATATAATCTTGAAAATTATGGATAATCTGAAAAAGGTCCGGACATCTGGAGATGAATCTGCCACTGAAGGTTTTTTTTTTTTTTTTTTACAAAATCTGTGTAAAGCCCTAAACTTTTTAAAATTAAATAATTAATTCAAACTGTTTATACAACAGAAATCGAACAGAATTAGATTTAAATCTTATATTTATTTATTTTAATATTATTATTTTTTTTTTTTTTTTCATTTTGAAATAAAAAGGTCCAGCCTCATAAATTGCTATAAGCCAAATCTTGCTTGATTATAGACTTATACATTTCAATAAAAACAATTAACCAACAATGCTAACATTGTAAAAAATTGTCAATTTAGTTAACATGCTTTTTTCATTGTTTGACATTACACTAGATTAAGATTATCTTTCTTCAATTCAGAGTAATATAAGATCAAATGTAGTGGTTAGGATGCGGTGCTCTCACCGCTGCGGCCCGGGTTCGATTCCCGGTCAGGGAACCAACCCCAGCCATTAGGGCTGCACAAGCCAGTGCACTCTTAGTGCCGGTCCCAAGCCCGGATAAATAGGGAGGGTTGCGTTAGGAAGGGCATCCAGCGTAAAACGTGCCAAATCGAATATGCGGAACATGAATACGGATGATCCGCTGTGGCGACCCCTAATGGGAGAAGCCGAAAGAAATAATAAAACCCCATTTCCAAAAAAATGGGAGAATATTAAAATGTAAATAACAGAATGCAATGGAATATTCTCGATAGAAAGAAAAAACATTGTAAGTTTAAACTTAGGAAATGTACAATTTTAAGGAAAAAATAAGGTAATTCTGAATTGAATGGCTAACATCAAAAAAAGGTTTAAACAGAGCAATGTTTACCATTGTGTAGCATCCCATCTTCTTTTAACAACAGTTTATATACATATGGAAACTAAGGAGAAAAGTTGCTGTAGTTTTGGGACAGGAATTTCGTTCAACTTATGCATGATACAGGATTCCAGTTCGTCAACAGTCCTGGGTCTTCTTTGTTGTATTTTTTGTATCATGATTTGCCAAATGATTTCAGTTGGTAAAAGGTCTGGACTGCAGGCAGTTCAGTTTAGAGCATATTGATTTTCACTCATGTCCATAGTGCACAGAGATTTCTCCAGATTCTCAGAATCTCTTGATGATATTATGTACTGTAAATGTTAAGAATTTTAAAGTATTTGCAATTGTATGATAAAAAACAGTATTCTGAAATCGTGTTTGTACAATTTGTAGACACAGCTTTTCGCAGATTGATGAATCTCTGCCCATTTTTATTTCTGAGAAACTCTGCTTCTCTAAGATACTATTTTTATACCCAATCATATTATTGACCTGTTGCCAATGAACCAAATTAGTTGGAAAATGTTCCTCAAGCTGTTTCTGTTTAGTAAGTCTAACTTTTCCACCCTATCTGTTGCATCATCTTTTTCAAGATGTGTTTTGGCCATGAAATTCTAAATTACCTTATTTTTTCTTTAACATTTTCTAGTTTGAGCAATTGATATGTTAAGCACAGAAATTTCCAAAAGTTGAAAAGGAATGGGAACAAGTCAATGTAGGTCAACAGATTTGTTCATACAACAGAACAGCACAGCACTCTTCCCCATTAGCTTCTAAATGCAAAAAGCAAATGTTACGTTGCTTTCTAAAAGATTTTCAAGCTGACAAAGACTGTGACGCACTTCATTCTACCATAGCATTAAAATGGTTGCTTAAGGATATTGGTGGCATGGTTACGACATGAACAGAAATTTGGTTCCAGTCGCCATAGCTGCCTTATTGCTGCTCATTATATAAAAGTCCCAATTAAGCTCCTTTTCTGATTTTGATTATATCAGCTAATACTTCTCTTCAGTGCCAATAAATTTAGTCAAGTCTGGTATTGAATTGGTTTTGCTAGCCATTTTGTTAATTCTATTAATTATATGCTTGGTGCATAATGGCACAATTCTGAGCATGATTCAGTAGCTAATTACATGTGTATGAGCAGATGGCTCTTGCACATAAATCAACATACTCAAAAATGGAGAAGCCTGACGGACAGCACAGGGACAATTAACACCCATGACTTCCAAGTATTCAGTATGTTGCTGACAATGAGCCTTCATTTTGAATCTGTTAATAACATTGTGTGTACATGTTTGCGAAAGCCAAACCTAGCTAATAATTTGCAAAAGATTTTCCTCGTGCTTATGGGTGTACAGTATGTTATATGCATATCACTCAAAAATGACCAACCACATAGCAGGGCACAGCTGATTTGCACAAAAAGTCCAAATGACAAAACAGTACTTTTGCAGAAGAAGGTCCTTTTGATTAATGCCAATTTTGCAATGGTCTTATTCTGATAATGGTTTGGCATTATAATAGAGTATATATCTACTGTACAGTTACTTTTAGTCGGAAAGTTTCTCTCACACCAGTGCATCCTCCTCGATGCTGTGTTGAAAAGGGCGTCATAGGAAGTCATGCAGCACACTAGGGAGTATGTGGCGCACTGCAGCTTGAGACATAACAGATCAGTCACTTATTGGTCAGTGTTGCAAAACATTAAATAAAGATTCTGTGGCAAACAAAACTAAATGAAATGCTTGACTTATATTTATAAATCACTGCAGCACATCCTCATTTAGTAAAGTAGCATTTTTAATTAAATGACTGTTGGCTTGGTTTTCATATGTAATACTTCTTTAATTGAAGTGGAAGTTTTAACTGAAATATTTACATGGTTTAAACCTGACTGTATAACCCATATACAGTATAAAAGTGCAGTAACTCATAGTCAAAGACAATCTATGGCTATCATTTACATTACTTTATTTTCTAGTAGAGTAGATTTACACTTATGAGCACAAAGCAGATCCAAACATTTCCCCCCTGATTTTCATGAACACAAAATACCTTGTATTTTGCCTGTTGGAACCTTTTGAAAATAATTCTGTTTATATCCAGCTTGATTAATGAAACCCATTGTAACTAAATGTCTTGTATTATTTCTGAATCGCAAATATCTAATCCAAATTGCTTGCAATCAGTTTTCATTGTTATAACTAGCCAGGGCTTCCAGTGGGTACATAGGTGATTCCTTGGTCACTGTATGACATCAAATGGCTGTTGTATACTGAGTGAACCACACTGAGCTATGGTACAAAAAGCAACTTTTTTTTAAAACTTCTACCCAAAGGACCTCTGCCTGAAGTCATGTTGGTGTGAAGGGGGAAGAAGATTGCAGCCATGATGCCTTTTCTTCCCTGCACTCAAGCTTTTGTGTGTAGGCGAGAGTGGAGAGTTTAAGGAGTGGCAGGCCTTTAGTTGGAGATTATCTCACACTTTTGTTGCCACTGAAACCTTAATGCATCCTGCCTTTCAATGTCAAGGTCTGTGAAAGGCCTGTCTCTTAAAGAGAATAGGGGGAACCCTTACAACGCCTAAAAACTATACAAACAATGTTCCCTCAAGTGACCTCTACCGAACAAAAAATAAAGAAAGCTTGACCAATATAATAGAGCTCAGATACTTATATTAGTTTCACTATTTTACAGTTTTAGATTTTCAATTCATTCAGATTAATATATTCAATTCAAATTGAATTCATCTTTATTTGTATAGTACTTAACAATGGACGTTGTCTCTATTACACAGGTAAGGCGGTAATAAATAATAAATGAGATTGTTCTTTATAATTGTTATTTTGTCCCTGATGAGCAAGCCAGTGGTGACTGTGGCAAGGAAAAATTCAGTTTTAACATTGGGCAAAAATTAACCTTTTTATGTCTATATCAAGGAAGTGAATAATTCACTCCTTTGCATTTGTCGGGAGGCTCCTGATTTTTGTTTTTGTCGAATTGGCTATGGTGAATCATATACCTGATTCTATTCTGCAAGAATACGTTGTGTCATCTCAAGAATATGACTAGTGCCTCTCCCTTCAATGCATTTCTGTGTTTAAGATTAGACAAGTAGCAAAACCAGTAGCCCAGTGCCTTAAAATAAGCTAATGTTGTGTCCGCCCTATTCCTTTTATTAGAGGTGGAAAGTAATGAATTACATTTACTCGCGTTACAGTAATTATGTTTTTTCTCTTGATGTACTTCTATTTTTTAAAGTAGTTTTTAAAATCTGATTTTATTTTTACTTTAGGTATTTTACTTTTAAGTATGTTTTGTTTGAAGTGTACTTCGCTACATATCATATCCGTTACTGAGTAAAAAAAATTATAAATAAAAACAATACAAGGGGGCAAAAAAAATAAATAAATCGCACCCCAAATGATTGCTGGGCAGAGAAAAAACATGCTAAACTCACAAAAAAGAAAAATGGAGAAGCAAGACAGACACAAGTGATGCAGCTGAAATGTCGTCAAAATGCAGTCGAATCAAAAGTTGTTCAATGCGTGCGCTCAGTGTCAGAATTCTAAATCTGCATTCGAGATTTTTCTCATTACCATGAATGACATTAAACACAGGAGATTTTTTTTTGGCTCCAAAAGTAAAAATTTAATGAAAGTAAATTTGAATTAGATACTTTTTACTTTTACTTAAGTAGATTTTCAGACTGGTAAATTTACTTATACTTAAGTAGAAAATTGTATTACATTTTCCACCTCTTTATATTTATAGTTGCCAGATACACATGGATGTCTAAAAAACTAAACAGGATTTATCATTGAATTGATCAACCATTACAAAAAAAAAATTAGGACGAATTTGTACAAATTCTAAGTAAAAAATTGCTTGATACATACTTGTATATAAAACAAAAGCCAAAATAGAAAAACCATCTAAACACTAAAAAATTTAATAACAAAAAGCATTGTCACATTGTCCAACAGTGTCAATATTTAGACGTAAGTTGAATGAGAACGTGGCTGTGAGGAAGGGTGGTGCAAATAATGCAAAAATTAAATTCTCTCATAGTGCATTCGATAACGTGTATGATAAACAAAAGAACATGTTCAGATTGTTAGGAAAGATAGCACTGTAACATGTTTACAGCTGAAGTGAAATCTCAGCCAGGCACAAAAGACATGAGTCTGGCAACAAATGCCTGGAGTAAGTGACTTGATCTGGTAAGAAAAAAAGGATGGAATATATTTTAATCTGTATGTTGAAGTGATGAGGTAACTGCACAATATTATACACTGTGACTGTGAAACTTCTTGGGGCATATTGCGTTCCAACCAGGAAGAACCAAAGTTTTTATTGTAGAAGCGACATAATCAGCTGAAGACATGCTAAAATATGTGCATACACCAAGTTGCTCAGATAGGATCAGCGATGACAGATGTTGCTATCGCAAGTCAGTTGTGAAGCGGTGACTGTTTTGTTCTGTTCATGAACAAAGGAGCCAGGAGTGGACATGTGCAGAGCAACAGATGGACTATAGTCTGTAATTCTATACCTAGAAAATAAGTGAGTGTAGAGATACAGAGTGCGTGGCCTAATGTGATTAAAGTGGTATCTTTCTCACAAGCCTCCTGAACAGTAAGCTTCAGAATTACTGGCACTTTTGCTACCAATGGGTAAAAACTGGAGATGTCATTTTAGGATATAGGACAAAAGTATATCCAATCCTGCAACAAATAGAAAAGTTTGGAATAGGATTTTTCTTTTTTTGTGTGTGTGTGTGTGTGGGGGGGGGGGGGGGTGTTTGGTGTAGATAGAGACTCGTAATTGATTGATTCTATTTATTTATACATAATTATATACCTTCTACTAAACATTAATATAGTATTTGAATATAATTTTTTTTGTTGTTTAAATACATTTTTTTGTTCTTTTTTTTTTTTTTAAGCATTCTAGTTTTAAAAGAAAAAACATCGGGTACATTTTTCATTCATGTTACAATTTCCTCCGGAATGTTTTATTACAATTACAATTTCTGCGACACTTTTAAAGTTTTCATTTGAATCAGCATTTTATTTATTTGCATCCCCATCTATGAATTTTATTTCCCAAATCGACTTGACAGAAATCTTGGATTTTCAGCTCGTCAGAATCGGATCCTTTGACAGCGAAATCAACATTGTATTACTCAAACAGAAAGGCAGCATGAAAAGTGGCCATTTTCTGCACAAAGGAATTAAGCATCTAAGTCCCACACATGACTAAGTGTTTCTTACAAAGCTGACTTTGAAATGAGCACAACACACTTGTGTGCTGATCGTGAGTGGGCTTGGTTTTCAAAAGAACAGAGTTCTGTGCTGGCCCAGTGTGTTGTATCTTTCTAGTCAGTAGTCAGGTTTTCAATATATTATATATATTTCATTATATTATATATCATTAAGAATAACATGTTTTATTGATTAAATGTTTGCTGATGTAGTAAATGGAAAATGCACAATATTTGTCAACACGTCTCCATTAGCTATACGTCACTAAAATAAGAGATCTTCCTGGAATCTATCATTTTTACAGAAAAATAAATAAAAAAAATGTTTATCCTTATCACTTATCACTTTCCTTTCTAACAACAAACCAATATTGCATATTGAAACATATGTATAGCCTGACCATTTTTAGGTAGTGGAGCAGGATTCTTTAAAGTAAAAAGGTATTCAATTTAATTATGGAATACTAGAAATGAAAACTAAAGAGGCAGCGTCTTGTCATTTCACTGTGCGGGTTTGCGGAGCAGAACAGTGATAAGAAACTGGTCAATATTATATGCACAGCAGAGCTGTAGTTTATGTCGTTGCAGCGTTTTTTGAGCTTGCAAAGTTTTTACAGACAAAGCAAAAATCTACACGATAACAAGCTTTGCAGGATGGGGCATCATTATGTTATACAATTTCAGAAGCTAGCAGAAAAGTTTACAAACTTGTTTTTATTTTATTTTTACTTAATTTAATTTCCAGCATTATGTGCATAAAGTTGAAGAAACTTATGTTTTTAGCAATGTACATGTGTATAGTATAGGTTTATTTAGGACAGTGGTTCTTAACCTGGGTTCGATCGAACCCCAGGGGTTCGGTGAGTCAGTCTCAGGGGTTCGGCGGAGGTCAAGACACACACAGACTCATATGATTCGTGATGACACGCCCCGCTTAAGAAGGGTTCGGTGTATGCGCATATAAAACTGGTGGGGGTCAGTACCTCCAACAAGGTTAAGAACCAATGAGTTAGGATCAATATAGCCACTCATATTTTCAGGATTTTTTTATGTTATATATTTGTTCAAATGGCAAAAAAAAAAAAAAATGTACAAAACAAAGCTAAGCCACATTTAGATCAACACTTACATCAATCTCTCTCTCTCTCTCTCTCTCTCTCTCTCTCTCTCTCTCTCTCTCTCTCTCTCTGTTCCTTTTAAAAGACATTTTTATATGCCCAATCACTGTTTTGGTATTCAGGCATTCTTTTCTACTTAATATACTGTATATTATACAGTCCTGTGGAAAAAAGGAACACCCTCTCTGAATTCTATAATTTTTCATATCAGGACAAAATAAAAAATCAAGTTTAAGACTTTAAGTAGGTAAATCAAAGCTCAGATGAACAACATTGGAAGAGGAAATACATCAGTAATGATCTTAGAGAATAAACTCTTTTGAACAACAATCTAAAAAGGGTTATAAGGCTATTTCCACACAATTTAAAACTCCTCATTCTACAGTCAGGAATATTATTCACAAGTGAAAAAGATTCAAAGCAGTTGCCAATCTTTCTAAGGATGGACCTGCCAGCAAATTCACCCCAATGTCAGACCGTGTAATGCTCAGAAAATGTGCAAACAACCCAAGAGTTGCATCTCAGACTTTAAATGTTAAAGTTCATGACAGTACAATTACAAACAGACTGAACAAGCATGGTTTGTTTGGAAGGGTTGCCAAACAATGGCCTTATAACCCTCCCAAGAATGGAAGAGTTGCCAAACAAACCATAGAAAAGGAGAAAGCGTTTTCTTGCTATGAAGAACAAAGTTAGTTTCATTTAATACAACTTAAGTCCACCTTCACAATGTCAAAGAATGTGGTTCAAATCTGATTTAATTTGGGGCAAAACTATACGTGTATTCAGGAGCTACAGCATTATAATAAAGCATAAATTGCCCAAAATGCCAACTTTGCAATAAGACTGATGTAAATCATTTTAACACAACTTTTCAAAAGGCAATGCCAGCATGGGGTTTAGACAATATGAGAATTAACAGAAGCCATCACACTATTATGTAAAGATGTGACCTACAGCTGTCTCTGTTATCTCTAATGTTTTGCCACAACGCAACCAATAAATCCTAAGCTTCTAACCTAATACCCGTACCTTCATTTTGCTGCTGTTTTGATACGAGGACAGCATAATTGAAATATATAACATGTTCATGTATACTACTAAAGTATTCCACTACAGGATACAGATGACCACTACTAAATAAAGAGGTATACTAACAAATTTAGTCATACATAACTGAATGAAATTGTACTATAGCTGCACATTACCAAAGTATATTACAGTAACTGTATTAAGATCACTTAATCAATTGTTTTATAAATAAACCTTATGTTGACTACCTGATGTAGTTTTACACCATGAAGCTGTTGAATTAATGAAGAATATGTTGTAATAAAAGATGCAGTTTGCTAATACAATGTAGCTGTTCACTATTGAATGCAGATGTGCATTAATAAATGCTGTTGTACACTACTGAATGCAACCATCAATTAAAGAACACACCTGCACAATTAAGAATTTAGCTGCTCACTATAGAATGCAGCTGTGCACTACTGAATACAGCTGTACACTACTGAAGGCAGCCGTAAACATGAATGCAGCTGCTTACTACTAAATGCAGCTGTACTCTACTGAATGCATCTATACTGCAAAATGTAATGAATTACTGAAACTATACGGTATGCTGTTCACTCCTGAATGTTTATATAAACTACTGAATCTGGTTTTGACTGCAAAAACACAGCTTTGCATACCATAATGTTTTTCCAAAAATAGCAGAATGAACTGCAGTTGACTTCTGATTAAAACAGCAGCTTCTCTCACCCTGCTCAACTCTCTTAGATGAACATATTGCATAGTAAAGCAATATTTACAGTCGCTCAGTTGCAAAAAGAGGCGGATCGTGACCAGCTTGGTAGATCAACTATGTAGACAAACTTTAAATATGCATATATATATATATACAGTATACTTGACCTACGAGTGCATTAATGTACGAGTTTTCCGAGGTACGAGCGGTCAATTAGTCAATTTTTTGCTTTGTTACGCAAGCAAAAAATTAAGGTTACGAGCTCGAAACGCCGCTGCTAGATGGCGAAGCCAAGCCAGAAACCGAAGATTGTGACGAAAATTAAGATAAGCAAAGAAGCATAAAAAAGTAAAAAATTGCAAGTTTAGGGTAATGTAGCGATAGTAAAAATCTAGTTTTCCCTCCTCCTCCGCTTATCGCCTCTAGCCCCCCCTCCGCCAGCGTTTTCATTAGCTCAAGTTGTCTCATCTCCAAGGTAAATACACTGAATAAAACCTTATATCTTTACATACTCTTTCTATTATGTTTTCATACAAGAATTATTATTTAGAAATGTATTTTCCTAGTTTAAGATATACCTTAAGATAAGATATACCTTTATATGTCCCACAGTGGGGAAATTTAATAACATGAAACATAAAAACAGGGTGGCATTTTGAGGGTTCGAACGGATTAATGCCATTTTAAGTATTTTCAATGGGGAAAATTGATTTGATGTGTGTGCAAATTGAGATACGAACTCGACCACGGAACAAATTAAACTCGTAGGTCAAGGTACCACTGTATATATATATATATATATATATATATTTATTTATTTATTTATTCACTGCAATATATAAACACATTGATTTATCATTTTATATGGACACAACCTCAGTAAAGACAAGAGAGTAAGGAAAGTGCTCTTTCAAGGTCATGGAAGAAATTTGAGGTCACCAAAAGAACACTTAAAAATAATTATTTCGAGGTCACTGCAGAGTTTTTGCTCTATTTCAATTCAGTGCAGTGTTTTAGTGCATACAGAGAGATGATCAGGTCAGAGATGTTTATATGCTTGGATCATTCAGAACAACAAAAAAGTGTTAGGAAAATTCTACTATCACAAATGCTATAGGGTTACTTATAGAGACAGAACTAAAACTAATAATATACTGAACAAAATTATAAACGCAAAACTTTCGTTTTTGCCCCATTTTTCATGAGCTGATATTGTCTCAAATATTGTTCACAAATCTGTCTTAATCTGTGTTAGTGAGCACTTCTCCTTTGCCGAGAGAGTCCTTCCACCTCACAGGTGTGGCAGATCAAGATGCTGATTAGACAGCATGATTATTGCTCAGGTGTGCCTCAGGCTGGCCACAATAAAAGGCCACTCTAAAATTCAGGTGGATGGATTCTCTTGGCAAAGGAGAAGTGCTCACTAACAAAGATTTAGACAGTTTTGTGAACAATATTTGAGAGAAATAGGCCTTTTGTGTACATAGAAAAAGTCTTAGATCTTTGAGTTCAGCTCATGAAAAATGGGGCAAAAACAAAAGTGTTGCATTTATAATTTTGTTCAGTATAATAATAATAAATATAATAATAGTAACTAATTTTATATAACACATTTCCAATAACGTCCAAATATTTATATTTCGCCTATTATTCTATTAATCTATTGAATAGTTTGGTACTCTATGTAATTATTTCCTCAGAAATTTCAATAAGTAATAAACAATTGTATCCAATAGCATTAAAAGGCAACACAATTTTCTAACAAATATTTTAATGTAGCACACAGTGTTCAACTAATAACTTACTGACTGACTTGATTTGGTGTTCTGTCCTTCAGTTGCATGCAGCAGCTATTTCAGTGTAGTTCTCTATATGTTCAACCGTGAGGTGACAAGGCATGCAAGAAGCAAGTCTCATACTATAGCTTGGGCTTTAAACTTTATATTTTTCACAAGTGTTTCTAAATATTCCACAAGCCTGCAAGTTCCCAAGTGAGAAAAGTTCGTCTGTCAGCCGTGCACACTAATTAATCTGTCTAGTAAAACCCATTTTACTGACAGTCAAACCATCCCCTGTGTGTGTGTGTAGTGTAGTGTAATAGGTGTTGGAATTCGAAGGCATACACTATACAGCATTTATAATGTAAAAACTTTTCCAAAAATGTTAACTTTTCTTATGTGAAAGTCAATAAGTACTTTTTCCTGGTTCCTAAACCTGCTTGTTAGACAGGCAACTATGAATGCAGAAACCTGATAGCCCTGATATGATACAGAATATGGAAAAAGTATTGGGACACAACCATATATGTTTCTCCCCCAAACTGTTACCACAAATTTGAAAGCCCATAATTGTTGTTTTTGTAAGCTGTATATATTTTTTTTACTTTGCTTCTACTAGGAGACGCAAACCTGTTACAGCATGACACTGCCTGGAAGTGAGCTCCATGAAGATATGGTTTACCTAGGTTGAGTGGAAGAGCTTGAGTGGACTGCTATAGGGCTTCAACCTCAATCCTATTTAACACCTTTGGGGAGAATTAGAACACTGAGTGCACCCGAGGCCTCTTCACCTTACCTACATCAGTACCTGACTTTACTAATGCCCTTGTGGCTGAATGAGCACAAATTTCCACATGCACACTCCAAAATCTAGTAAAACATCTTCCCAGAAGCGTGGAGGTAATTATAAAAGCAAATGAGGAGTAAATGTGGAATTGGATGTTCAAAAGGCACATAGGAATCATATGGCCAGACTGTTGTTCTGCCCACTACAGTTCAATAAATTACAGATAAGGATTAGGTGTAGGCCAGCAAAATTGAATACAATTTTTTGAATATAATCTGCAATCTGTAACATTATTTAGAATCCATTTAAAAGCATCTGGTCGTCAGAGTTTACTGATTTGCTGAAAATGTTTTAAGCACTAATCTATTTTGTTCCCAGTTCAAGCAGCTGTAATGTTTATAACACATGTAACACTTCAACAGGTTATCAACATGATGTAATGTGACATGACACAATGTGATTGAGTGTGAACCTCTCTCAACTCTCTAGGTGGTGTTTATGCCAAAGGCTTTGAACACTGGGGCCTATAATTCCTCTGTACACCAGCGGGCTGGCAGACAATCTTCCCAGAATTCCTCTGCATTTTTTAATAACTGTGCCATATTATTGCAATTTAACTTAGTTCACACAGGTAATGTGCACTTTAATGGCTGTGCCCAGTCAATAACATTAAAAGTTTTAAAAAGCACTCTGTGAGTTTGCTGAATATTGAATATTAGACTGCATAACATGATGCCTATCAAATTCCTAACCCCTGGTATTGTTTCACATTAGCTTTATAGTGTAACCTGAGATGTTTATCAAGCTAGCATGTAAAGTGCTAGCTGCAGCTGCTGGCAAAGTACTCATTCTATAAAATATTAGAAAAAAAAAAAAATTTTAACTTTAAAAAAAGTATTAAAAAAAATCTCAATCATTTAAATCAGAAAAGGATAGCAGAGTTTACTTTAGCTTCATCATTAATAAACTAAAAAGACAAAAAAAAAGTAATTAAAAGGCCTGTTCATCAGTAAGCATCCGATGAGGAAATCAAGCTGCTGGTTAACCAAAAAAACCTGCATAAATTAATAATAAATTAATAAATAAATAGTAGACTAACAAAAGCAGTATGCCTGATAACCTGGACATAAACTTTGCTGGCAAACAAAGCAATGTTTTTAAAGAAAGCCAAATTTAGTTTCTGAGTGAAAACATGGTTACCATCAGGATACCTGACACTGATGCTGCATGTTACTATACTGTGCTGAAACTCTGCAACAAAACATAGAAATAATTATTCTGAATAAATATTTAGACCAGGCATAACATTATGACATTATAAAATTTTGACCAGTGAAGTGAATAACACTGATTATCTCTTTATCATGGGCTCTGTTAGTGGGTCGGATATATTAGGCAGCAGAAGGTATGGTGCTAGGAGCAGCAAAGTAGTGCAAGTGATTTTTATTTTTAAATAAGTTTTATTTTAAGTATAATTTAGCAATATTGTGTAGTATTATACTGATATGTTAACTTGTCTAAAATGTAGATACATGGGAGATGAGTTACTGTATAGACAATTTGACATCACTTTATCTAAATATAACTATATGCATGAAAGTTAATCTGAAGTCTCTCTGCTTTATTGTTTTCTGAACGAATGCGATCAGATTTTGTTCTTTTCATACTATAATAAGATTTCATAAATGCTAGACTCATTCCAATTATTTAATTATAGAGGAAATAACTCTGCTGATAAGCTGATTTGCACCAACAGAGATAAAACTTTACATTTAATTAAATCAAGCGTTATCTATTCAACCTGTTAGAGCAAACTACAAATCTCATTTAAATAACCTTTTAAGCCTGTAACCACTCACTTGTTTACATCGCCATTTAATCCATGTTTAGTAAAGGGTTTCTATTCTGCCATTTTTTATAAAATGTTACAAAACAAAACAAAAAGAAACATCCTTAAGAACCTTTGAATGAAATTATATGAATTTCATCAATAGAGCATGCTGAATGTAGATATACTTTAATCAAACATAGTCAATTAATAGCTAGCAGCAATTTAATTGAGCTAGCATTTAAAAAGACTGACTGAATGAAGTATTGCTAGTAATGCTAATGTTGCATCAATGTCATTATGTTGCATCAAAGTTATCAATGTCTGCTGAAGCATATTGGAGAACTGATCTCTTAATAATGGTCCAATCTTCATTTGTAAGGCAAAACTATTTATGCTAATAAGAAGGCAAGAATGATTGAATTAATAAGCTTGTGTTCTAATTAGGGCTGTCAATCGATTAAAATATTTAATCACGATTAATCGCATGACTGTCCTGAGACTGTCAACTCGTGATTAATCACACCTAAGTTAATACTTTTCAAGTTTTTAATACTCTATGAACAAATATGGACGCTTTAAACAAATAGATTATTAGTGAAACAATCGTCAACATAGAGCATGAAGACAAAATATTCTTGTAAAAGTTTTAAAGTATTTATGATTACGTAAATCATCAGGACACCAAACAGAACTTTTGCTGTTTCCACACACAGTTATTGAGGTATGTATGTACGTCTTCTGGATTTCATGATTACATATTCAGAGAATTTGTTTTATATACTTACTGACTTTTACAAAAGAAAAATTAACATATATTTATTATGTCTGTGAGGTGAGTATTCACTGAAATTCAGGTTGTTTTTTTAAGTGTCTGTGAAGATAGATGACAGAAATGGCAGAAAGCGCCCCCTGTCTGGTTTTTTTATTTTACAAAAAACAGTATTTTGTTGTTATTATAACTGTATACATATAAAAGTACAACCTTTGCAGATTCGAATGATGGGGCTGCAAATTTATAACTAATGAATATGTAGCCACTAATTTCTTTAGATATATACAATCCCTTTATCTGGAATGAAACCACAGCCCTGCTTAATTCTTCAAACCAGGAGTTGTTGATAAAAAGTTTTTTCAATAACAGAAGCTCTGACAATAATTGTCTGTATCTAAATGATTGGTTTATATTGATGAGCTCATTCTAACATGTCGCTGTTTCTATAGTAACAACAAAATCACAGGGACTTGTAGGCTGTAGAATTTGCATAATCTAACCCTTATAACAATATCAACAGTCAAACTTTAACAGAAAAATAATAATTAATAAATAAGAAAAAAAATCCAAGAATTTCCATTACATTACCAATAAATTGGATGTACTATTTTTTGGATGAATTGGTTTCCTAATTTATATATGACCCTTTTCATTTGCAACCCAGATTTAATTATGCAATCCATCAAATCATTAAAAGATTTGCTCAAAGATCGTATAGCGATAGCTAGTAAGGTTTAACATATACTTTTCCAAATACATAATATTCAGTCCACATGCCAACATTTACAGGATATATTAAACTGTACTGCAAAGCTAAAAATGATGAATATGATAATATACCAATTATTTTACAAAATCATGTATGAGGACAGTGTGACAGCAGTGAAGTGTGCAGTAGGAACAACATAATGGTTCAAGGTGGAAGTTGAACTGCATCAAGGATCGGCTCTGAGGCCTTTCTTGTTTGCAGTGGTGATGGACAGGTTGACGGACGAGGTCAGACAGGAGTCTCCGTGGACTATGATGTTTGCGAATGATATTGTGATTTGTAGTGAGAGTAGGTACCTGGGGTCAACAGTGCACAGTAATGGAGAGTGTGTTAGAGAAGTGAAGAAAAGAGTGCAGGCAAGGTGCAGTGGGTGAAAAAGAGTGGCAGGAGTGATTTGTGATAGCAGGGTATCTGTAAGAGTGAAAGAGAAAGTTTACTTTGGCATTGACTAAAAAACAGGAGGTGGAGCTGGAGGTAGCAGAGCTGAGGATATTGAGGTTGCCATAGGGAGTGACGAACAAGGACAGGATTAGAAACGAGTTTATTAGAGGGATAGCGCATGTAGGACATTTTGGGGACAAAGTGAGAGAAGCCTGATTGAGATGGTTTGGACATGTGCAGAGGAGGGACATGGGGTACATCGATAGGAGAATTCTGAGGATGGAGCCACCAATAAGAAGGAAAAAAGGAAGACCAATGAAGAGGTTAATTTAAATTAAAAAACAGAGTAGGGAAGTTACTACTGTCCTTCATGCATGATTATGACACTAAATTAGTGTTTGGAATTATCAGCAAATGAGTTGAGAAAAACTGGTGGTGGTTTTTAGAACCTATGTAAAATATATATATATTTTTTATTCATGATTGTGAATGTGGCAATGTTATCTAATGTGTCATCAATATAAAGAAAGAAAACTCTTGTAAATGTATTAATACCTGATAATTTCGGGTTTTGGGTACTAAATTCTTGCAATCAGTTACTTAATTTATAAATCTTCACTTTTATCATACAACTACATGGATAAACATATGCCCTTGAAGGGCATCCATCATTTGTCAATGCAGAATCCTAGGATCACTTTAAATCACATGTGTGAACTACCGATTCAATTATTTTTACTTACGAATTAAAATACATAATGTGCAATATTAATAAAGATTCAATACCATCCTCATTTAAATAACTAGTTGATACAAAAGTCACAGATGCGATGAAGGAATGCTTCATGTAAAATATGTTCACATGGCTTATGTTCACATGTCAGTATTATTGTGTCAGTCAACTAGCACACATTGTTTCATGACGTGTATAGGATGATGAAACTAAATCTCATCAATTATTAAAATGGATTTTGGTGCATTTCAAACCAATACTTGCTTAATATTGACACAAACTGATTGCTGCTTTAGTGTTAGTCACTTACTATTTTGCATACTTCATAAAAACTCTCATATTTTAAATAATCAGTGCACAGAGTGCAGATATGTATGATCAATAGAGGTATCGCAAAAGCTTGTCATTTTTATCCCACACACCTACGGTCCCCTACTCAGCCTCAGCCTGTCGCATCGAAGCTGAAAATTTCGAGGTCAGTGCCATCTGTCCCTAGCACCAAAATCGTACACTGCCTCTGTTCCTAGAACTGTCCCTGTCATCCCTCATTAACAAACACGGGAGGTCTGCGAAAATCACATTGGAGTGCAATTTGAGCTTCCAGTTCGAAAGAGAGAGAAACGGAGCGGGTGTAGTTCGCACACTGGTCACACTCGCTGTAGGACAGTCCACAAGACTGTATGATTCATATGAAGATCTGCTGTCCTTGCCACACTCTCTCCACTTAACTATTAAAGCACGAGAAGGCAAAAGGGGGGAATTATTTTTAGACAGTGCAGCCCAGTTGGCATGAATAGAGCTGCCACATTCCTTGACTGTTGTTTCCACCTGCCAAGGTGCTAAACCTAACCGCACAAAGACAGAGATGTCTCACACACACACACACACACACACACACACACACACACACACACACACACACACACACACACACATACATACATACAGATTCAGATACAGAGCATGGCATTTTCCCTTACACCACTCAACTAAAACAATTGCTTTCACAGACAGAACTAAAAAAAGGATAAAAAACCAGTCTCAGTACAATATGTATAGTGAAAGAGAGAGACAGAGTTTGACTTACTCAGCTTGACATTTATGTCAAATCCAAACAGGCATCGATCACACAGAGGAGTAATCACTGTTCAGCATCAGTACAGACTCAACAAGCCCAGCACGATTGCAGGAGGCTCTGCACACATAGCCCATACCATGTCAGGCAGAGATGGGGGGATGAGAAAGACAGACTGGACAGGAAGTCTGCAGAATGAGAAAGATTGGGGTAGGATTTTATGTGTAAAGAAAAGATATTTCAGGAGCATGAATAACCCCCCCACAACCCCAAATAAAATACGCCCCACCAAAATGATAAAGCATTCCCCAAAATTGGAGGCAGAATACCAGCAGGAATATGCCACTATGAATTAAATGTCGGGAGGGGGACGTATGGAGAGACGGACTTTCAAGGACATCCACTCATTCAGGATGATTAGTGACTACCAGACCTGAGGCAAAACATTGAGAGTCTTTCATAAAGTGACTCAACTATTCAATGTTTTTGTCCTACTAGGCAACTCACATTCAAAAGTCAAAAATTACATTGACACCTCAATGCCAAATATCACTCAAGACATGATTAGTGTCTGAGGTTTGCTTCTTCAATTTTGCACTAGAGCTTTGACATTGATAACAAGTAACTAATACACAGCAGCATCATGCATACCACTAGAGTCAGGCTATCCGAGAAACATGAGACAATTTTTATACCTTGGATCAAGCCACCAAGCACATACACACACACACACACACACACACACACACACACACACACACACACACACACACACACACACACACACACACACACACACATTTGACCACAACTATTCAGCAACTACGCTATCATTTATCAATGTGACCAAACTATGACCAAAATGCCAATATAATCTAGAATGGGACTATAATATAGACTGATATCCAATTTCTGATATCCAAGTTTTGGAACGTAACTACTGCGATAAATGGAAGATTATTGTACTCTAGTTTAATCTTCCTGTGTACCAAACCCAATTATGAACTCGATCATGAATCTTGAATTACCCTGAAATAAAACACATTCATGAACATATGACCTTCACTAACAATGCTACAGGTACAGTGTTTATTGAGAAGGCAAACAAAACATGAGAGAGCTCGGAGAAAGCAATCTATTTTAAAGCTGGGGAAAAAAGAAAATTCAATCAAAACCACTGCACAAGCTTTGGGAGTAGTCAATATAACTATCTGGAATGTCCTGGAAAAAGAACACTGGTTTACTAATAACCAGTTATTGAACAGGTCAGCTTAGAAAAACCACATCAATTGATTATTGTGAGAGTTGAGGAAAAAAATAACATAACTAGAGACAATATCATTACCAACAATTTCACCAGTGCAGGGGTGAAGATATCATGATCCACCATTTGATAAAGATGCAAAACACACATCAGGATTATTCATTGGACGGCCAGAGTGAAATTCACAACGAAATACAGAGATGAGAAAGGAAAGCTTTTTAACCAAGTTTAACCCCTTTTAAGGTTATGGATTTGTCAAAGTATGAAGAAAGAAATGATCTGCTCATGATCCAAAACATAACAGGTGCATTTGTGAAGCACAGTAAAGGCAGTGTCATGTTCTAAGTTGTTAAATACTTTTGTAGATGGGACTGTTTGTGTGGACTAGAGAAAACTGCAACTGTCAGTTATTACAAATCCTTGGCTAATCCTTGGCTTGACTACACAATTATAGCTGTTGATCATGTAAATAGTTCTATAGGTCTGCTCGAATAGTCAGGCTGACAGTAGAATTGGGAGAGGCAGTGATGGAGATCAGAAGGATTGTCTGCATATCAATGCAGCTCCTCTCCTCAGCCGAGAGCTGCAGTGCACCAAAAACTCAGGATGCAGAAGGAGCACACAGACGTGTGCAAACTTCCATAAAGAGTTATCGATCTTCTCAGTTGAAGGACTCTAACTGAAAACTTTATGGCATATGCAATATTGAAGTGTAGAATACCTCAAATCATGTTTTATAACTGTAGATGCACATTGCATGGATTGAGAGTCACCTAGATGCCCTGGGATTCAAAACTAAATATTATGATGCAAGAACCTACATTTGGAGAATGTCTGAATATGGCATAATGCCTATCATTTGAGAAGATATGCTTGTTATATTGTATATACTGTATCACATTGATGTAGTCGAATTTCAAAAGAAACTCTAAAAGGTGGTTTTCAAAGAATGATTAAAACAGCAATAATAGAAACCCATGTATAAAAATCAAACAATTTAAAATCAAACGATTGGGATTAAACATGAAAATCTCCTCATCAGCATTGTCTACTCTGGTAGCACTTGACCCTTGACCTGAGTAATTTAGCAGAAAAGATTCCTCTCTTCAGGTCGATGACATCTCAAGGTCCCTGGAGTTGTTACCTGATGATGAACGACTTCTGGAGCACAAGGACAAGCATAAAATGCAATCTGATTGCACATCTGCCATCTCAATCTTTTCAAATAAACATACAGAGTCTGGCTTCATGTGGTGTGCTACAATCATTCTAGGGTTGATTCGAGCGAGGCTGCTAAGCAATGTGAAGCAAGTTATCTTGATGTAAAGTAAAAGAAAAGCTTTTCCAAGGTTTCTTTCAAATTCTTGTACCACATGATGCTTTGTATGTATGTATCTATGTATGAATGTGTGTATATTTTAATATTATATATATATATATATATATATATATATATATATATATATATATATATATATATATATATATATATATATATATACAGTGCCCTCCACAATTATTGGCACCCCTGTTTAAGATGTAGTCGTGGACTTCTAAAAATTCTCCTTTTTTTTAAAACAACATAGAACCCAAATGCAAAAAAAGAGAAAAATCCAACCTTTTATTTAAGTACATTACTTTGGTGGTAAAAAAATCACACATTTAGAAAAAAAAAAAAACTTGAAATCATGTGTGCCACAATTATTGGCACCCCTGATGTTAATACTTTGTACAACCTCCTTTTGCCAACAAGACAGCACTTAATCTCCTCCTATAACATTTCACAAGATTGGAGAACACAGAGAGAGGGATTTTTGACCATTCTTCTTTGCACAATCTTTCTAGATCATCCAGTGTCCTGGGTCCTCTCTTATGCACTCTTCTCTTTAGCTCGCCCCACAGGTTTTCGATTGGGTTGAGGTCTGGGGACTGAGATGGCCATGGGAGGACCTTGAGTTTGTGACTGCTGAACCACTTTTGTGTAGATTTTGCCACATGTTTTGGATCATTATCCTGCTGAAAGACCCAATGATGACCCATCTTCAGCTTTCTGGCAGAGGCCATCAGGTTTTTATTTAAAATATCCTGGTACTTCAAAGCGTTCATAATGCCATGCACTCTAACAAGGTTCCCAGGGCCTTTGGAAGAGAAACAGGCCCACAGCATCACAGATCCTCCACCATACTTCACGGTGGGCATGAGGTGCTTTTCGGCATACTCATCTTTTGTTTTACGCCAGACCCACTTAGAGTGTTTGTTGCCAAAAAGCTCAATCTTAGTCTCATCTGACCAAAGCACACGATCCCAGTTGAAGTCCCAGTACCGCTTAGCAAACTCCAGACGTTTACGTTTGTGAGTGTTAGTGAGAAAAGGCTTTTTCCTTGCATGCCTCCCAAACAGCTTGTTGGCATGTAGAGAGCGTCTGATGGTTGTTTTGGAGACTCTGTGACCCCAAGATGCCACTCTTTGATGCAATTCTGTGACGGTGAGCTTGGGAAATTTTTTACTTCTCTTACCATCCTCCTCACTGTGCGTTGTGGCAAGATAAACTTGGGACCTCTTCCAGCCTTGTTTGTCACTGTTCCAGTTGTTTTAAACTTCTTAATGATTCCTCTGACTGTAGATACCGGCAAGTTAAGGCGAGTGGCTATTTTCTTGTAGCCATTGCCTGACTTATGAAGGTCAACACACATCTGCCTTACTTGAATGGTGTGTTCTCTTGTCTTTGCCATGTTGACAAATGGGTAAGAGAATTTGGCCTCTGTGTCACGTCATATTTATACCCCAGGTAAACAGGAAATCATGAATTACTAATTAAAAGTCCCTAGATACCCTGACCAACCTTAGCAACTACCGAAAAATATATTTAAAAAAAAAAACAATTAAATTTTTCAGAGGAATTGTTAGGGGTGCCAATAATTGTGGCACACATGATTTCAAGTTTTTTTTTTTTTTCTAAATGTGTGATTTTTTTTACCACCAAAGTAATGTACTTAAATAAAAGGTTGGATTTTTCTCTTTTTTTGCATTTGGGTTCTATGTTGTTTTAAAAAAAAGGAGAATTTTTAGAAGTCCACGACTACATCTTAAACAGGGGTGCCAATAATTGTGGAGGGCACTGTATATATATGACAGCCAGATCATAAGGACCTGATAATTTTACATTATAACTTGGGAGGGGTTAGGAGTCAACACTGCAGTATCAGGATGTTGCTCTCATTTTTCTTTTCCCTTCCCTCTATCCCTTCCCTCGCGTTGACCTTGCAGCTGAAGGCAGACATGCTGTAGAGGGAGGAAGAGAGTAACGTTACCGCTGCTCACTTTATCAGGAAATCGTCTCCAAAGAATGACAAGGAACCTATAGTGTTATTTCATGACTGGTTTCCATCACACACAAACACTGCTTCAACTCCAACCAATGATTTAAAGCTTGACTTAAAAAATGTTGCCTCTACACAACTAGCTAGACTAAATAGCTGTTGCAACTTGTACAATATAGGCTACCTCATGTGACCTACTGTTATTACAACAGGGAAAACACTAGTTTAATTTTCGAATTCAACTCATTTATCTATAAATTTACTGTTCAATATGAATGAAAAACAAACTCAGCAATTTAAAAACAAAAATTAATCATCTGTTTTATTTTATTCGCATTTCATATGTGTTCAATTTATTTTTACACCATTTCCATCATCATTTTAAAACTTTGTACGGATAATTAAATATTTGCCAATACAGCATTTTCACCCAATAAACCTATCTTAAGCTAATCAGAGTTTAATGTATTTATCGACTGTTTTATATTAGTTTATGTTAAAATAGCTCTCGTTCATTTTATGGCATCACTGCAGTTCACATTTTTCTCTCCCAAATTAAGAAAAGAAACGTGATCCAAATAGACGTTTGTGGTTCAGCATAAAATAATGTCTAGCATCAAGTCACAAAAAAATTGTCTGATTAGAAAACATTAATTACAATAATTTAATAATTAGCTCCTTCCTAGGCCACTGGGTTTTAAAGTCTCCTTAATGTGTAATTTTATTCACAAGCTGAAGTTAAATCAGCACGCATTTTCATGCTTTATAAATTTTAAGTTCTTTTTTTATGAGATTCAGAATGCCATTAGCAACATTATTGAAATATGTTTTGTTACTTCTCAGTAATCTGCAGCAGTGAGAACTACAAAAGTCGTTTGTGATCTATACTCAGATGGCTTTTATCACCAGCAAACATTTCCACACTTAGCAACACAGTGCAAAGCAGTGCAATGTGTGGGAAAAGAAAGCGCTTCAACTCTCTGCAGCACAAAACATCTACCTATTAGTGTCTTATGCCTCATTTCCCAAAGTCTCCTGTGCAAACCTGACAGTAGGGCTAATTCTAACCCTATGAAAGCCTGTTATTTACAATGATCAAAATGCAGGTGGCTGGCTGCATTTCCATGTAAAACTTGGCAGCCAAAATAGAGGCACTGAATTTGGATGCATTTGTTCGCTAATTGTATCACGACTGACGACTGACCAGAACAACATCTTAAACAACTCCTTTATTTAAGGATTTAAGGACCTTTATTACTTTATTCTTTGGAAAATGCATTTCTATGATGCATCTCTGATACTAAAACAGCTAATGGAAATGAACAACGCCAAAATTGAAACAGCATGGGCAGGTATATAGCTGATACTAAGTACTGTAAATTTGTGTTTTGAAATAAAAAAACATGAGACAATAGATCTGACTAAATCAAAAATCAGTGCAAATAATTTTCTAGAACCCAACAGCATTCAAACATGGCGGTCATACATTTTAATAACAATAAAAACAGCCCATTTGTCCATATAAATTCAACATTACGCACATTAAATACTCTCAACAAATGCATTAACACAACATCAAACATTCATTTAAGAGAGTTTCATTCACAGCAGTCAAGAAGACACAGCCTCACGTGTTACAAAGAAACTGAAAAGCACCAGAAAACTTGATCATAACATAGCACTGACACTCAAGACTCAAACTGGTCAAATCAATGAATGAATATATAAAGACTGGCTGTACACATGACTTCAAAGTGTAACATCAATTAAATTGTGTAATTATATGCAAACTTTACATTTCATTTTTTTGTTTAATACAGCCATATGTCATAGTGTTAATTTGATATCTGTCAGGCTTTAGCTGAGTGGGCTGATTTTGAAGGAGTGCTAATGTTACATCCTAAGTGGTGCTAATTAGCTTATTAGAAGCTCACAGTAGTCTTTTCTGATTTTCTGAGACTTAAGACAGGTTGCTGAGGCCAAAGCAATGATCAAAATTACTACTCAAGGTGTGCATATTCATCTTGATAGTGAGAAGGATTATTCCTCTTGATAGTGCGAAGGGCCAATATTGGATAAAACTCATCAAAAGCTTTTTGAATAAATGTTGTTATGAGGGTTATGAATGTTATTGATTTCTCTCTTATTACACTGTTGCTATTAAGTAGTGTGTTTGGTATTAAGTAGCAGAATTGCTTTATGTTAGATGAGGTGAGAAAACTCATCTACAGGCTGAAATACAAGCTAAAATTCACACCACAAAACATTTAACCTGAAAATCCATCCGGCACTCAGAACCCCTGCCTGTCCAAAGTCTGTTCTCAGGATTTCATGATTTGATTTCAGTTCATGCTGAGAGTGGCATCCCACTGGGCAAACGTTGGATATAACTGGAAAAAAAACCTTTTATGGTCTGTTCTAACCATTTAAGCAAGTTCACTACTCTCACCAGAGCCCAAAAATACTTAAAAGGTTTTAAAGGATTTGCCTGGTCCAATGTAACATTATTTTCTTGCTACATCATATAAAAATCCGTATTGATGATCTGCATGTTTGATTTGGCACGTTTTTACGCTGGATGCCCTTTATCCGGGCTTGGGACCGGCACTAAGAGAGCACTGGCTTGTGAAAAAAAAATCACAAAGAAGTCACAAAGCAGTCATCATGCAAACACTCTCCTCAATTTTCTTTTCAATTCACACTGAACTTGTACGCTTTTACAGTAACACTGTACAGTTTTTATGCTTTCCAATTTTCTTTTTTTACTGACGTTCTAAATCATACCTCTGCAAAACCCAAAGATGCTTCACAAAAACAACAAAAAATCCGAAGTAAATAAGAGCTTTTAAAGATTCACAAACTTCTACAATATGCATGTTAGACCCACTCTACTAATGGGAGAGTTAAAGCTTGGGAAAAGGGGGGCTTCCAGTTGCTAAGCAACAGGGTGGCCCGAGGTGTCTGAACGATGCTTGTGGTCGAGTACGAAAAGAGCTTGAACAGCACTCCAGCCATCGAAATGTGTGAGCTAATAATTAATACACATTCGCATAAAGATTATGAGCTTAGAGCCACGCTGACTTACAAAAAGGGGGTCAACACTGGTATCAGGAAACAAAAAGTAAAGCCAAGCAATACTGGGCTACTCACTACTAAAATAATAATCATTACAAAAATAGAATTTGATTCATGCCTAGATAACAATTCTTCTCTTGTACACTCCTAGTTGTATAATAAACACTAGAATTTGAAAGGACTCCTTACTGTAGTTCAACAAATAATGGTTGTTGAAAAAAAAACAAAGCTAGTATATTGTGTGGTTTGTTAAAATGCTAGAATAATGTGTGGTATGGGACAAAATCTTTCCTGACACCATTACCTCAATAACTAAAACCTAGTGATACACTACAAGTCAATACAAATCTTTTAAACCTTCGTGCTCTGTACAGCCAAGCAATACTTTAGCTACAAGGACTTTGTCTTTTTTGGGTCCACCACCCATCCTGTGTGTGGTTCTTCCCTCACCTTTGGCCTGCTGGAAATTTGAGGGCACAATGTAAAATCTTTGCTGTTCTTGGGATCTCCCTTATCTGATGATGTCACCTTCAGCTTCTCCTTCTCCATCCTTTCACATGTTACCATCAGGTCTGATTGACACAACATTTAACTATCTATTATTTAAGCCCTGTAGGGTTATAGTTTGTGCTTCTGCCACACTCTGTTGTTTGAAACTTTAATTTCCGTTTTTAGTTGTTTGCATAAACCACTGCTCGTCTTTTCTGACTGCGTC
Organism: Silurus lanzhouensis; assembly: GCA_039877035.1. Lineage (NCBI taxonomy): Eukaryota > Metazoa > Chordata > Actinopteri > Siluriformes > Siluridae > Silurus > Silurus lanzhouensis. The sequence continues at coordinate 3,801,923 of JBCEWE010000329.1, forward strand.
ATGGACTTTGCTACTAGGCACTGGATTGCCTCCGGGGCATTTCTGTATTCTGAGTTGCCTGGTAAATAGACACACCTCTTTTTAAACCTGCATTTATTTTCCATTTCATCAGGTATACCTACAAAATCGGGTATACCTACCAAATAATATCTGGCCAGTGATTATCTTCTGGAGTTTTTATGAGGGTTTTTGTCCATCCATAGACAGGTTAGAGATACGCAAACTTAACACAAATATTTCAACAACCCAAATTACATAACATTCCTATCTTACAAAGATCAGGGTTAACAACTTGTCAAACTGATATCTGGTCTGATGAGCTACCTTCAACGAAATCATTTACATCAGTTCATGATTTTAGCCACAACAAAGGATGTGTTATATATCAAGATACATGTGTGTATTTGAGACCCTTTCTGAGACATTAGGTTTTACATAAATTAAATCAAACTATTAGTAAAAAACATGCATTTACTTAAAAAAAAAAAAAAAAAACCATACAGATGTATAATCATGTAACCTTAGCTAAATCCATGTGCCTGTTACACTAGTTAAATTCAGGACATCTGGACATCTAATTTAATAAATGAGCCCCTGTGCACTTTCATTATGTAAATGTCATGTAGCTCAGGATGTCTTCACTAGACCCCATCAAATAGCCTTATAATACTGCTGAGCACACTCACAGTAATGAGCTTTGTGTGACTATTTTCCACTAAACATGAGCTCATATTTATTTGGTAATAAATGTGGAAATATTTTACATTTACTTTTTTATAATCAGGATGATACAGAATGCTGTCACTATACATGCTTGATTCAAAAGGAGGCAGTAATGTTGGGCAGAATTTGCTTACACTATAGAGAATGTAATATTTTAAAAGCAGAATAATGAAATCGGTCTTTTTAATATTTTGGAATGTGGTTGAAAGTTTGCAGAAAAATATCTGATGGGCATTTTTTAAATATTTTATTGTAAACATTTAAAAAAATTTTTATGATGGAATATATATTTTCATGTGACCATGTATTCTGCCTAAACTGCACACAGCTTTTATGGTATAAACCCAACAGAGAGGCTTTAGATTAAACTGAAATATGATGCCTTATTACCTGTCACACGTAAATTTTAAGCTCCACAGTCTGTCTGGAACGAAGCAAAAAAAATGGTAACGGAGTATGTTTAGAGCGAGAGATACTGCACGAAAAGTGTCGTGCTTCTACTAACAGCTATTCTCACTGCTGCAGCAACAAATTAGATCAGGAACAAAGTCAAGGGCAAAGCAGAGCCTTATCCTTCCTGCTTCATAACACAAGAAAGAGTGAAGGATAGGATGGAATCCACATCCAGCAGTTTTGAAGCTTTATGACATATAGTCCCATTTAAAAGTATAGGAACAGCAAAGGTTATTTTTTTTTTTATTTATTTTTTTGATATATATTGAGGACTTAAAACATGGCCATGTTTATTTGGACCAACCCATTTTTTTAAGTGATTAAGACATGCACCTGGCAGGTGTTTTTTGCTGCCTAATATGTAGTGAAAGATTTAATTGTTTAAGCAATTAATAGCGCTAAAAACTCTTAGATTGAACACAAGATTGATCTGCAAAAACTGGCTTTGTTCTAAAGGATAACCAAACATTGAGAACAAAGAGTGTCTAGGGGGAAAAAACCTTTTAAATTGAGAAAAGAAAAATACAATCAGAGCCACTGTAGAAGCTAAAACAACAAATTCAAATTTTTTTGAAAGACAAAGAAACGACTGGTGTGCTAACAACCAGACAAGGAAAACAACCACTGGTAAGACCATAGCATAAGTTGTAAACCACTCATCAGCAGTAATTATTTGGGGTCAGATCTGCAAAGGAATATAGAGATGAACACAAGCTCTATAAACAAGTTATACCTTTACCAAAATGATGGAAAGGCCAAAGTGAGGAGAAAGAAAGAATCTGTGCATGATCTAAAACATACATGCTCATATGTTAAGAAATGAGGAGTTTGCATGGCTGCTTTTAGACTCACCAGTGATGTAACTCATATTGGTAGCAGAAGAATAAATGAATCTGTCTGCCAATTTACAAGGGAATTCATCCAATAACACAGAGGAACTTCATTATGCAATAAGAAAATGACCCAAAACACACTGCAAACACAACAAATGCGGATTATTCCTCATGCAATCTTAGGGAGTTTTTCCTTGCCACAATCTTGCCACAACTGGCTTGCTCGTTAGGGATAAACTTAAAATTATAAGTAATAAATGTTATACACATATACATACTATTATACAACTTTATAATCTTATTATCTATGTAAATCTGCTTTGAGCCAATGTTCATTCTTAAAAGCGCTATACAACAAAAAATGAATTAAATTAAACATAACTTCATCAGTGAAAAAAAGTTGAATTTTATTAGCAAATCAATCACCAGATTTTGATCCATTTGGGCTTTTTACATCCTGAAGAAGAGAACCAAAACTTTGCCTTAAATTTTAATTTCGCTTTCCTAAAATTGTATAGTCTGCCACTAAGTGTTAAATGTTCTAATATCATAAAATAAAGGCTGTCAACCTTGTTAAAAACAAGAGAATTGTTGTGCCATACTTTTGGAGGGGACTGTATATGATCTGCACTTTGCTGAATTTTAAAATAGTAGGCAAATAGTGTATTGTTAAAGTGTGTTCTCCTCACACCCACTTTTATTATACTACAGTCAGAAAGACCACACCTACTTTTACTAAGCCTGGATGTAGAGAGGTTACACCTACTTTTATTATTCTAAAGGCACAGAGTTAACACCTACTTTTTTATTAAACTATAGGAACAGAGGCCACACCTACTTTTTAAATATACTTCAGGCACAGAGTCAACACCTACTTTTTTAATATACTACAGGCACAAAGGCCACACCTACTTTTGTTATACTAGTCACTGAGGCCACACCTACTTTTATAAAGACTGTAAGCAAAAAGGCCACACCTACGTTACTGAGATACTTTTAAAACTTGAGTAAGCTTCTGCAGTTATTCCCAAACAATGGCCTTTACTTTTGATTTAACATGATTAAAGACAAATGTGAAATGTTACTTTACTGTGGTCAGAAATCTTTTTTCATGCTGACTATTTAATAATCACACTTTGACAGCATTTTTCCTGTGATGAAAATAATTTAAAACTCGTTAACAACACTTGCAGAGTGATTAAAAGGCTGAATGCTCAGACCGGACTGGCACGCTTCTCATTGCTATGGTAACATTGACACGAAACCTCACATCATGTAAGCGCATAACTTTGGATTGGATTACATTTAGCATGCATATAAATGAAGTGTGTCCATTTTAACATACATATAATCAGCTTACTAGGAGTCGGCAATTGGAATAAATTCATCTGTATTGGTGAAAATCTTTTCATGTAAACACAGCTAGTGTAAATGACTGTAAAAATTAAAGCAGCTTAATTGCTATTGATTCCTTTAGGAATTCTAAGGGATTTAAAACTTCTTTGTGTACTTTGATAAAAAAAAAACACTATTTGTATTCATTATATGGTGTAATAAAAATCCAAGTAACCACATTGCATATAAATAATAGTTTGATGATTTCTAAGCAATATGAAAACCCAAATGGCACTGACCTAGTTACCACACCTCCACAGCATTAGTGTAATCTAGACCTCTCTCTCTCTCTCTCTCTCACATACACACACAGATTCATAAAGACAAGTGCTGATGAATGTTTATTGATGAAAATCATTTGTAAATTCATCATTACAACACATTCCCTAAGCAGGACCCAGTGTGTTCTTGCCAGTTATGTAGAAGTCTTACATGCACCTAAATGTTATTTGCTATTCACAAAAACACTAGCATGCCAATCAGCAGGTTATTATTTAGGCCTGTTGCTCTAAATATAGCTGATGCTCTGAACATAAAAAAACATAATCCACCACCTGGCATCACCATTGTGGCTGATAATGCCAGTACATGAAGATAAAGAGTCTTTTTTTTTTAAAAAACGGGGTTTGAGCAAATAATATAAACGTAATACCAACAGACACAACCCTGTGTAAAGGTCATAAGACTATAAACGTGTACTCTACCAATTTGTAACTATATTGCAGTGTAGACATGTAAAGCAACAGAAGGAAATCTAAAGAATACAGGAGTTAGTGAAGAAATGTTAAATTATGCATATATTTGAGGACAATCTGCAAATTATACTCCCTGTTCTCTCACCTCCCTCTCTTTCAATTGCCCTGCAAAAAGCACCAACTGGCTGTCCCTCAATTTCTCCAGCAACAGATCAACACCAGGCACAGCAATTTTATAATACATAGCAACTTTAACTCTGCCCTCATACATAGTACCTGTACATAGTGCCTTTAGGGAAACAGGGCCAGTAAAGTACCGTAATTTCCGGACTATTACGCGCACCCATATATAAGCCACTAAACAGTCTACACTGAAACTAATGAACTTTACACAGGCTTTACACAGACAGTGTCTGTTACACGGAGTAACGGGTGAAATATGTTGTGGCTCCTTTAAGAGCATAGCGGTATTTTGGGAATAGCCTTTCCGTTATTACTGCATGTGTGCAAGGCCGAGGAATATGTCCTTATTATTTTCTGATGCTCATTTTTAAGTTTCATGAACTAACCAGTAACACTGTTGCCAAAAAAAATAAAAAAAGCAAGAGTTTTGGAAACCTGTCTGTGCTTATATGATTTCTGTTGCAACTGGAGTTAGCGCGCTCTCCCATGACCCTGATACAATGCATTACAACGGCTTGTATCTAAACAGTAGCCTACCAAGAAAGTCATTGTTCACTGTCTTCCTCCTTCCTTTCACAACTATTTCTCTCGAGAGTTTATCTTTTGGCATCGTCGTGCGTTTAAAAATCACCACCGGTGGAAGTTTTTTCTCCCGATGCCGTGCAGTTTAGAACACAGGTGAGGTGCGTTTTTTCGTTTCCGTTCGGATATTTTATTGGTCTAATGTTATGTCGCTCAGTGTTTTGGCTTAAAGTTTGTGAAACCGGAAAAAAACCCAGGAAAAATCCATAAATTAGCCGCTTCGTTGTTTAAGCCACGGGGTTCAAAACGTGGGAAAAAAGTAGCGGCTTATAGTCTAAAAAATACGGTAAATATAAAATGCACTTTGATTGTAAGGACTGCACTCCTTCTGCACTCACTCATGCAATGTACTACACGGAAAACATACACCAGCCTGAACACACCCTGTGTGGATTGAACCACTTGTTATAATTGAAGCATAACTGCCTTGTGCTGTAAATAGGTCTGAATGGAGACAGAGGATGACATTACATTGCCTCAGAACAAGAGTGAGTCAAATACTCACACATACACTGACAAACCGCATGAAAGTGGAGAGCGATTCTGCTGCACTGATGGTCTTTGGACCAAGATTTATGAATATTTTAATAGTTTTGAATTATTTTTTCATGAAATTCTGTAACATACAGTATGTTCCAAATATTGCTGTTTTTTCCATTAAGAACTGACACATCCAAAAGACGTCCTTCAACTATTTTTTATGATATTCAAAACATATTTACTCAGTAGACTGAATGCTATGACAATGTGAATGCTTCTTAACTCTTTTTCAAGGTAATAATATGTCAGTACAGACATCTTTTTGTTTTGGTATATTGACCTATTTCAGTCAATGCTGCAATTTACATTCACATTCTTATACATAAATAATTTACAGTAAAAAGAGCACAATTTTATACACATTATTATTATTATTATTATTATTATATAACTTTTTATAAAGCATCAGCATCATTGCATACAGTTAAGATAATTAATTAACACCACTTTCACTTTCTCTTCGATGGTCTGGATACATACATACATACATACATACAGCATCAATAGCATCTTTATGATGGTTAGCCATGGTACTATGGTACTATTTTACTGTGGAACTTCATGGCAACTGTGTAAAATATACTTGTACTAGTGTGTAAATGCTTTGATTTTACAGTGGTGTCTCATTTTGTTTTATGCTACATAGTTATATTTAGAGTTATAAAGTTAACATTTTATATGGATTTTGGCTGCTATACAGTGTTTCTTTTCACACCAATGTTTTTCTGCCTCATGCCCAGCATTCCCAGTCTCTAGATCCAGGATAATGCATTTAGTCGCAATGAGTGAATGAACTACATTCATTTTCACACTCAATATTCTAATTGTTGTCATATTCTGAGAGAAAAAAAAACAATAAACAAGAGCTTATAAGATTACAACAAAACCAATCATGAAATGTTTCATGTTCTGTCAATTTTAAATGGCTTTACTACATTTTAATAACTATATATTTGGTTTATTGGAATCTTAAAATTGTTAATGATTAATACATTTGAATGTATTAAAGATAGTTCCACTTGCTAATCCCACTTGTAATTTGTGTGTATAATGCAGAGCAAGTGTAAAAGTGCCAAAGTAATTGTAGCTAGTATTGCAGTAAGGATCTGCAAAGATGTTATAATGAAACACAATTAGAACTGGAGAGAGCTGGCAGCTGACTACTGGTAAATCTATGTAAAAAGCAGTGGCGAGTTAATGGTGAAAAGGAATAGGTCTGTACAGGCTGGGAATAAAAAGAAATGCTCTGATGCCTGATTTACCTCTCTGCAATGCACTGTTGGACAGCGCATAAGACTTTGTTGTCCAGAATGAGTAGAAGTGTGAAAAGTATGAGTCAAAGCCACTGAAAATGCCTAAATCAAAGGAGTAGTTGGTTTTGTAAGGATTTGCTCACAGTTAGCTCATTACATTTGATAAAGTTAGCAGGTGAACGAGCCTCTCAAATTCAGCAAAAATAATAAAAGTACCATGTAAGATTTCCCTGATATTTTTGTACTCTACAAGCATGCCGTCTATTAATACTTATTAATGTTTATTAAAGGTGCTTACACTTACAATACGTATGACATACATTATATTGGCAAAAGTGGATGGACACCTGATGATCACGTGTGCTTTTAGAACATGCCATTTTAAATGTATTCTCTTTCCTGATGTAATAATGTCCTCTATTCTTCTAGGAAGGCTATACATTAGATTTTCCAATGGATAATGATGTCGGCGTGCGGTTTATCGCAACTGTGTTCTGTGGATTTGAGGTACAGGCTACTCGAATTCTTTAACACCAAACATGGCAAGCCCTTGATGTAAACGGGGAAATGTCACATTGGAAAAAGTGTGGGCTTGGTTTGGAATTGGCTTGGAATGGGGTGTGCTTCCAAATGTTTAAGTAAAGGACAAATATGGAGGTTGTGGCCTGGTGTTAAAAATCATTTGACCATATAGTGTATAACACAAATCATGGTGTATCCAGAGTGTATTCCAACCTTGCACCTGGGAATTGCTTTGGATCCACAGAAACCCTGAACCAAAAGATGAATGAATGAATAAACCATAGTGTCATGGCAAAACACACATTTTTAAACCATCTTTTCACAATACATAGCTGTGTGATTTAGTACAATAGTAAAATTATAATTAATTTCCCTAACAAATCAAATTTTAATAAAAGCTGTTTTAGTTCATAAACACTAGCATGTTTAAATGAGAAAGCTATAGTTTATGGATAAAAAAAACAGTTTTTAGTCGAAATGAACAACTTGTTGCAGAATTCTCACCATGCAAAACTGACTTGACAAAAATACAACAATGTCAATATTATTACTGTCATTCTTATACTACTGCAAGGTCCCTTGGTGGTCTAGTGGTTAAGATGCAGCGCTCTCACCGCTGCGACCCGGGTTCGATTCCCGGTCAGGGAACCATCCCCAGCCACTCTCAGTGCCGGTCCCAAGCCCGGATAAATTGGGGAGGGTTGCGTTAGGAAGGGCATCCAGCGTAAAAACATGTGCCAAATCAAAAACGTGCGGAGGATCCGCTGTGGCGACCCCTAACGGGAGAAGCCGAAAGAAAGTTATTCTTATACTACAGCAAAACCTTAGTGTTATTCTTGCTCATCATATGAGGTGTTTTCAAAAAGTTTTAAGTCTAGCTCTGTAAACAAGAAAGTACTTTATTTATCTACGTTTGCACACTATCAGCTTTAAAATAGTCCCCTTGCACAGCAATACAGCGCTCTTAGCATCCCTGCCGGTTCTGGAAAATGTTCCGGAAGACTTCTTTTCAAAGTGCATTAAGCTCCTTCTGCGATTTGTGCTGGATTTCTGAAGTGGTTTCAAAACGGCAACCGTTGAGCTGGATCTTCATCTTTGGGAAGAGGGCACAGTCCACAGGAGCTAAATATGGCAAGTAGGGTGGGTGTGGAAGTGAGATCATGTAGATTGTTCTCCGATGATCATCTTGCACAAGATGCTGAATGATTTTAACATCTTTGGGGGTTAAGCTCGTTGAAAGTCTTCCTGATTTCTCGTTATCTTCCAGTGATGTGATGCACACTTAAAGCACTCAAAACACCTCGAACGTCTCACAGGTGCAGGATCACTGTTTGTCAAAAGTATGTCATCAAATGTCCCAGTGGCAGATTTGCCCTGTTTGACGCAGAATTCCACATTTGTTCTTTGTTTCAACTTGCTGAAATCGCAGACGTGGTAACAGACGTGGTCAGAAGTGCATTATGATTATTTATTACTTTGCTCACAGTTATTACTTTTAAGCTCAAAATGTACACCTCTTTGTACAACTATTTAGTATGAGCATTCTGACTGGTCACTTTGTTAAAACAAATACAGTATATTAGCCATATCACATCATATCACCATATCAATGTTAGTTTAAAGACATCCAAAGAAAACCAAAATAGATGTCGAAAGAGATCTTAAAATGAAATAAACAAATCATAAACAGAAAATAAAATCATGAATAGAAAACATGCCACCCACTGAATGCTGATTAGATACCGAGATATTTTGTTTTGGTTGCCTCTTTTGACATACAGTACAAATAAAGCCTCAAACCAAACAACATGTCAGATACAACTTGATCTGTAGGTCTCTGAGGTTGCTGGGCTGTGTCTTAAGTGCCAAAGTACTTAACAATTTGCCAAAATGCAAAGTACCAGTACATATATTTTCGTACTTCAAGGACTTTGAGCACTTGATTCGGCAAACCTTCAATTTAGTCCACTTTGTAGGTCTACAATTACTAACAATAGCCTATCTGTTGCATAATCCGTCAGCTCCAGTGAAAAGGGGACACCATTAAACTAAGTTATAGGAAAGCTTTTAGTGCTGCTAGATCAGCATGTTTCCCTCATAGAAAATAACAAGCATAATCACATATTTTTGTTCAGCACTGTAGCAAAATTAACAGGGAATAAAATCACAGCACCACATTCCAATTGATAGTAATGATGTTATGAACTTATTCAATAATAAAATGTAAAACATAAGGCAAAAAATCCAGACTATCAAAAAAAATCCAAACTATTTTATAAATAACCCTGTAGGTAGCACTATAGTTGTAACAGACAATCAATTAACAGACAGTCAAAGTTTTACTCCTATTCAAGAATGACTTCATTTCATTTATTTCCTCATCAAAATCATCAATTTGTATTCTCGATCCCTCGCCTACAAGTTATAAACTAATAAACTTTTCCATTAGCACTGGTTATGTACCTAAAGCTTTCAAATTGGCAGTTATTGACCACCTGATTAAGAAGCCTGACTTCGACCCTTGTCAGCTGTCCAGCTATAGGCCAATATCAAACTTCCCCTTTATCTCCAAGATTCTAGAAAAAGTTGTAGCACAGCAGTTATGCTCACACCTACTTAGGATTTTTTTTTCAGTCAGGGTTCAAGCCTCCTCATCATAGCACAGAAACAGAGTTTGGTTTAAGACCTGCTAATTGCCTCTGATCAGGGTTGTACATGGTACATGTTTTGCTGTATCTTAGTGCAGCTTTTAACACCACTGATCATAAAATCCTCCTTGCTAGACTAGAACATGTTTTTGGAATGAAGGGAACAGCTCTCTCCTGGCTTGGGTCTTGATGTATTCAATAATAAATTATTGTTCATTAACCACTGTTTATTAACCACTGTTGTTGATGTAAATGGTGAGTTCTTCACACTCTCTTAGGTAAAGTTAGGTGTTCCACAAGGATCTGTCTTAGGCCCATTGCTTTCCTCTTTATATGTGCTGCCTCTGGGTGAAATTATACATAAACATTCGCTTTAATTGCTATGCTGATGATACACAGTTGTATGTTTCTGCAAAACCAGATGAGAAAATAGTTTAACAATGTTGAGACGTGTATAAAGGATATTAGACAGTAGTTGATAGTTGATAACTTCCTTCTGCTCAACTCGGATAAGAAGTAAGAACTTTCACTAGGATCACATGCAGCTAGAAGTAATCTGTCCGATTACGTAGCACCTCTGGATGGCCACTAAAGACCTTGGTGTGATTATTGACTCTAGTCTTTCCTTTGAGAATAATGTGAATAACATTAACAGGATCGCCTTCTTTGACCTTAAAAATATTGCTAAAATTAGAAATATGATGTTGTTACAGGATGCAGAAAAACTAGTTCATGCTTTTTTTTTTTTTTACATCGAGATTAGACTACTATAATGCTTTACTGTCTGGGTGTTCACGTAAGTGCATAAATAAGCTTCAGTTAGTTCAAAATGCAGCATCAAGGGATCTAGAAAATATGTCCACATTACACTGGCTCCCAATTAAATATTGCATTTATTATAAAATACTACTACTGGCATATATATTGGGAAATGGTAGCTCAGTAGTTAAGGCTCTGGGTTACTGATCGGAAGGTTGGGGTTCAAGCCCTTGTATTGCCACACTGCCACTCTTGGGCCCTTGAGCAAGGCCCTTAATCCTCTGTGCTTCAGGAGCGCTGTATCATGGCTGACCCTGCGCTCTGACCCCAAGTTTTAAACATGCTGGGATATGCAAAGAAAATAATTTTACTGTGCTGTAATGTATACAATATTTGAAAAATAAAGGCTTCTCTTCTTCTTCTCTTCTCTCTAAAGCACTTTACGGTATCGTGCCACAGTATCTGAATGAACTTCTGTACCATTATGACCCCCACGTCTACTTAGATTAAAAGGTGCAGGCTATTTGTTGGTACCTCAAATAATGAGGACTACAGCAGGGGGCAGATATTTCTCTTACACAGCCCCACAGTTATAGAAAAACCTTCCAATTAGTGTTCGGGACTCAGACACAGTCTCAGTGTTAAAGTCGAGGCTGAAAACATATTTAACATTTATTATTCAAGCATTTTATCAGTAGGTTTTTCTTAGGTAAAGGAACAGATCTGGAGGGATCATGGATATACAGTAGAGTGTTCAGTGAACTGGGATATTTGGATACTGTTGTCCTCCCACTCTCATGTGTTCACTCAGGTTTGTTGACAGTGGTGTTGCGGGCTGTCGCTTAGCCCAGGGATCCCTCATGTCTGTGTTACCTTCTGGTTTTTCCTTTAAGTTATAGCTATAGCGAGTCTTGCTGGAGTCCCCAACTGCACAGTGTCTTTGACTTTTATACAACAATAAAGATACTAAATAATCTATATCTTTCTCTTCCTGTCACCCCTCTTCTCTCTATCTCTCTCTCTTTCTCTATCCCTCTTGGTCGAGTTAAACATGCTCCTGAGGTACAAGTGACCACTGTTTCCCCTCTCCTCTTCTCGGATCTGCCCACTTCATACTGGCCTGCCTCTGGATGGTGTTCTCTTCGACTGGAGGCCACTCTGTGCAGCTGGGAATGTTTCAGCTCTACAGCCTGGGGATTCATGAAATTACGGAGTAACACAGGAGCTTTGAAGATGGATTTGGACTGTACTTAATGTCAACAGTCTGCTACACTGACTCAGGACTACAGTTTGCATTTGATCACTTTTACTGCACACCTCAGCATCATTTAGCTGTAATAAATGGACATTCTGTAGAAGTTTCTTCCTTATGCCATCTTGGGGAGATTTTCCTTGCCACAGTCGCCACCGGCTTGCTCATTAAGGACAAACTTACACTTATAAAGAACAATCGTATTCATTCTTTAGTACCACATTATCTATGTAAAGCTGCTTTGAGAAAATGTCCATTGTTAAATGCTAAGGAGATAAACAAATAAAAATGTATTGAATTGAATTAAACCACGCTTGTACCTATGTATAAAATATGCACATAGTTATGGGAAGCAGATATTATTTGCAAAAATAAATTGTAGACTAAGTGTACCATGTATAGATACACTGTTGAAAAAACAATGCACATGAAACTGTAACAGGGAAGGCTTCGTATACTTAAGTGCCAGTTTTATCGCTGTGTCATCACAAACCTGAGTGCTGTTTCCTACCACACACATACCAGTGAGACTTATTACAGTTGGACGGGGCATCCCTAGTTCACAGCCTAATGGCTCCCTCTGGGTGTTCACAGGCAAAATAAATGTAATTCCACATTTGTCGCATAGCCACTACTTTTAGGTGGTTTTTAATTAAAATAAATGGCCCAGCCAGGTTTTCTATGCAAGGGTTATCCTTTAGAGACACAAGGGAACAATGACTCTATGTGGACTCGTGTAGAGAAAACAACAGGAAGAGCATGTAGGACCACAAGTAAAATTCTTCTGCATGAACCGCAGGCATTGTTACCACGAAAATCAGATAGTATACTGAAAACAACTCAGAATTTATTAAAAGCAGAGCACAAATACTGCACGTAGTGTCTTTATAATGAGCAAGGAAATGAAGAGGTTTAACTTTATTATCTTTCTAAGAATTAGCCTACTATTAAAAGTTATGAATGGTTCAGGTTATAATGAGGGGCAGGCCGACATTTAATCATTCACCATGCCTTTTTATCCAAAGCAACTACAATACAATTGCAGCTAATAAAACTGAATGATTATGAGAAAATATCGTGACAAAATAAAAATATCAAACATCCCAGATGTTTTTTCCTACCCAATACTGTGTCAGTGTCTACCCAAAATTGTTGTCTGTTTTCAACAAACACCGGTGATGTACAAAGTACACCATTACTGTACTTATGGTCAAATACCCTGTTTGAAAGTACAAAAGAACTTGCTTTTGAATGTGCTAAAGTATCAAAAGTAAACGTACTAAGCTTACTTGAATAATTTTTGCACTTCAATGTTCTGGAAAGAGATTTCTATTGTCAAATAAAGTGAGAGTACTGTACTCTGTAGAAACTCTTGCCGGAACAGCAGGGTTACAGTTGTAGTCTCAAGACAGGTTCATTTAAGTACCGTATTTTTCGGACTATAAGCCGCTACTCTTTTCCTACCTTTTGAACCCCGCGGCTTAAACAAACGAAGCAACTAATTTATGAATTTTTCCTGGGTTTTTCCCGGTTTCACAAACCTCAAGCCAAAAAACTGAGCGACATAACATTAGACCAATGAAATTTCCGAACGGAAACGAAAAAACACACCTCACCTGTGTTCTGAGCTGCACGGCATCGGGAGAAAAAAAAGTTGTTTTTTTTACGCACGACGATGCCAAAAGATAAAATCATATAAGGCAGAAATCATATAAGCACAGACAGGTTTTCAAAACTCGTGCTTTTTTATTTTTCTTGGCAACAGCGTTAAGGTTTAGTCAAAGAAACTTAGAAATCAGCATCAGAAAATAATAAGGACATAATCCTCGTCTTGAACACATGCAGTAATACTGGAAGAATGCAGTGCCAGGCTATTCCCAAAATACCGCTATGCTCCTAAAGGAAGCGCAACATATTTCACCTGTTACACCGTGTGTAACGTGTCTTTCATTAAAGCCTGTGTAAAGTACATTAGTGTAGACTTGTTTATGTAGGCTTATTTATGTTAAAAATAAAAATATTTGTTAAATTTCAGTGGGTGCGGCTTATATATAATGGCACATTTTTCTGAACCATAGCATAGTAAAAAAAATACAATGCATTAAAGTTTATTCATACATGAAATTATTTTTCGATAAAATACAGATACAAATTACTTTAGTGTCCCCACTGGTCCCAAATTACACCTTTCATTGTTGGTTAGCTGTATTAAGTGGGAATTGTTCCCTTACATCTATGATTTTACTGTTAATTCATTTTGAAAGCAAGTCGAGCACATTACAAACTGTAATTTGTGTACTTAAGTGTACTTAAGCACAGTAACAAATTATAAATATTTTCTACTATCCACCACTGATTAACACAAGAAAATCTTTGGAGCAGAGCACTTAGGGAAAACCGAAAATATTATTTAGCATGTACTGACCCTAACCCTATCCAAAGCAAATACAATACAAGTCCAGCTAATAAAGTTAAGACAGATGAGGGAGCCACTATTTATACTAATACTTGTAACAGAAACTGAGCTGTTTTGCAGAAGCTTCTTAATGTTAAGTGTAATTATAACTTGAGTATAACAATTGTCAATTTTGTTAATATTTCTATGGTGTAATAAAAGGGACAAAGTAATCAATTCATCAGATATTAGAAGCCCATCACTGTAGTAACTGTTGTTATTAGGTTGTGTTTTCACATATAAAAACCTCTTTGAGCAATACAAATAAAATTACATATCCTGTGATCTGAAAAGTGGACTCTTTTTTAAAATATACAATAAATGAATGAGCCGCTTAGGGCAACCTGTACACCTGCTCATTTATGTAATTTTCAAATCAGCCAATCATTTGGCAGTCATGCAAAGCGTTCAATCATTTAGATACATGACAAGAGCTTTGGTTAATGCTCACATCACACATCAGAATGTGGGGTAAAATGTGTTTTTTTTAAAGTTACTTTAATGTGTGATGGTTGTTGGTGTCAGACGAACTGCTTTGAATATTTCAGAAACTGTTTATCTGGGAACTGCAGTTCTGTAGGCAGAAATGCTTTATTAGAGAGTTCAGACGATTGGGGAAGCATAGTAATTCAAATAATCACTCTTTACAACCATGCTGAGCTGTAAAGCATGTCAGAATGCAGTCTTGAAGTAGACAGAGCAATAGACAAAAATATACGATTCCTGTCTACCAAGAACAGGAAGCTGAGGCTAGAATGGGCACAGGCTTATTCTAACTGGACAGTATGCCTTTTGGAAAATGGTATTCTGGATTGATGAATATAATTTTCACACCTGACCTGTAATTTGTAGTGGTGATGGTGTAGTGTCAGGAATTTGTTCTGGTACACGTTGCACTCCTCAATACTAATCAAGCATTGTTTTAATGCTGTAACCTATAATCTGAATATCATTGCTGATTATGTGCATTCCTCCCAAGGTGACAATTAACACGCTGTTGGCATTATATTGTCTAACATATTTTTCAAAAGTTTTTGTATTCTGAACAGAATTATATGCTGGAATTTATCTAGAATAAAGACCCTCAGAAGATGTCGGTCCCTAATGGTCCACAAAGTCATTTTGCAACTCTTATATAGCTCTTCACCTCCCAAGGGCACCAATTCAGTGCTTATGTGATGATTATTATTAACAGCCAATTAATTATACACTCGCACTGAACCGAGTAACCCCTGACTGGGTCCTATTATTAGGAGGTAGCCCTCTTTTGGCCCACTGCAGTCAGTTCCTCACTGCTGTCTGCTCACTGTGGCCTGATACTATCTTGCACTTTAATGGCTTTCTAAGCTGTTCTTTTGAGTCGGCGCATTAGCATTAGCATTATCAAGTTATTTACTTTCCAAGCCTCTTTTCCACTGGGCTGCATTTTCCACTGCTCCAAGTGTTAGAAACCACTGGCTGTGATTTTCCATTATTCTCCACAGCGCGGGCTGAGCATGCGGCAACCCATGACTGTCCAAACACAAAGAAAAGAAACTCCCGACTGAGAAAAATGATTGCTAAATCAGCTCATTTTTGCATTTATTCTTATCTCCTGCTGAAAAACCGAACCAAACATGAATTGAAGGCTAGCAGTTCTGAAGTGTGCATTGCTCTAAAACACCTGAAACCTACTAAAACCAACACAAGCAATGATTTGATGATGTCCTATTGATTAGCATGCTAAATGTTAGCTTAATTCGTGCCATTCATTTATTATTATTCGTTTTCAAATTGTTATAGCCATTGTATTGCCGTGCATTTTAAAAAGAAACAGCTACACATTTAATTATAACTGTTTTTATTAGGCAAAACTAAAAGCTTTCTCTCATCTCTCATTGGTGAAGAGAATTATGGGATTGCCTTGCCTTTGGTGAGAGAAGCTCATTCAGTCAAGTAGTTGCCTATAGAGCAGTACAGATAGAAGCAGAAATACTGTGCAAAAAAAAACAACCCAGACAATGTCCTTCTAAATGAAAAAGGTATAGTAAGAATTTTTGAAGTTTTATAGATTATAACATACTGTGCATGAACATTTTATTGGCTGAGCCAAATTTAAAGCTATTCTAAACTTCAGACACACACATCTGGGGAAAAACCTGTATAAGTGTATCATGTTTTCTGTCAACACTGTATATAAACTGATCTTTGCCAATTATGGACCTTAACATCTAAAAACTTATTTTTAAATAACTTAATTGCATGGTGGAAGAATGTCACTATTTACTGAACAGCACATTTCTACATTATGTTGTTCATTGTGACCATTTATTCTGTTCTGTGGTGTCAGAACTAAAACCTTCTTACCTCTGCTAACATCACTGTAACACACACCCTCTCATGATTTATTGCTATATTATAACTACGCCTGAACTATTTTCTAACGTGGATTATGCCAGAAAATGTAATACATTTTAATTTCGACAAGTTGGATCAGAACTATTCCAACACCCATAAACAACAGTTCAGGCTAGGCCGATATTTATGCTCCACTACTCAAATGCGGAATGAAAGAAATCAAGATAAACATCTGCTTCTGCTCTGCCTTGTCTATTATATTCCAGTATTTAAAACACTTTGCTCAGTGTTATCAGTTCAGAATCAGATTCTTTTACTATAACTGTTGCATATAACATGCTTTTCATTGGAATTTATATAAGGACCATTGTTTTTACTGACTTTAATATCCAGGCATAATCCAGCTTATAAATGGCTTACAGTTAAATTAAGCAAAATAGTTTCAACCAGTGGTGGAATGAAAAGAAAGAAAGTTTTTAATTTCTGTATTTGAGTAAAATTGCAAATACCCTGCTTAAATATGACTGCAGTGAAAGTACTCCTTTCACATTGCTACTTGAGTAAAAGTACTAAATTAATTGCTTTTGAATATACTTAAGTATCAAATATAAAATTCTATGAGAACTATATTTTAATAATTTTGGTCTGGTGACTGGGCCATTCAACGCTAGATAACACTCCAGCCAATCGTTTGCACTCTAACTAACACTTACAAAGCTTAGACATATGCTTCAGGTTATTGTCTTGTTCTATGGTACAATTTTGGTCTAGTCAGCCACAGTCCAAATAGTATGGCGTGTAATTATGGAATGGTAGCCATTATGGTTCAGTGTTCCTTACACCATTAACCAACATGTACATAATAAAGTTAAATGAGTTAACATAAACAGAAACTTGACATACATGACACAGCTGCTAATTCAAAAACTACTGTAACTGTAAGGTGTAAGGTGACAATTTGATCTAAATGAATACTGCTACATTACCTAGTTTGTTGCATATAAACAAAAGGAATATGCACGAATCTGTCAAAAGGTAAAAAACTGGGTGATTTCTTTTTTTTTTTTTTTTTTTTTATATAAACATTTTAAAAGAAAAATGTACTGGAAAAAAATCTTCAGGATTGTTTATTACTGGTCCCACATTACACGTTACCAATCCTATATAAGTTGCATGGGGACTTATGGGGTGAAGAAGCCATGAACAGATTGAAAATTTGTGTTAGAGGGTTTGCATAGTGGAACATTATTTGGCACTCAGAGTTGGAAAGAGTATTAATATATTCTACTAAAGTAAAAGTACTGTTACTTCAATGCAATCTTACTTAAATACGAGTAAAGTTACCAGTTTAAAAATATACTTAAGGAACAGTTAGAAGTAGCTTATTTAAGATTTAAATTTGCCAAGTTACTTTTTTTAATAGCAGGGTAGAATGGGTTCATAAGGTACAGAGGGATATAAATCTCAAACTAGTTGTTTTTAACTAAAGGAACAGAATAGAATAGAATAGAATAGAATAGAATAGCCTTTATTTGTCACATATACATTACAGCACAGTGAAATTTGTTCTTCACATATCCCAGCTTGCTTAGAAGCTGGGGTCAGAGCGCAGGGTCGGCCATGATATGGCGCCCCTGGAGCATCGAGGGTTAAGGGCCTTGCTCAAGGGCCTAATAGTGGAAACTTTGCGATGAACCCCGGACCTTCCGATCGGTAACCCAGCGCCTTAACTGCTGGAGCTACCACTCCCAGTTTTACATATAAAAAAGTGTAATAAAAAAAAAACTAGTCAATGACTTGAGTCTAATGTGAGTTATGCACTTTCACAGCAAAAAAAATTCTCTCCTCTTATAATGTCATTTATGATGGTGAGAGAAATCGCACATCCATATTCAGAATTCAGACAGTGAGCGCAATCATTGAACAACTTCGAATTGATATCATTTCACTTTCAGCTGGGAATGAATCACTGCCATCTGATTTGTCTACATCCTTTCTTTTTTGTGAGTTTATCCGGTTTCTTCTCCTGTCCCTCAATCAAACTGCAATTTTTTCCCCCTTGCATTATTTAAATTTACAGGGTTTTTTTTTTACTCAGTAACAAAAATGATGTATTTAAGTACAAGACTTCAAACAAAACATACACAAGTAAAAGTAAAATTATAGATAACTTTAAAAAGTAGAAGTACACAAAAAAATGTACTCAATTAGAGTAACATGAGTAATATCGTTAATTTCCACCTCTGGAAGCACTGTGGCAGATGTTTATTTTACATTTTTTAAATGGTGTCTCCAGTGTCAGAGCTTCATAAAGCTATTGTACAACTGATATCAGCTTTTTATAATGTAACTGATAGCAACTAACTTTTTCTGTGAACTCATTAAATGGAAATATATATGAATAAAAGATACGTACCCTACATTTTAATTGATACAATTTGTATCTTCTTGGCAAACGACTTTTGTACCTGAGGATTTAAACACTGAGGGATGTGCTTTATTGGAAAAGAATACATTTTGCACTGTTCTTTCTTACTTGCAAAAAGTGTACAACCTTCCGTTAATCCATTTGAAAGATGTAAGCACTGGTCAATAGACGCAAAGTAAAGAGTTTCACTTACAATGTTCACTGCAAGCTACATAAAAAATTCAATAAAAAGGTTACATTAAAATTCATATTTTTAAAAGAATTTTTCCAAAATATTTTAGTGAAACTAAATTAAATTTTGTTTAATTTTGTTTAATTTTTTAATTTTGTTTAATTAAAAAAAAAAAAAAATTTATTTTTATTTTCTTCACACATTTAATCATGACAATTAGAAAGCACTGAACTTAATTCTTTTAGTTATATACAGGCATCAATATCAATTAGATTCTTATTACTAACTGCTTGCACTACACACAGTTCAGGACATTGAAATTATTTCCTGTGGAATCAATGCATACAAGGTCACATCAAGGACATATGAGCCACAGGAGGCAATGTGTCACTGACAAACATTATGGCGGTGTTACAGACACTGTTATCTAACCGCATCAGCACCCTCCCCTCAAGCCCTCGAGAGGAACTATTGATTGCACCTCTGGTGACCTTACATGCTAGTTTGATCATCACTATAGAGACATGGGAGATTACCCAGAGACCTCTGCCTGCAAGAATAAATACCCATCCAATGAGATAAACACCTCTTTTTTATTTAAATAGTTTAAAAAAAGTTGTAATGTATTTGCCCTAATATATTTGCACTAAGCAATTATAATATTATAATAATATATATTATTATAAAAAATTATTATATTATTAATATTATATTATTATATAAAATACCATTCAACCAAATTGTTTTTTTTTTTTTATTGGGTAAATTCCTATGACATTTTTACAACTTGTAATTTATTTGTCTTGCTTTTTAAACCACCAGATTTTTTTTAATCATCTGCTTATTATTTAATTTGCAAATGAAATGTGTGCAGACAAATTGCTAAATCAACAAATATTCCAACAGATTCCCATCCTGCTGAGGTACTTAAATTCATGTTGAACTTTCCCATATTTGCAAATCAGGAAGTTCTGTGTTGAGAAGGAAATTATTTTATACTGACACTTTATAATGATTTTAAGCAGTGATCAATAATGAATCTTATTGTGTAATTAAATATAAGAGATGACAATGTTTCAACATCCAAATGTGGCCCATGCAACTTAGCTTAAAAAGCATAAAGCTAAAAGAGTGTATGCTTGATGGCATTTAAAAAAAATGTATTAGTTCTAATTTATAAATCGATGAGGAAAAATGTTCCAGTGCCTTTAAGAGCCCAACACTTGTTTCTCACTCTAAAGACTATAACCTTTGCTTTAAATCAACTAAATCATTTGGATAGAATGTTATGTAAATGCTCTTTATGAATATTTATGACACTGAAGCCAAGTTTTCACAAGAGTACACAGTCGTGTCTTAAATTTTTGCGAGTTGCAGGGGTTATGTAATTGCTTAAGTTTCCATTTCAGGGAATAACAAGCTGCCTGTGAGTTCCCAGGCATTTCCACACCAAAGAGTAAAAACAGAAAAGAAATCAAAATACTATCTTTACACATATTTTTGTGCAGGCTGCGGAAGCTCAGGTCTCGTGAGAATGTCCAGACAAATCTTGCAGACGAGGAGCATTATAACTGTGGGTTAAGCTTCTACCTACCTAACGTTCAAATCTGGGCCATTTCTCTCTCTCTCTCTTTCTCTCTCTCTCTCTTTATCTCTCTGTCCCACACACATAAACACAAAGTGCTAGTTATAAAGATTGTATATGCATTTAGACACGTTATTGATTTATAACAAAAGAAGAGGACTGCACCATCCATATTCCTGTTCACATCATGTCAAAGGCAATGGACAAATGATTTGTTATGAAGATGAACATAGGAAAACTGCACAAACTAGCTCTGCAGCGGAGTTCATTTGAAAATGACAATATTCCAAAGATGCACAGTGTACGCAAAAAGATTTTACCTCAACACAGTACAGTAAAAAATGAGCTTTTCTCGATATTAAAACATGATTATCACAACATAACAGCCATTTCTTTCACATGCCAATCCAATAATCATTTTTATTGAGAAAAAAAAAGGATGATGTAGGTATAGTAATTAAAATATGATTCATTTTGGAGCATTAGCAGATTTAAAATATTGGGTCAATATTACAAGATAATAAGAAATTTGATCCTAAATCTGCTGTAGTGTTTTCCTTGATAACTTTGAAAATATATAAAATTAAGAGCAATGCTGTTAAAGGAACACAGTTTCTAGCTGTTATAATGTAAGCAATAATTCCTCCTTCAATCTATAGTGAAATCTGAATGTATTTCATTGAGGAAAACTGTAGAGATAATTTTTTCCCTCTGCCAGATAACATGCTGTGTCAGTTTCACATATTTGTACCGGAATCTTTGACATTAATCATAATGCTGGATTTTAAAAAGTAGCACGTTCAGGAATCAGCAAACTTTTTTGTATAAAAAATAAATAAATAAATAAATTTAAAAAAGTTTCGTCGTTTCTGATCACTATAACGCTAGAAACACTAGGAAACCCAAATCGAAATAAATTTCGCATTTCTTTCAGCTTCGTTTTAAATCTGTATGCAAGTGTATTTTAACACACAACACCTGGCACCATAAACAAGCAACTTCTTGAGAAAAATTTCACTTCCAACAGTTCAAATCATTCAAAACCAAATTAACCCAGTGAGAATAAAGAAAGTAAAGCACTTACTCTGCAGCATCTCAGGCCCATGGCACAGATTACATGAACATCCTGTGGTTGTAGGAGGCTAAAAATAGCCCAGCGACAGTAGAGCTCGGCACTTTTCCATGCACACAGTGCATCTGTGATGAGAAAAGCGTGCTGGGGAGGCCCGAGGCTGGCCACGGCATTCTGGGTAAAAATGGCAGTATAGATATAAGCTCAGATCGTGTAAGGTCAGAGAAAGAGAGAGAGAGAGAGAGAGAGAGAGAGAGAGAGAGAGAGAGAGAGAGGGAGACGGAGCGATAGAGAGAACAGCTGTATGAGGTCCACCAGCAGGTGACTGCATGGTCACTGTATCTCCTCTCCCTTTCACTCTCTCTCTCTCTCTCTCTCTCTCTCTCTCTCTCTTTGTCTTATCTGAGGTTTTCGTTCCCGCAACAGCCAACACAGCTCTTTGTATTATCATCAGAAAATCCCGTATAATCTGCGTCTTGAAAGTCATTACGCCGTAAACTATCGGGCGGATTTGCGGTGCAGCAGGCTGGTCAAAAAACGAATCCCATTTATCCGTTTCAGAGAAACACCAAAGGATGGATGGCCATCATATGGAAGGCTTTTGAACATTCAAGAACAACTTTAGTTGGGATTTTGGGACACGATCTGAATTTTAGCCAGAAATTATATCAAGCAGTTGTCAATATCTTCAATTTGACAACTAAAATATCATGGATATAGCAATAGCAATACAAACATAGCGATGTTTGCGGTGTCTTTTTCAATTACTTTGAGCTACAGTAGTTTGTAGCCAGTGCCAAGGTTATATTTTGATTTTTTTTTTCTCAAGACAAGACAATGTTGATATTTACTATGATATCCAATCTCACCATCATTGAATTGTCCATTATCCACAATATAACAGCTATTTGGTAGCTAAATTTTTATTCTGTGTCATTAAGCTAGTTTCTGCCTGGTGTCCATATTTTCTAGTTGCCAAGCAACAGGGTTCTCATAATGTCAACCAAGCATACCATGCATTCAGATCTCAATGTGGTTCACTAGTTCCATCAATAAGCATCATATTTAGCATTGTTATTTTTGTGCATAAAATAGCAATACAAAAAAATAGAACTTAAGGTACATTGTGATTTAGCATCTACAGCCAATGTACGGAGATCAAACATCGATCAAACTTGTAGATTTGTTGTGAAAGTAATTGCGGCTTTAAGCTTTTGCAGAAACACAGACGGTGACTCAAAATAACACGATGTGAAACCCATAACAAATAGATCGGCTGTCACTTCATCGCGCACAAAAACCTACACCCCCATGCTGAGCAGGACACAGTGCTGTTTATCTCACTCACAGGCGTTCAGAATCTCCAGAGGCCATGCAAACTTTTGTCCACATATTTGAACAAATATAGATTTTAACATCAAGAAGATTTTTTGCTACTGTGTTTACTAGTGGTTTAAAAGTAAAGACAATTCTGCCGATGTAATGTGTTACAATACTGACACAAAATGTCATAACATTCAGCTTTACCGAGGTGATGCACCTTACCTGCTATGTTGTGGTCAGTTCACAACTTAGAACTTAAAGTGTGGACTGTTCTTAGAGGTTCTACCACCAGACTGAGCAGCCTACAGGGAGTAAACATGTTAAGGCAGCTGGAGAAGTGTACTTCCCATGGCCTTTGCTTTTGGGACGGGCCATCTTCCATAGGCCAAGCTACCTTTAAATAGTCTGCCCACCCACTGTGTGTATTATTGGGAAACTGTGCTCTATAGTGTAAAGCCAGCAAATCAGAGACTTAAGACTTTCTCAGAGGTATTTGTTTCTGTACTGCTGATCATGGCCATTTCAGAAAGATACGTTACATTATGTCAAAGTCTTCAGGCCATACTGTGCACATTGTTTGTTTCATTAGCCTTATAACAACTTGGAAAAATACTTTGTTATTATAATTTTCCAAGATACAATTGTACCATTCTAAAGGCACCGAGGGCAATATCTTTTTCTGAACAAACATGAAAACACAGCAACATCTGTGCCTCGTGATAATGGCTGGTCTGATTACTGCAGAGTCATGAAAAAAAACAATAAAATCAGTCTCAGTAATCAAAGTTAAAAAGTTGTAAGCAAGAAAGCAACATTTTGGAGTCAACAAGGCTAAATGACTCCTATACAAACCAAACTGACAACCGCCAAACTGTCTGTGCTAATGGGCATCAGCTGTCTTAAATCCTGCTTTCATCAGTTATAATGTGCCATTATTACACACACAAACACACACACACACACATATACCCACACACAAAAACATTACACCGAATTGTGTAAGAACGTATAATAAAATGGTTGCTAATATGTGAGGGGTGTTCTCACAAAAGTGAGTACATCCCTCACATATTAGCAACCATTTTATTATAAAGCACTTTTGTGACAACACCAATTACATTTCAGCAACCATTTTGTTATATGTTCTCAAGGGACAGTATAGCAGCGAGTACCTAAGTAAAAATGTCAAAACTGTGTCCAAAGTGTCAATATTTTGTATGAGCACAATTGTTATCTAGCGCTGCCTTAATCCTCCTGGGCATGGAATTCACCAGAGCTGCACAGTTTGTTGCTGGGATCTTCTTCCACTCCTCCATAATGACATCATGGAGCTGCTGGATATTACACACATGGTTCTTAACCACCTTCTACTTGAGGATGCTCCACGGGTACTCAATAGGTTTCAGGTCTGGAGACATACTTGGTTACTCCATCACCTTCACCAAAAGAGTTTGAGATCATTTTCAATGTTAGATGTTGGAAAACTGCCGTTTGACCCAGTTTCTAAAGGTAGGGCATCATGTCCTGTTTCAGAATGTCACAGTACATGTTGGAATCCATTTTTCCCTCAATGAACCATAGTACCAGTACCAGCAGCACTCATGCAGCCCCAGACCATGATGCTACCACCACCATGCTTTACTGCAGGCAAGACACAATTTTCTTGTTACTCCTCAACAGGGTGTCGCCACACATACTGGACACCATATGAGCCAAACAAGTTTATTTTAGTCTCATCAGACCACAGGACATGGTTCCAATAATTCATGCTCTTGGACAGGTTGTCTTCAGCAAACTGCAGGCTTTCTTGTGAGCCAGCTTCAATAAAGGCTTCCTTCTGGGATGATGGCCATGCAAACTGACTTGTTCTGCAACCTCTAAAGCAATGCTGGCAGCACTCATGCGTCTGTTTTTTTTAACTCAACTTCTTTGATCGAACATTGTGAGGTCTGTTCCAAGTAGAAGCCTTCTTGGAAAACCTCTGTATAAACCTGACCACTGTAGTGTAACTCAGTTTCAGGGTGTTACCGATCTTCTTATTGCCTAGACCATCTTTGTGAAGAGCAACATCTAATTCTCAAATCCTCAGAGAGTTCTTTGCCATATGGTGCCATGTTGAACATCCAGTGGTCAGTATGAGAGCATTGTACACAAAGGACCAAATTGCTCTAATACAAGATACACAAATTTTTGCATGATGAATAGGAAATGTGGATTTGCCTGGTTAAATGATGTACAGCGAGATATTTACTCCAAACATTTATTTTCTCAAAGGTATTCTGTATTATCGGGAAAATTTCACCTATACTGTGATGTTGCTAGTGACACATTAAATACAACATCTTAATCCAGAGCAATGCAGAGTATAAACACACGCATCAGACAAGTTTGATCAAACTCAGAGCTGCAGAACTGTTGTGTCTACAGGAATGTAATTGCGACTCCAAGCTTTTGCAGAACAGCAAACAGTGATTCAAAATAACACGATGTGAACTCCATAACAAATAAATCGACTATCACTTCAGCCAGCTCAAAAACCCAAACCCCCACGCTGAGGACACAGTGCTGTTTATCTCGCTCACAGAAAAAATGGTTTTAAGAGTGGAACCCTCTGATTATTTCACAGTATGCTAATTAACTGAATATGACAGATTTCACTAAATCTAAATATCTGCACATTTTCAGAAATATCACAGAACACTGCAGAGGCTATATGAGGATGTTCACATAGAGACATTTCTGTACAGCCCACTTGTTACAATTGCAGCTTGAAGCTGTCCATAGTATATAAGAACAATGTGAACAAAATTTCATATTCCAAAAATCTGCTCTTTGACAACCAACTGTAGTTTACAGCCACTGCTAACATCATTTTTCATACTAGTATAGCAAAATATTGTAGCACTAATGGTGTATACCTACTAACATTTTTAGTATTATTTCCAGTACATGACAGACTACTTGTACAACTACAGTATGTGTAGTGCATAACAATGACCTTATTAGCTAGGAATAAAAGTCATACAGTGTACTGGTAACTTACAGTATAAAGTGTGTATTTTTCCCTTTACAAGCTACTACTAACTTTTATTCTTAGCTAACAAGGTTATCGTTATGACAGAAACAAGTGTAAAGGAGCTATAAGATTAAAATAAGAGAATAACCAAGGCCAGATAAATTTTGTACCCATAAAGTTTGTAATAGCATACACATCCATAACTAGTAATCAACAAAAGCAGCTATTTGTCATTACTTATGGTGCTAATTTCTGATCCCTAAAATAAACGTTACCATTTAAAAAGTAAGCAAAAGTTTGTGACCAATAATTTATCGGTAGATTAATTTCTCAAATGCGTTTTCTCAGCACCACTGCTGCTACAGTAAGTGAATATGATGCATCACAATACTATGGAAACAAAGGGTTGTGTCCTGATAGTCACAAAAATATAGATTAGCATGGCAGAGTTAGAGCTGCATATTTCTGGAGAAGGAAAAGAATGTCTGGTTTTTTTTTTTGCACTACCTGTTTGTTAAAGGGCTATGCGTTAGAAGTCAGAAGGCACTTTAGTAAATGTATGATTTGCTGTCTGTCTGAACCAAAGAAATCAAATTAAATAAAAAATAAAATAAAAACTATTTGTACCATATTGAATTGCATAGCATCATATTTTTCCGTTGCATTGTTTTTCTCTTAATCGCAATTTGCATAATTAAATCAAAATTGAATTGCACTGCATCATAATAGGGGTGAATCATATCATATTGCATCTGTAGCTGCTTCATAAGTATCTTTAATGTATCGTATCATTTGCTATGCATCAATCACATCAGGCTCAGTTTAATGCACATCCCAAAATAAAGAATTTAATAATGTTAATTATATATAATGTCTTAATGTTGATATGAAACACGTTTATAAGTGTTCAAAACTAATACTTTTATTAAAAATTTTTGTTGAGCTCTCAGAACACTACGGTACATACTACATTTTAACCAACCCCAATGCAGAATGATGGAAAATACAATATAAAGCATGCACAGTAATAATGAAAATTACTGAGACATACATCTAACTTAAAGGTGTAGCATTTAAGGTACAATGGAGAAAGTATGCATGTTGTTTTTTTATAATTGTTTTGCAGTGGCTTTTAAAGTGGTGTCAGGGATCTGCATGGGTCTGTGACTTTTGATTTTTTTTTACAAAGGTAAAAATCACCATTTTGTTGCAGTACTTGAGACCGGTCTTTTTAAGGTCTAGGTCTTTTCTCAGTCTAGACCAAACACAATTATAATGTGTTAGGTGGATGATAAAACATGGAAAATAAGCACTGCTGGGCATGTTGCTTTTCTACACATAAAAATCATCTCTGCAATGACTATTATTATTTTATTTAGACTTTTTAGGTTTAGGGTTATGTGTATTAGATTAATTCAAATCATGGTCTCAGTATGTGCCTTGGTTTCGGTCTCAACCCGTCAAAGTCTTGGTCTTGTCTAGGTATTGACACACTCTGGTCTTAACCACAACACAACAATCCACTTTAACCAAAATGACTACATTCCTTATTGAGTTCTTATAGTTATTAAGCAGTTGGACAAGCCTTGTGAATTAAATGGGTTTAATCTAAATCTCACTCTATGTCAAACTGGATCTAATGTGCTCTTGAAACATAGCAAAAACTATATTGAATGCATTTAAACAATAAGAGTAAAAAATATTATATTTTGATTACGATCATAGAATAAATCTGTGCTAAATCCAGATAAAAGAATTTAAAAAAACTGAGCAATATAGTAATATCCGTTCTATTCTTGAAGGACAAATGACTAGAAGTTCTAACACACTGTCTATTAACTAAGCAATAAGATAGTTTGGATTTGTGATGGATCTGCAACCCCTTACTCGCACAGCACACATACTAGTTCTGAGTACACTATAAAGTTTGACATAAAGCCTTTATATATTGTAAAGCATGCATACAAATTTGGGAAAATGCATAAATAAAGCAGTGTGAAGTACAACAGGGATATGAAAAATAAAGTATGGATAATTTGTTTTAACAGTTTATATACCATAAGCATAGTTCTTTAGGAAGCAGTTTATATACTGTATAAGCATTCATATTATATTTTTGATACAGTACATGTTTTTACATCAATAAATTAGGCATACAATTGAGTATACTTGATACTAAAAGACCAATCTAAATTAACAATCACTCACATCGTGATATTAAAACAAGCGATGGAAACCGAACACCATTGATTCAGTGTGTGGCACAAATGAATGGACATACGTCATATTTGAAAATTGACCTTGCTTCCCATAATGAAAGCCATGCAGCATGCAAACAGCTCACTATTTTTAGCCTGTAAATTGATTCAATATGTGCATGTGTTCTTACTGCTCTTATAATAAAAACAATTAAGTCTGCAAGGTTTTTCACAGCAGAGAAAACTATGGATTACCCTAGGACTGCAACTATCGATTTTTTTTAGTAACCGAGTATTAAAGAGCAATACTAAACTAATAATACAGGTATTTTTAAAATAAACAAGTAATGCGTTTTTGTTTTTTTTTTTTACTGAAAT
This sequence comes from Silurus lanzhouensis, assembly GCA_039877035.1. NCBI lineage: Eukaryota > Metazoa > Chordata > Actinopteri > Siluriformes > Siluridae > Silurus > Silurus lanzhouensis. The sequence goes on from JBCEWE010000329.1 coordinate 3,830,725, forward strand.
TGCATACAAGTATCTATTAAGCTAAACCATTTAATTCATTTAATTGCCATATTACATCAAAATGCAAATACAAATATATAAATAAAGAATCATAAATAAAAATCCATTTTGAATTACTTAAAAGAAAAAGGTAAATGTACTGTACTGTGTTCTCTTTATGTTTTAGTTCTAAATGATCCCAACTTTGAAAACGTTCCCATTTTTTGGGGCCTGAAACTTCTCCTCGCCCCTCGCTTTTATTTTTCCCGTTCCCCCATTTTTCATTTTGCAGCTTCTTCAGTGTGAACCTATCCAGGGTGATGCATCAGTAATAATGGTCCGTGGGGAAACAGAGTTCTCCATGAGCAGTAAACACTAAACGTACTAAATGTACTAAACACAGCATAATTTCTGTATTTTAATTACTTGAGTTACTCAAGGAATCGTTTTAGCCCTAGAATACACATGTCCAAAATGATTTCTTTTTTTTGCATTTTTGTCTTCTTGTCCAGTGAGAAATTTGAATTTTGGTTTAAAAAATATATCGTCTTCTTTCAACATATTTTTACTTTAACTCTAATGCTTTAGTTGCTTCTCTCATTCGCAAAAAATATATATTTTGTCATACATCAAAATGTTAAACATACTAAACAATTACCAATTACTGTACAACAAATTTCTTTTAAAGTGCAATTTGGTATTAAATCTATAATTGTGATATTTGGTCAAAGATAAAGACTGTGCTATATGGAAGGACACTTTGGAAAATATTTATTTTTACACAAATCTGAATTGGCACTATGTATACAAATAAATATAAATCTTAAAATATTAGAAAATGCATACATTAGAATATCTCTAATCCTTCAGTATTTATGTATTATTTTAATGTATCATACTGATTTTGGAAATTGTGATAAAATATTATGAATTATGATTATTAATTTATTTCTATTGGCATATGCAGATTGCTAAGGTTCAGAAAGCCAAGAGTTTCCAATTCGACCAAAATGTGTTCTTGTTTAATTTACTCTATGATACAAATAGCTATTTAGAGTATAAACTAAGTATTGTATGTAACTATGATGAAATGATGAAATAGAGTTAAACATTAGGCCTTTTTTTTTTAGACACAATGAAGTCTAAAAAGAATAAACCAACATAAAGACCAGAGAGCAGTCTGTGCAATTCTAAAAGTATTTCTATTATCTCAGCTTGTTTCTCACCCACAAACATTGTGCTTATCCAATAAAACAATTAGTTTTAATTAAAAAAAAAGAAAATTACTTCTGTATTATAAAGCAAATAAATTTTTGGATAGAACCAAAAACAACAACAGACACTAAGATCACCAACAACCCCCACAGGGCATTGGTATCACAATCCACCATTCAAAGAACAACTCATCAGCAGTGGAAATCAGAATACCAGATTGGAATATGAAAAACAAATAGAAAGGGCAATATGTAGAGATAGAAAGGATCTGTTAATGATCCAAAACATACAAGCTTCTTGGTCAAGCCATGTGGAGGTAGTGTCGTGGCTTGTGCTTGCATGGCTACCTCAGGAACAGGCTCACTAATCTTTACTGATGATGCAACTCATAGTGGAAGAAGCAGAATGAATTTAGAAGTGCCAATTTATAAAGAAATGCATCCATTACAATTGGGTGGAATATCATTATCCCATCATGCCGGACCGTCGTTAAAAGCATTTTACTGCATGTCGTACCCTGTATGTATGTGTATGTGACAAATAAAATTTGATTTGATTTGATTTGATCATGCAGCCAGATAATGATCTGAAACACACTGCCATCACAACAAAGGAGGAAGAAAGTGAAGTTTTTAGACTGGCCTTGCAAACACCAGACCTCACCCCTACTGAGCAGCATTTCACCTCGTAAAGAGGAAACTGATGGGAAACCAACACAAAAAAACTACAGAAAGTGACTACAATTGTTGCCATGTTTTAAGTTGCTTAACATGTAAATGTCAGAAAATCACAGATGAAATTCTGTCGTCCTTTAAATGTTTTTATTTTTTTTCTAGAATCCAAATGTCTTTAGCCATTCCATGTTTTAAATTAATTTGTGAAGTTGAGGTTCAAGCATCTGTTCTAGTACATCCCAGGGCCAAAACAGCTCTTGAGAAATACCTTAAAGATTGAAGACCAAGTCAAATGACTTAACTAACTCATAATTTCAGAAAGCCTATCCACCAGAAGAGCATAGAATTGGGTACAGTCCCAAGCCTTTCACAAAGAAAGATCTAAGAAATGTCACTTGACAATTTAAAGCAGACTGGAAGTATAGAAGTACATGTCTTGGCTTCCAAGAGCAAATCAGAAACAAATAGGAGCCACAAATCAGATGGTAAACGCTGGCGAAACCAAAATCCCCTTCTACAATAAGTTGTGTTCAACAGTGCGCTCATGCTGCCCCCTTCTGAGAGTCCCAAACACAATTTACTGTGAAACACAACCCTCTCATGCCCACTGCCCTCCACTGTAACACACCATTAGCTAACTACATAGCTGGAGGACTCCTGGTGCCTTTGAAATGAAGTCTCTGCAGGCCGCTGGAGTGATTACAGCTCAAATTAAAAGCTATTGGTTACCGAGATGGAAAAAAACCACAAAGTCTTAAAGTGAAGGCCCAAAGGTCGAAGTAGGCTAATCTTCCAAAACAGAGGTGCTGATGGTATGCTTAGGACATATCTATGTGCTCTTGTTTTTTTGTCCATTACTTTGTAATATCTTTGCCTTAAAACGATTTTATAATTTATTTACCTGATTTACTAATTGAAATGGAGCTGTTCTCAAGCTCTAGCCTCTAAAAAGCAGGAGGAAATGGAAATAAACTGATAAAGAAGGAATATAATCGGTCATTTAGGCTTTTCTAAATGTGTATTATGTGGAACTCTCTCAGAAAAGGGAAACATTTGCAGGATTCCTTAAAAAACATGTAAGGGTTTTGTTGGTTTTTCCCTTTTGGAGGAAAATTAAATCAGCTATGTTTTGGTACAGTCCAAAATGGTGCAATCCAAACTGAGTCCAAAATGCGATGAACATTATCTCTGTAGTTTATTGTTTGCCAATAAGCTAACGAATTTTAGCCATTTGTTTTATTTTCTGTAGAGCGTCTGTCTCACATTGACCCGGTTTAAAAGAAGGAGTTAATCTTTCACAAGATTGACGGCGGGTGGCGTTTCCTTCATGACATACACTCGTCTCTCACTTTAACTATTCATCAGGTGTTATGGTGCTCGGCACCAGCTGCCTCCGGAACAAGTCATTACAACGGAGTCAAACCACCTGCTACATCAATATCGCTCCTCAGATGTTCCATTTAATTAGGCCAAATCAAACGATCCCCATGAGTGTCACTCAGTCAAGCACAGGCTGAGTGCTAGGCAGCAGCTAAAAACACAGACACAAAAACACAAGAACATGTGCGCACACAGACATACAGACACAGAAATACACAAAGAAACAAATCAAGGAGGATTTTTTTAAAAAGTATGGAAAGCGTATTCTTTCCATTCTTTCTGATTTAACGTAAATCAGGGTCGATGATAACTAAAGTGCATTGCTTTATTTGAGTAATTATCGTATTATCAGGATATTTAACCTATAGAAGAGAACACAATATTCAATTGTGTCTTCTATTCAGGAGGATCCTCTTTAGGGAGATGGCATTTTTTAAGAAGCCAACTGTGCTCTGGAGATAAAGGCTGTCCCAATTGGACAACAGCATATGGACAATTAACTTTGTTTTGGACACATTTAAAAAAGTGTACCTTTTTCTCTATGTATTAAGCATTGTTGTGCTGCAAGTAGGCCAGTTTGTACCAGAGAAAAAATCATTTTGCGCTAGTGTACTCAGTGATGTGTGCTTTGCTATTAAAAAAATATTCTCCACTCCAAAAAAACCCCCACAAAAAAGATGTCTTCTCTTAAAGGAAAAAATGTACCCATAGCAGTGTGACTGTTGCTTGATTGGCATAATCTTCTTATAATTTAACACCTCGGTCGTAGAGGAAGCAAGTGCTTCTAGTTTGCAGGCCGTTGTTCTGTGGCACACCTGCTGAAGGTCATGGTAAGGTTCCAGCGAAATGGATTTCTATTTCGCCATTCATTTGACATTCAACAACTAAAAATAGACTGGCACTGTGAAAGAACAGCCATTACAGCAATTACGCAACAGTGTGCGTGGGTATTTAATTAAGCGATCGGTTTGGATATTCCATCCGTCAGTAGTGATGCAGAGACAAGTGTAATGACAGGTTTGTGGCAATATGAAACAAATGAAAATTAAAAAAAAAACTGCAGACATGGAAAAGCATTAAATAAGCAGCAATTTCAAACTGTTCAGTGGCTATGGCTGTGCATTTGTACCTTGTGAGATAATGTAATGTGCATTTTGGTGCGTGAATTAGTGATTCAATGCATTGATATTGTGTTATTGTGTGATAAAGGTGAGAAGACAATGCTTTCTTCACTGTAGCTGAACAGGTAGAGGAAGAGGCAGGTAATAATTCTAAATAAAACTATTATACTACTCTACTACTATTCTAATAATACTACTACACTAAATTAGGTGTGTAGCTTTTTTATTTTTACAAAAATATAGACACTGGATCCATTTAGTTATAATTGCAGGAAAAACTGTTACATAGTGGTTGTTTTCTACTTAACAAATCAGATAAAGCAGATTATGAATGGTCCAGAAACTACGGAAAAATCACCAAATTGTGATGGACATCAGCACAAACCGGCAAACGTACACAGGATTAAATGAGAAATTTCAAAACAGAACTGCTATGAGCCTCTATTATATGTTCAATTCTGCAAAGAAAAGAGCAATTATTCTTAAGATGGTGCTAATATTAAATTCCCACATCATTTCCAATATTGTGTTATGTAAACTAACAAAGTTTGCACTAATTAACAGAAAGTTTGAACAATCTGGGGTAAAATAGACAGGTTATAAAAAGGTCATGCTAAAACATTACAAACATGACAATTCTTGTATGAAGATTAACATTTGCTTTGGATCAGTTATTTACACCCTAGGACACAAAACAATACAACAATACAATATTCATACCTAGGGGCAATTTACAGTCACCAAATCTACCTACCAGCATATATTTGGAAAGTAGAAGAAAACTGGAGAACCTGAGGGAAACCCACACAGAGAGAACATCCACACAATGAGCAAAGTTCATGTTTGGCAGCTCTTCCCACTGCATACCTTAGAACTGTTAGCTGGAATATTTACCTACACCCCTTGAGGCTATGAATGTTTCATGCAATGCTGTTACTTTTTCCAAAATAAGGAAGACAGTTCAATCCTGTCTTCTAAACAGGACTGAATGTACTCCCCAAGAAGTCTGCCTACAATGAAGAATGAAGTGCTGTGAAGGTTATTCATATAAACCCTAATGACAGTTTGGGAAACATCTTCAGGATGTTAAGAATTTACTGTTCCTGACTTTTTAAACCAATCGGAGTGTTTATAAACATTTTCAGTCAGTCCCTTTTCAAAAAGAAATGATAACCACTACAAAGCTACAGTTCTGCAGTTCTGCACTGGAACTGCAAATGAAGCCACAGTCTTTCTTCCAACTCATAACCATGAATGCCAGAAATCTAAATTAACAGCTTTACCAACATTGTGAGATGTGTTTCCATATGCCGGCCTTTATTTAGAGTAAAATATCTCCTTACCGTTTGCTTCAGTCCCACTGCAGTGTGTGATAGTGCTGCCTAATTAACACCCAGCCAGTTCCAGAAAAAATAAACACTATCTGAAAGTGGAAACCACTCATTTATAATGAAATGGTTAAAAAATACAAAGGAGAGTTCTTATTTAATACTCATTCGTAATTAAACATGTGTAGAGAAACATTTGGTTAGATGGCATGTGCTAATAATCTTTTTTTTTTTGTATTTTGTAAAATTGTTATTAACATATCAAAACTGCCATGTATTTATTGCCATCTTTTATTCCTGTCTCTCACTAAAATGTTTCTTTTTTATGTATTTATGGTGGTAGCATGGTGGTCTGGGTCTGCATGAGTGCTACTGGTACTGGGGAGCTGCAGTTCATTGAGGAAAACATGCAATCCAACATGTACTGAGACATTCTGAAGCAGAACATGATGCCCTCCCTTTAGAAACTGGGCTGAATGGCAGTTTTCCAACATGAAAACGATCCTAAACACAGCCAAGATGACAACTGCCTTGCTGAAGGTGATGAAGTGGCCAAGTATGTCTCCAGACCTAAACTATTTAGCACCTGTTGGGCATCGCTAAGCTGAAGGTGGAGAATCACACTTCCTGTGTAGTGAGCAAATTTACTGAACAGTAATCTATATGTAATAAGATCATCAAGCCAAGTATAGCACAGTGTAGTGTAGCGTGTGTATCGTCTATAGAAGTATAGTATATTGTGTGTAGACACATTAACATGTGTTTAAGTTGTGATTCAAATGTAATTGCAATGCAGTTTTAAAGAAGTTTTACAATGTTCATTATTGGAGATAATCTACTTTTCTAACTTTCTTGAGACTTTAATTGTCTGTGCTGTGTAGATTTAGCTTGGGTTAAAATGTTATTTCTTTAAACAATGTATCATCTTGATCACACCTCACCCTAAGCTCAATATGTAATCACAAATAGAACACGCTCAAAGTCTATTCCACTACACGACTCTCAAACCAATACTTTTTTCTTTGAATTCTGAACCCTTATTAGCCCTAATTATGTGGATAGAATACAGTGTCTCTATATGCTGATAACATACTTTTGTTCCTCACACTTCATGGTAAAACATCACACTGGATGGTCAAACTCCCAGGATACAGAAGGAATCTCTCTAAACACAGAGAACTCAAAGTTAATTTGTGCTTCCCAACTTCATGCATTAAGGCACTACTAAGCTGCAAACATTTCAAAAGTACGCGAGTGGATTTAGAACAGTTTCGTTTTTGTACATCATCACTCTCTTCCCTTGCTTCATCCAAAATTCATCTATTTCACTGTATATTTAATGTCCAGAGACAGAGAGTTGTAGCAAGCACACTTAAGAATTGGTTTGAATGTAGACAAAGCTTTTATTTCCATATGTGGCCCTATATGAAAGAAACATCTATTCCTTCCAGCTCTGTCAAGACTCAGTTCTTATTCAGTGGAGACATCTTGTTAATTTAGTGAGCTATTTATTGATAAGGCTTTTGCTCTATTTTCTACTCTCTCCTCAGATTATCACCCTGCAAGCTCCATTTATTTGTTTGTTTCCAAATGTGCCATTAAATTTATTGCACCTAGCCCTCCATACCATCCAATTCAAGCCGGGACACCATTAACAATATTCCATTACTGTACATTCAAAGGGAGAAATTGCTAACGTATACACACTTTATTATCAACATATAATATGACAATTGGCAAAATCCCAGCAGAAAGAAGAAAACCTGAAATAGAGCACTAGACAAGAGTAAATCTATAAACCCCCTTGTATTTTCCTGGGTATATTCAGTTTAACTGCCTTCATAGGCTCTAGAACAACTAGTTAAGGCTGCCGAAGACATATTTGCATGTAGAAGAAAGATGTGACCAATGCTGCTCTGAAAAGCAACCTTGTTTGCTATGTTTTGGGATGGGCCTGATTTTAAAATGTTATGAAGGCTTTTTTTTTTTTTTTTGTTGAAACTACATTTAAATTTTGTCTAAGGCATTCTGCCAGAAAATCAGCTTTTGTTTAGAAATTGTTGTTTTTGGAGTGTGAGAAGAAGGTGTTGCCTCTGGACCGTTAGCCCATAGAACAATGCTACTTTATGGGAAATCAAGCTAACCACCACTGGTTTTAGCAATATAAAGCTGCTTTTAAAATTAGAGAAATGGATTGTTCATGGGTAGCCAGTAAATATATATATTCACTACGGAACCTTATGGCCACAGAATATATATAGCTTTATGGCCTGTAGCACCCATTCTAAAAGTATAAATATAAGTTCCATGAATATAAATATGGACATTGCAATCAGATATTATACACAAAAGATTTTGCTAATTATTTCCTCAAGTTCTATATTATAAACAATTTCTTTTTTGATGGGCATATACCTATACAGTACCTCCAATAAATTATACTGAAAAAACGTCTGTTGTCTTTTTAAAATAAACATTATTTTAGTAATATGAGTAACCTACTTTCAAATATCAAAATCCACATTATAATATTGAAATGGAGAACTATTATTCATATTAGAACAAAAAAGCTTACCCTGAATATTTAACCAAAATATGTTACAATTGTCAACTTAAACATAAGGGAATAGTTACTGGTATATAATCGCAGTTGGATGTGTCTATTGTCATTTCTTTGTCAAAAATAGATATAAAGCAAATAAAATTTAAAATAAAATAATTTTTTTATGATGTGTAATTCTGATCATGTAATTTCATTATGGTTTTTTGCAGACTAAAAAAGGTGTGAAATAAGAAATACAATGAATTATGATGTAATTTGTGGTGGAGGGTTGCATCTTGTAAATGAAAGTGTTTTTTGCATAAGCTCTTCTTAATTTCTTTAACAAAAAAAATCTTCAAATTATATTTTCATTAGCAAGATAAAGTTCTGGGTGATTTAAAATTGTTTGTAAAACCAAAAAGGTAATGCTACTTTATGTTGCATTGCATTTATATTTATACAAGCAATTTGAGGGAGAGGAGATATTGACAAATGTATTGGGTCACCTGGTCATTAGTATGGTATATGATTTTTGAGCGTTGCATTCCAATTCTCTTGTAATTCCCTCCACTCTTCTGGGAAGCCATTCCGCTAGATTTTGGAGTGTACTAATGGATATTTGTGTTCATCAGCCACAATGGTATTACAAAATGCAGGTACTGATGTAGGTGAGGAGACCTGGGGTGCAGTCAGCACCAATTTATCCCAAAGGTGTTTAGTAGGGATGAGATCAGCGCTCTATAGCAGGCCACTCAAGATCTTTCACTCCAAAGCATGTAAACCAGATCTTCAAGTAGCTCACTTTGTGCACAGGGGCATTGCCATGCTGAAACAGGTTTGTGTTTTCAAGTTCAAGTGAATGCAAAATCTTATAATAGCACATCTAAAGACGTCCTGTACATTTAAATGCCTCCAGCTTTGTGGTAACAGTTTGGAAAAGAACCACCTATAGCAGGAAAGGGCAGGTGACCCAATACTTTTGGCAATATATATATATATATATACATACAGTATATATAGCCAAATGTACATCGTATATATTTTAAAAATATAAATGGTGAATGAGATATAACATTTCTACAGAGGCAATATATAGAGAATTCAAAACATTACAATGAGCATAGACAGAAAAAAAAATATGACAGGATGCCAGATCTCAGATAAACCCAAAGCCACAAAGCAATAAACCACTGCAGCTGATCGAAAGATGAGAGTAAATTGATGAACATTGTGTTAGTATGTGTTGTCATACAGTAAACCTCTTGGATAAAGCATTGAACCCATTAAAGGCCCAGTTACTGCGTTCACTGAGACTTAATGCTGTTTTGAAATGTGCCAGAATGGTTTACTTTAATGTAATAGACTACATTTGGACAGATTTATTTTATCCAAAGTTGATAACAAGTAAACCATAGCCTAAACCAAGAACAGAGCTTAGGAGCCTGACTCTATGAAAGTTCTGGGATTTTTACAACCTTCCAATTATTAACACAGAACCTCAACCCATGTTTATTGGCCCCTGTGGAACAGTTTGTTTGGTATTTTATTGAATTGGACAGATCCACTGATGTGTTGCTTTTGAAACATGCGTTGTCCCAATATTGACTCAATCTTCAATCTGTATAAGAATGCAGAAATATTCGTTTTTTCTAATAAAGAAAAGTAAAATGTCCAGTTCACTCCATTTTTGAGAAGTACAGTACAAAGTGACTATAAAGGGCGAGGACAAAGGAAAGAACGAAAGTTCTAATGGTGTTTCCAAGTTGTGACATATCATTACTGGCTCCACTCTCATCATACAGCAAGCCTAGCACTAAATCCGATGTGATGTTTAATAACTTTACTGTCAACTAACGTCGTGTCATATCTGCCATGGTACTGTGCGCTCCTGTAACATCCAAAAAAAATGACTCGTGACTGAAAAAAAACCCAATTCTTTGTAGAGTGATGTTTCCAAATTCAAAGCAAGTAGGCACCTGATGAGCAGTGGAAATGTTGTGTGGATTCATAATGGGTTCCACAAAAAATAGGAAAGCAAAGTCGTGAGGTAAAATCAACTGTCTAATGTCTATTATTCACTGAAACCTACTTAAGCTGCTACACGGGGCATGTGAGGCTGAAGTTTTAGAGTTTTAGCTTTTATAAGTGAGCGTTAGAAACTAATCCAAGCAAAAAGTTGTGAAGGTGAGATTTATAAGTCTTTCCCAACAGTGACTAAGAAATATGATGGGCAATATAGTAAAACCATGTCAATAGGAAACCCAAGTAGCAACAAGGCTAGGTGAAGCTATAAACCTACCGACAAGATTGTGCTATCCCCCAAAAAACGTACTGTGCTATTCGACATATGATATCATGATATCAAATTATATTACATAATTATCACTCAGCTGTATTCAGAAGGTTTTGGAAGTTAAAAAAACCTTCCCAGTATTCCAATGTCCCGTACTTGCTACTATCTGCAAACAACATCCCAAAACAGCTGATGACATCACAAAGGATTCAAACTTGATGCAAGCAGACACAAAGAGCAAGCCAAAATGTAAACTATTCCTCTGAAGAATGCCAAACAAGGTGGCACATTTGTATAAAGTTGGCATAACACAGACGCTCGAGTGATCCTGGGTGAATACCACTACCACAAAAGTCAGTTCCCTGAAGTGTCACGAGTGAATAATTTAGACCAGCTGATTGATAATTGATGAAGACTCATAGAAACAGGTCAGACTCGAAGTATACCTGAACACAATCGCCTCACTGCATCAGTGTTAGATAAAGTTTCAGCTACTGCTAGCCATAATGACGCCAAGTCAGACAGATCTGTAAATAAAGAATGGAATTAATAAGAGCACAGTTCAGGTACTTTTTATTGTTTATATAAAATATTGCTTATTGCTGATGCTGAATGTGCAATTCTCTCAATGTTGCTTCTTTCTGATTACCAAAGTAGACTATATGCAGAAGAGTTTATTGTGATAAATGAATGGTGGATCAGTTTAATATAATTTTACTTGTATAGCACTTTGAATAAACATCGTTACAAAGCAATGAGGTGAACGAGGGAGGGGTGTGTTTTGTGTTTCTTTTGGGACATGCATTTAGGCTAGATTTTAGCAAGAATATTCAGCGAAAATGTTATTCCTGTTTCAATCAAACAATCAATCTAGATGCCCTAAGCCTGGTCTAAGGTTAGTTTTCCATTAACATTCAAAATAAAGCCATCTGAAATACAATTATTTATTAAACATTGAATGTTAAAACATATAAGGCTATGCATTGTCTGCAACTATTCATTTTGATAAATTAATCTTTCCACTTCCCCTATTTTAAATAATATTTTTCTGCAGAATCTTACATTTCTAGACACTTTTTGGTTGATTACAAACATTTTCTCCTACAGTATGTAAGGGGTCTCTGGCTGTTAGATGCTTTCATTCATGCAAGTTTGCTAAAACGTCAGTCAGGCACACAGAAAAAAGGAAAGAAAAATGAAAGCAAACAGTAATGAGTAATTAACTTAAGAGACTATATGGCAAAGTATGACAATAACTTAATAGAATAAGATATATCTTAATTATGCAAAAAAAACTCTGTACATTTCACAGTTTGTGTACATGTTTTTAAAGGTTTTGCCTTGGGCCTGACAATATGCATGGTGGATCTGCCTGTTTGTATTAGAGTTTTTCCTGGATGCTAGCTCTGCAGAACTATAGTACTTTTTTCTCCTCTTTTCTTTTCAAATTTCTACATGGTGCTTTGTGATAGATGTCCTGATTTGAGTTGCTTGCCATCATCACGTGTGTTCTTTCCTGATTAACACCGAATCTTTTAACATCAAAATAAAAAGGCAGTGACCTCACTGATCTTGTTCATCATTCTTTGCATTAAGTCATAATGTGTGTAACTTTATCACTAAGCCTGGATCTGCCCTCAGGTCACTGTAAATTATTAGTACTCACAAATAATTAAAAATTAGTTTTTGGTGGTTTGTCGCATTGTGACACCAGTCCTGGAAGTAGGAATGTAGAGTAAAGATTAAGTATTTCTTGAAGACAAAATGATCAAATGGAAATGAACCTGCTACAAATCCCACTTAAATGCAGCAAAATATTTTTTATAATGATACGGTACAATTGCAAATGTGACAAAATAAATAATAACAAAAAAAAAAAAAAACTAAACCTGGGAGGGCAACATCACCCAAACCCAAAGAAAAGCTAGGGGAAAAGTAAAATAATGTTTACCTAGGTTCTTAAAATAAACTTAAAAATATAACTAGATTGTGAATTGATTAAAAACTTTTAATTCCCATTCATACACCCCCTCGCCTTTTATATGATTGAACAAATACAGTGCCCTCCACAATTATTGGCACCCCTGTTTAAGATGTGGTCGTGGACTTCTAAAAATTCTCCTTTTTTTTTTTTAAACAACATAGAACCCAAATGCAAAAAAAGAGAAAAATCCAACCTTTTATTTAAGTACATTACTTTGGTGGTAAAAAAATCACACATTTAGAAAAAAAAAAAAAACCTTGAAATCATGTGTGCCACGATTATTGGCACCCCTGATGTTAATACTTTGTACAACCTCCTTTTGCCAACAAGACAGCACTTAATCTCCTCCTATAACATTTCACAAGATTGGAGAACACAGAGAGAGGGATTTTTGATTTTTCTTTGCACAATCTTTCTAGATCATCCAGTGTCCTGGGTCCTCTCTTATGCACTCTTCTCTTTAGCTCGCCCCACAGGTTTTTGATTGGGTTGAGGTCTGGGGACTGAGATGGCCATGGGAGGACCTTGAGTTTGTGACTGCTGAACCACTTTTGTGTAGATTTTGCCACATGTTTTGGATCATTATCCTGCTGAAAGACCCAATGATGACCCATCTTCAGCTTTCTGGCAGAGGCCATCAGGTTTTTATTTAAAATATCCTGGTACTTCAAAGCGTTCATAATGCCATGCACCCTAACAAGGTTCCCAGGGCCTTTGGAAGAGAAACAGGCCCACAGCATCACAGATCCTCCACCATACTTCACGGTGGGCATGAGGTGCTTTTCGGCATACTCATCTTTTTTTACGCCAGACCCACTTACAGTGTTTGTTGCCAAAAAGCTCAATCTTAGTCTCATCTGACCAAAGCACACGATCCCAGTTGAAGTCCCAGTACCGCTTAGCAAACTCCAGACGTTTACGTTTGTGAGTGTTAGTGAGAAAAGGCTTTTTCCTTGCATGCCTCCCAAACAGCTTGTTGGCATGTAGAGAGCGTCTGATGGTTGTTTTGGAGACTCTGTGACCCCAAGATGCCACTCTTTGATGCAATTCTGTGACGGTGAGCTTGGGAAATTTTTTTACTTCTCTTACCATCCTCCTCACTGTGCGTTGTGGCAAGATAAACTTGGGACCTCTTCCAGCCTTGTTTGTCACTGTTCCAGTTGTTTTAAACTTCTTAATGATTCCTCTGACTGTAGATACCGGCAAGTTAAGGCGAGTGGCTATTTTCTTGTAGCCATTGCCTGACTTATGAAGGTCGACACACATCTGCCTTATTTAAATGGTGTGTTCTCTTGTCTTTGCCATGTTGACAAATGGGTAAGAGAATTAGGCCTCTGTGTCACGTCATATTTATACCCCAGGGAAACAGGAAATCATGAATTACTAATTAAAAGTCCCTAGATACCCTGACCAACCTTAGCAACTACAGAAAAATATATATAAAAAAATATATATATTTTTCAGAGGAATTGTTAGGGGTGCCAATAATTGTGGCACACATGATTTCAAGTTTTTTTTTTTTTTTCTAAATGTGTGATTTTTTTACCACCAAAGTAATGTACTTAAATGAAAGGTTGGATTTTTCTCTTTTTTTGCATTTGGGTTCTATGTTGTTTTAAAAAAAAGGAGAATTTTTAGAAGTCCACAACCACATCTTAAACAGGGGTGCCAATAATTGTGGAGGGCACTGTACCATATTATGTAACCTCATCTTATGTAACTAGTAACCTCATGTTAGCTCATTTAAAAAAATTATAGACAAGTTAAATATCTGTCGCAGCCTGATGAAAACAAAATCACATGACACTCATCTCATAAACTCAGAGACCAGATTTAGAGGCAAGTTACTCCATTATACTGTGCAAATATTATACTAATATTGGCACACTTGGTAAATATGAGCAAAAAGTCTGTGAAAAATTGTTTGATCTTTTGATCTGTTGAAACAAACAAAACTACTTTTTTTTGTATCTTTTTTTTTACATATACAGTATGTGTAGCACAGTTATTGGACCTTTGTGGTCAATACTTTTTGCTACCTCCCATTACCAAGTTACAGCTCTGAGGTTTCTGCTATAATGTCTGGGGATATTATAAAGGATATGAGACCATTTCTCAATACAGAATCTCTAAAAACTTTCTTTCGGCTTCTCCCATTAGGGGTCGCCACAGCGGATCATCCGGATGTTTGATTTGACATGTTTTAACGCTGGATGCCCTTCCTAACGCAACCCTCCCCATTTATCCAGGATTGGGACCGGCACTAAGAGTGGCTGGGGTTGGTTCCCTGACCGGGGATTGAACCCGGGCCGCAGCGGTGAGAGCGCCGCATCCTAACCACTAGACCACCAGGGACCCTAAATCTCTAAATATCTTTCAAATTTCAAGCCCACACTGGTGGACTCTCCTCTCCAGTTCACCAGACAGGTTTTCTATGGGGTTTAAGTCAGGGAGCTGAGATAGCTGTTGCAAGACCTTGATATTGCTGTCAGTAAAAGATTTATTGCCCATTTTAAGATTTCTGACAGAAGAAAACAGCCACACAACATTAAACAATGGGCATGAAGTACTTCCATATGAACTACCTCTTGGTGTGCAGCAAACTCATCTTTAATGTTTATTGCTAGATATTTCTATTTTGGTTTAATTTGGCCAAACCCAATACAAACCAATCCCTTATTCGAAGATTTTTAGTTTTCTAGAAATCCTTCAAAACAACTTGTACTGATAGAGTTAATGTCAAATTGTAGTTTTGGAGACTTTCTGACACAAAAATGCCTGACTTCTCAATTCTCCAGCAGTGATTCTTGTGAATCTTTCTGGCCACAAAAAAACTTTTTAAAGGGTGTTGAAACAATATAGACACACGTTCTCTTCCTGGTAGATTCATAACATTTCCAGTTGACTGGAAATTGTTAATAATTTCCATAATGGTGGAAATGGGCATTTTCTATTTTCACTTTTCTGTAAAGCTCACCAACCTTTTGCGGCAGATCGGAGCTGTATTCCTCAGTTTCTTTGCGATGAACGTAAATTCGGCCTGTTTTACCCTTTATATTTATACCACTGTAAAGTATACAGTGTAAATTATTAACAAAGCAAGAAATGTAAATCAATTAGAATGTATTTTAGATATAATTGGTCACATACAGTATATTTAACAAATATCTTTCCTGAAAAAACTGTTCTATTTGCAATTGTTTGTTGCACTATTTATAGGTAGAATCGAGACACATTCAAATTACTATGGCTTTATATACTTCCATTTGTTTCTCAAATCTCCTCCTTCTATATTAGCAGTATTTTGTCTGAGGCAGCGTCTTCAATTGCCAATAGCATTGTGGGAGTTCGGTAGTCCTCCATAATTGCAGATTAATAACATAATTGCATCATTTACATCTGAGCACGTGTTTGTTTTCGTAAACTCATTTTAGAAACCAATTCTCTTCTGCTAAATAAGCAGGTATTCTAAGAAATATGACATATATGTGAAACAAAAAGGAATTCTATACATCTATAGAGAACAAAAATTAATCCACTGTAACTGAGGACATTAATTAAGACTACACATTAGATCATCTCATGCTATATGGTGTTCAAGGGCACACGGGATTGAGGTAAAAAGCTTCGCAATCACATACGGCACCGAGTTGAATAATTGAGGTCAGGATGTCAGAGGCAGATGACACTGAATCTTCGGTACTACAGACTGAAGGTCAGCGAAAGAGATTCTATTACAGTAGCTTAAAACTAAACACCACTGTAGCAAAGGACATGAGGGTTTGAACATTTTTCTTGATCATTTCAACCAACCTAAACAACTTAAATTATTCTACAGATTTTATTGTCTGTCTAAACTTGGTTAATATATTATTTAATGTCAAGAATTTTTTTTTGTTTAAATGTACCACAAAGATGTGCTACTTAATGGTCTTTTTGAGACATAAGTAGATTAAAATGTTTGATTTGCTAGAACATAGCATAAATTAAGCCACATGATATTAGCACGGCACTGTAACCCTTCAGTGTAAAATAATTAAACAGTAACATGCTGTATTTTTTTGAGTGTGTCTGTAAATATACAGTAGTTTTCTGTTTTCAGGATGCTTCATCTATAATACAGTATCATTCTGCAGCATGCATTGCATTCTCATTTCAAGTTATAGATATTTGAATGTCTAGCTAATAAACTTCGTGATGATGATGGGAACAGAGGCCTGTACTACAGCCAAACTTGATTTGTCAGTGGGAACTATTCATGTTAATATAATAAGACACGGTTTGTTTGTGTGCACTTTTTAAACTTTTGTAAGTTGTGCTTAGCTTTCCAGACTTTCCTGGGACAAGGATAAAAGGAGAGCGCTGTAAAACCTTTAGTTCAATTCTCAATTTACAATCTGTTCATATTTGTAAGAACAATAAAAATAAATAAGATTACAGCTTTGCTTTTTTTTGCACTTGGACAAAAAAAAAAAAAAAAAAATATATATATATATATATATATATATATATATATATATATATATATATATATATATATATATATATATATTTTTTTTTTTTTTATGAAGCTGTATTTTTTTTTGTCCAAGTGCAAAAAAAAGTATTAAAAAATATATATATATATATATATATATATATATATATATTTTTTTTTTTTTTTTTTTTTTTTTTTAAGCAACTCCAGAGTACATTGTTGTCCACTATTTGGGAAAATTATAAAATTTGCAAAATTTAATAATAAATATTAAGTAATTACAGTCAACACAGTTTAATAATGTAATATTACAATAGGATAGTATTTTTTTAGTAAAAAACAATCTTACACTTTAAATCTTGAATACTGTAGTAGTCCAGTAAAAATACAGGTAGCAGGTAGTAAAATATTTTGCTGTAAATTTACAACAAATGTTTTTACAGTGTAATATCATGTGTACTGTGGAACAAAATTATGATGGAGTTATGCCAAAGTTAATTAGTTTCCAATACTCGTAGGCCTTGATGTGTTTTTTGGAAACCTTAATCCTTTTTATTTATTAAATAAGGCATGTTGCAGTTTTTAACAGTTTATAGTCATATTTATTATTGTGGCCTGTCAGTGAAACACGTTAAGTACCCTGTTTCCACTATGCTAAAAATAGCTATGATTCCGGGTCATGAGGGAAAGTCCACAACGACATGTTGGACGTGGGTTTTGGATGAAGTCCTGATGACAAACTGCTTTGTACAGTTCTCCTTGCTGTAGAACACCTGATCCACTTCATTAGCTAATTAACAAACCCTTCACGAACAACATCAGGTATGCTGGCAGATACGTACACCCGAAAGTGTTCAGGTCAGTGGGTCAGCAAGACTGGAGCTCAAAATACCTCGCTTAATGAATTTAGTATTCTTGGATTAACTTTCAATCCAGTAGTTTTCAAACAACCTACAGTTTTATTTTGGCACAAACACAACTTTTGGCTTGTCCTCATTTTTAATAAGCATGCATGACATAAGCCTGGCACATTTTGATTAGCATTCTCTACTTGTACACTAGAAGCTGGCCAAAGGCGGTAAAACAAAAGCACACACCGGCAGCACGTTAGCAACCCGACAGCAGTCAAATGTCATCCGAGCTTAATATAACAGGCATGCTTATTAACAGTTTTTTACTCCACGCCTGTGTGTGTGTGAAATTCTTATGCAGATTATGTGGTCCTAGTGACTGCTCCTGCTGAGCAGTACAGCACAGCACACACACACATACAGTGCAGCCTGTAACCAAATTAAACACAGACACTTTTTTTCTCGTTTGGATATGTAGTCCAGAACACTGGATTTATAATGAAAAAGTGCAGAATGTCAGCTTTAATTTGAGGGTAGTGATCTCAATATTTTCTCAACCACACAAGAACCACAACTCTTTTTATAAACAGACCATCCATTTCCAAGGATCAATGGTGACTAGACATGTGGTCTAGATTGTTCTTGTGGAGTAAATTGTCCTTGTATCCTATACACAGTATGTACATGTAGCTGTATGGTGTAAGGTCAACCACAGATGAGTGAAAGCACAAGTAAAATAGTAATTAGTAAAATGTATGAATTACTAAAGCAATCAGTGTTTAAAATAATTAGCTGTATGATTAGTGGAATCCATCAAATTATAATCGGACCTTACTGCATTTTGTCCACATTGAAAGCCTTATTATTCACCTTGTAATTGGCATTTTCACGTGCCTCTGGGTCATTAATGTACATGTTCCATCTCTGTCAATGACCAATGAATACATGTTTTTCGAAACAATAAAGCTACAAACACGGCCTGCATCAGAAACAACAAAAGTATCAATATTTGCAATGTATCAAATAAGCGATTGATTATGGACCCTAAAGACGTCATCTGCTATTAATTATTTTGCAGCAACCCTCAGCCCAATGTGCCCACCATAATAATGTGCTAGTATTCAGATGTATAAAAAGAACAATAATAATAATATAAAAAAGCAAAGTGTGACCACTTGAATTAAATGGATTTAAGCAGGCGATTATAATCATGTCCATTTTGACAACTGTTTTATCTGAGAAAACAGAAAAGCATATATTTTATGTCTATAGTTCAACAACAACAACAACAACAAAAACTTTGCCACCTCTGTGTGTGGTAAGAGAATAGAATAGTAACTATACAAAAAGTAACATTCCCCAAGCCTACACAAGCACAAAGTGAAACAAAATACAAGATATTACCCAAATCACCATATTTGACAAATAACTAGGGACATAATATATCTAGACTCTTTAGCAAAGTGAAGGAAATCCAAAGGATAAAGCACAACTTAAAGACAGGCAATAATCATCAGACTCAGAAGCAAGCCAATCTAAAAAATAATAAGGCCACAGTCAGGAGTGTGGATACAGGAAGTGGGAAAAATCCAGTTGCAAAAAACAAAGCAGGAACAAGTCATGTGCAAAGAGAAGCCACACCTCCAACACTCACATAGGTATTATGTTCCATCTGATTACATATACACCTATACACATATGGCGTCAGTGCTTTGTAGTTGTTATCTGAATTGTCAGTGGATATATTCCCTGGATAGTGCACTATATTATCACACACAGTGCACTTGAAATCAGGCGTACATGCCATGCACAACACTACTACACTAAGTACCACATGGGATAAGATTTCTTTCTTGATGTCACAATGGATGCCATATCCACCAGTATTATCTACAATTTGAAATGTTGTTGGATGGACAATAAAGAGGTGTTAGTTAGTTAAATAGATGTGTTAGTGGTACAACCACAATTCCAAAAAAAATTGGGACGCTTTTTAAAATGTCAATAAAAAATCTCGTAAACCCATATTTTTTTCACATCAAAAAAATATTTAGATAAAATTAGCAAATGTTTAAACATTTATGTGTATAATTTTATAGAAAAATATAGTCATTTTAAATTTGATGACCACATGTCCAAAAAAAATTAAATGGAAAAAAATTATTTGTTACTAAAATGAAAATTTGAAGAAACATTTTGGAACTAATTGGGTTATTTGGCAACAGGTCAGTAAGATGATTCGGTAAAAGAAGAATATCTCTTAGAATAAGAGTGTCTCTCAGAATAAGTTGTCTGTTAACACTGTTTACAATGTTATCCACAAATGTACAGTAGGTTAAAGCTGTATCATGCAAAGAAAAAGCCATATGTGAACATGATCCAGAAAAGCTGTCGTTTTCTCTGGGCCAAGCTTACTTAAAATGGACTGAAAGAAATTGAAAAGTATTTAGTAGTCTGACAAATTTTTATACTTTTTTGGAAACCATGGACTCCAGACTAAAGAGGAGAAGGACTATCTGGCAAATCATTAGTGCTAAGATCAAAAGCCTTCATCTGATGGTATAGGAGTCCATCATTAATGGATATGGAATGGGCAGCTTTTACATCTGGAAAGGTGCCTTCAAGGCTGAAAGATATACAGTATCTCACTAAAGTGAGTACACTCCTCACATATACTTTAGATAGAGAGTACACATGTATTGTCCTCCATAAAAAAACTCAACAGACAGCCATTTGACATGTCAAAACTGTGTCCAATATTTTGTGTAAGCACCATTGTTATTTAGCACTGCCTTAATCCCCCGGGCATGAAATACACCAGTGCTGCACAGGTTTTTGCTGGGATCCTCTTCCACTCCTCCATAATGATATAACAGAGCTGCTGAATGTTAGATACATGGTGCTTCTCCACCTTCCGCTTGAGGAGCCACAGGTGCTCAACAGGGTTCAGGTTTGGAGACATACTTGGACACTCCTTCACCTTCACCTACAGATTCCTCAGCAAGGCAGTTGTCATCTTGGTGGTGTGTTTGGTGTTGTTATTAAGTTGAAAAACTGCCATTTGGCTTAGTTTCTGACGGGAGGGCATCATGTTCTGCTTCAGAATGTCACAGTACATGTTGGAATCCATGTTTCCCTCAATGAACCGCAGTTCCCCAGTACCAGCAGCACTCATGCAGCCCCAGACCATGATGCTACCACCACCATGCTTGACTGTAGACAAGACACAATTGTCTTGCCACTTGTTTGCCACACATCCTGGACACCATCTGAGCCAACCAAGTTTATCTTAGTTTTATCAGACCAGAGAACATGGTTCCAGTAATTCATGCTCTTGGACAGGTTGTCTTCAGCAAACTGTTTGTGCGCTTTCTTGTGAGCCACCTTCAGAAGAGGGTTCCTTCTGGGACGATGGCCATGTATACCGACTTGATGAAGTTTATGGCGTATGGTCTGAGCACTCACAAGTGGACCTTCTGCTTCTACAACCTCTAAAGCAATGCTGCAGCACTCAGGCATCTGTTTTTTGAAGCCGGCTTCTACACCTAATGCACCGAACTTCTCTGATCAATCCTTGCGAGGCCTGTTCCGAGTGAAGCCCGTTTTATGTACTATACAGTATGACCCTGTACTGTAACTTAGTTTCAGGGTGTTACTGATCTTCTTATAGCCTGGGCCATTTTTGTGGAAAACAACAATTCTTTAAATCTCAGACAGTTCTTTGCCATGTATGAGAGAATTGTATTCAAAGCACCAGATTTTAATTGCTCTAATGCAAAATACACAAATTTGTATGGGCCTGTCAAGCAGACAAAAACATGAACATGATGAATAGGACATGTGGCTTTGCATGGTTAATGACATACAGCTGTTATCACTCAGGGTGTACTCACTTTTCTTGCCAGCTATTTTGACAATAAAGGCTGTATGTTAAGTTATTTTTAGAGGACAGTAATTCTGTACTGCTATACAAGCTGCACACTGACTACACTAAAATATATTCGAATTTTATTTTAATAGTATTGTCCCTTAAAAAGATATACCTAAATGGTGGCTGAAAAGTGAGGGGTGTACTCACTTTTGTGAGACGCGGTATATTCATTTTGCCGCAACACATGCTTCCATCAAGATTAGCAAGACAATGCTACACACTTTTTTATTTTTGGATAAACTACTTCTATAACTACTTTTATTATGTAAAATAAGGTTTTTTTTATTATTACTTTCCTCAACTAGCATCCATTTCTGTATACTTGTGATCATCACATAATCTGAAACTTTACAAACTTGGCACTCTGAAAAGCTTGTAATTTAAATATCAATTATTGATTGTTTAAAACATTTTTCTTGCATTTTTTTAAAAAAAAAAAAAAATTAATGTACACAAAGATTTGTGTATCATAAATCAAGGTTCAATTTTTGTTATACATGCCAATGTATTCATTTACAATTTCCCAAAGTTCCAATAGTGGTTTCAAAATACTAGAAGTTGTGATATGTTTTGTATAAAAAAATACCTCTAATGTCTCACCTTACTACAGAAAATCACTTTCTGCATTTTTAAAACAACGGTTTCAAGTTGCTGGGTGAATTATAATGATCAGGTCATGTGACAGCAGGTCACTATAACATGTTTCTGGTGCATTTAATTTGAAATGATTTACAGAATATACAGAATGCAAAATAGAAGACAGTATTATTTGTATAGAAAAAGGATAAGGACTTTTTTCTGATACAGAAAGTATACAGCAAACTAAACTAAACAGCCAAATGCAGCAAAGGTCATAACAAAATAATCACACCCCCAAGATGTATTGCTGATGCACCATCATGCTGGATGATCATGACACTGTTATGTAACAAGGACTTTGCTGAATTCCAATCTGACTAAACTTATTATAGTGTCATGCACCATATCATGCACTAGATCAGTCTCGGACTACACGAGTTACTGGGTCATTTTTTATTTTATTTTTTACTGATTTTGATCTGTTCCATTTATGGGTGAGACCACCCACCCTGTAATAAAAAACCCATTCATTATTTCATCTTAAATCCTAATGTTATAAATTTCAGACAAATTCATTCAAATTACCTACAGCAACATAGACTAACAGTATCAACATGACTTGTAACACAAATACATTTCTTATATTTGGACCTATTTATTCCTAGTTGGGCATAGTTAAGGTATTAGGCAAAAACTTTCATGTTACAGCATCATGCACTTGGAAACAATATTAAATGTACTAATTTCCTATTCTGATCAAAGAGCAATCTCACACATTAGTACTGCCTCCAAGATCCAATTTCATAAACCCTGCATAAACCCTGCATTCATAAACCCCTGGAATATGACCTTTTTTTATTCTGAGGTAATGATACATAAAGAGGCGTGGTATGTTTTTTTCCAAACCATTTAATTCTACAACTTGCCCTGAAAACGAATCCTGACAATTGTGTAAAGCGCATTTATTATTGAAACTGATTAATTATGTAGCACTGACTGTAAATCAAGTGAGTCATACTCATAAAAGTATGATTATGTAAGCCCATGATTATCAAGAACTTTAAGGGTCACTTCACTGTGATGCCAAACATGACTGAAGAACCAAAATGGCTGCCCAAACTATTGAATTCATCTTATAATTACCCAAACTCATAAAACTGATTGTTAAACTATTCAAATTGGCATTTAAATAATCTGCCTGAGAGAAAATGTGTCTTGCCTCCTGTTGGCAAAAAATGCCATATATACAGTGAGGAAAGTAAGTATTTGAACACTCTGCTATTTTGCAAGTTCTCCCACTTAGAAATCATGGAGGGGTCTGAAATTGTCATCATAGGTGCATGTCCACTGTAAGAGACATAATCTAAAAAAAAAATCCAGAAATCACAATATATGATTTTTAAACTATTTATTTGTATTATACAGCTGCAAATAAGTATTTGAACACCAGTCTATCAGCTAGAATTCTGACCTGTTAGTCTGCCTTTAAAATGTACACCTCCACTACATTTATTATCCTAAATTGGATGCACCTGTTTGAGGTCGTCAGCTGCATAAAGACACCTGTCCACCCCATACAATCAGTAAGAATCCAACTACTAACATGGCCAAGACCAAAGAGCTTTCCAAAGACACTAGAGACAAAATTGTACACATCCACAAGGCTGGAAAGGGCTACGGGGAAATTGCCAAGCAGCTTGGTGAAAAAGGTCCACTGTTGGAGCAATCATTAGAAAATGGAAGAAGCCAAACATGACTGTCAATCTCCCTCGGACTGGGGCTCCATGCAAGATCTCACCTCGTGGGGTCTCAATGATCCTAAGGAAGGTGAGAAATCAGCCCAGAACTACACGGGAGGAGCTGGTCAATGACCTGAAAAGAGCTGGGACCACCGTTTCCAAGGTTACTGTTGGTAATACACTAAGATGTCAAGGTTTGAATTCATGCATTTCACGGAAGGTTCCCCTGCTTAAACCAGCACATGTCCAGGCACGTCTTAAGTTTGCCAATGACCATTTGGATGATCCAGAGGAGTCATGGGAGAAAGTCATGTGGTCAGATGAGACCAAAATAGAACTTTTGGGTCATAATTCCACTTAATGTGTTTGGAGGAAGAAGAATGATGAGTACCATCCCAAGAACACCATCCCTACTGTGAAGCATGGGGGTGGTAGCATCATGCTTTGGGGGTGTTTTTCTGCACATGGGACAGGGTGACTGCACTGTATTTAGGAGAGGATGACCGGGGCCATGTATTGCGGATTTTGGGGAATAACCTCCTTCCCTTAGTTAGAGCATTGAAGATGGGTTGAGGCTGGGTCTTCCAACATGACAATGACCCGAAGCACACAGCCAGGATAACCAAGGAGTGGCTCTGTAAGAAGCATATCAAGGTTCTGGCGTGGCCTAGCCAGTCTCCAGACCTAAACCCAATAGAGAATCTTTGGAGGGAGCTCAAACTCCGTGTTTCTCAGTGACAGGCCAGAAACCTGACTGATCTAGAGAAGATCTGTGTGGAGGAGTGGGCCAAAATCCCTCCTGCAGTGTGTGCAAACCTGGTGAAAAACTACAGGAAACGTTTGACCTCTGTAATTGCAAACAAAGGCTACTGTACCAAATATTAACATTGACTTTCTCAGGTGTTCAAATACTTATTTGCAGCTGTATCATACAAATAAATAGTTTAAAAAATCTCTCACAGTGTCTCTCACAGTGGAAATGCACCTTCGATGACAATTTCAGACCCCTCCATGATTTCTAAGTGGGAGAACTTGCAAAATAGCAGGGTGTTCAAATACTTATTTTCCTCACTGTAGATATATCTATGGATATGACATATCTATGCCATATATGGGACTAAGTTTGATAGTAAACATCACTGTATACGTTAACTACAAATATTCTTGCAAACATCAGTTATGTCTATCTACAGTTATCTTTCTTAAGCTCTCGCTTTATAGCTTCTGTGACCACAAATCTGAAATGTATTTAAAAATGTTTATTAAAGATAAATTTTTGGCCTAGAATTTTGGATTGTATATTATATTGTATATTATATTGTATAATGTATATTATAAATATACATTTATACATTATACAATTATTCCCTTTTATTCCCACTAAAACCCGCTGTTATATACTGTAAGGTGTTTAATTTGTAGCACCCAAATACCTGGTGGGAATACAATGTTTTTCAAACTGTAATGGATATTGGAGCAAAAGTATATACATTTGATGTAGGATATGGACAATAGTATTATTGTCTTCAGTTTTTACGAATATTTCGCATTATAAGAACAGTAAAACGATACTGTTACCAACTTGTTTAGCACCGTTAAAAAACCCGTCTCCAACGTGGTGAGCACCTGCAACAGCAATGCAAGCTAGATGACATTTCTGTGTGGTGCATTTTAAAAACTTCATCTGGATTTCCACAGCTAGTGATCACACAAATGTACCATATAAACAACCCATAAAATTAGTGGAAAGTATGGCCTTGGATGCATGACACTGATTAATGAGTACATTATTCATCAATAAACATCTACACCCAAACACATTACTGCAAACTTGCTGGGTTCATTTATGGCATGTTTTTGCATTTCATCCTCTACAACCTTCACCTGAGTATACTCCTGCACCAGTGCTCCAGAAGACTTTTTTTTTTTCCATTTTACTCCTATGGCACCGAGCAACGTCCCCTGACAGTGCAATAAGAAATAATGAGCAGCACTAAGATGCTTGTGAAACGAACCACAAGAAGATCAACAACGCTTCACATCACAAGATGCATTTCTGTCTATAAGACTAACAACTTCGTAGCAACTTCGTAGCACAAGCCCCAGAATCCAGTCCATACAAGGAGCTGAGAAGCTCTGTGGTAGCCCTGAGACTCAAACATCAAATCCTGCTAAACACATCCAAGCATCCTTTTACTTAAAAAAAAAAAAAAAGCTTACTTTACTTTTTGTATGGGACATGCATACTCTCATTATGCTCATAACTGTATCCTTCTCACAGTGCATCATGCATCTAAAAATCCCACCATACAGCACATTCATACATACCTATTTTTGAATAGAAATGAAAATTATGGACATGCATGTCATATACATCCAAAAGCATGCATCTTTTACTGATCACTCTATTCTATATCTGATCGATTCAATACCAGCCGTGTTGCACGTGGGCACAGAAAAACTCGCGCGTTCCGCAGTGACTCCGCGTCTCATTGCCTTACCTGCGTCTGGCGCGTGCAGAGAGAGTGTTTGTGTGTGTGCGTGCGTGCGTGTGCAAGTCCGCGCGCGCATCCGCTGTCTGAGATCTGATGCTCAGGTTCACATCTCCTCCTCCTTCTCGCGCGTGTCCTACAACGCACCTGACCCAGATCCCCCCGCTTTTCTTTTTTTTTTCTTTAATGAAACAGCAACCTGCAAGAGGAATCAAAACCACGATGCTATTTTGGTAGAAAGGAAAGCTGAGGGGGGGGGGATCAGCACGCGCCTGTTTCTCTTTTCTCTCCTTTTAGCTCTTTTTTTTTGCTTGCAAAGTTTATTAAAAAACCTCACGTGCTGTTGCTGCTTGCAACTTTCACATTTTTCCACTCCCGCGCGCACATGTGCATGTTTAATTTGATTATTATTTGTTTCATAACGCATCGCTTAAGACCCCAAAGGCAGCTTAATGTTCCAGAACGCCCCCTCCCAAACAATTTTTTTTTTTTTGCTTACCTATTTATTTTTCCCCACTTTTAGCTCTATTTTTCCTGTTCCGCGTGCAGTTTGCGGTCCACCCCGTTAGAGATCCCGAGAGCGACAGAGACGGAAAGAGAGCAACAGAGGAGTAGATTTAAGGGATTGAGATTTTCCATTACGTACCTTATTGTGCAAAGCCTTGGGGGGTGGGGTGGTGGGGGGGGTCACCGAGCAGTGAGCGCTCCCCAACAACACACAGGTCTGCATGCACACACACAACACAAAGCATGCATTCAATGCATTATTATTTTAATCCAAAAATATATTTAGTGTGCATGATGATAACTAATTACTCATACTGATTCATGCAATCTACTTATCAGATCTCACTGTCTCGATCACTGTCACCTGCAATGCAGCCAGTTTTGCATAAACATATACACAGGATTAAAAAAAAACACACAATGGCTGTTGATTATCTAAGGAATATTAAACAATACGATCTAGAAAAGAACAATGATGAATGCACAGCACTCTAGAAATGAATAACAGTGCAATGCAGCCTGACAAATAAAGCCATACCGATTATCTACAGAAGATAATAAAGCAAATAGGAAAATTTCTGGCTATACAAGCAGTGTATGCACACACACACATTCACGGACAGATGAAAACCAATAATAAACGTATTCCCTTTAATTCCCACACACTCTTTGTACATTTGTACATTAATGCAGAAAAGCAATTATGCATGGACTGCATTACAGAAATTGTTTAAACACACACTTAACACTTTCAGTACAGTCACACTGCTAACAGCATACAAGTATTTGTATACAGCCACATAAACTAATGCACAATGGCCAAAGGAGGAGAAGGAGAGGGGAAAAGAGTTTCACAGAACCAGCAGGGAAAGGAAAAGAGGAGGAGAGTGGAGGTTAGTTTGGGCAGTTGAAATGTTGGTACTATGACTGGTAAAGGGAGAGAGGTAGCTGATATGATGGAGAGGAGAAAGGTAGATATCTGTGTTCAGGAGACCAAGTGGAAAGGGAGTAAGACCAGGAACATTGAAGGTGGGTTTAAACTGTTCTATCATGGTGTCGAAGGAAAGAGAAATGGTGTAGGGGTGATCCTCAAGGAAGAGTACAGTAAGAGTGTAGTAGAGGTGAAGAGAGATTCTGTTAGGGTGATGAACTTGAAGCTGGAAGGTAAAGGAGTGATGATAAATGTCATCAGTGCTTATGCTCCACAAGGGGGTTGTGAGAAGGAGAAGAAGAAAACATTCTGGACTGAGTTAGATGAAATAGTGGAAAGTGTACCTAGGAATGAAAGATTGGTGACTGGGCATCAATGGGCATTTTGTTGAAAGGAACAGAGGTGATGAGGAGGTGATGGGTAGGTATGGCTTTAAGGAGAGGAATGTGGAAGGGCAGATGGTGGTAGATTTTGCTTAAAGGATAGATATGGCAGTGGTGAACACTTATTTTAAGAAGAAGAAGGATCATAGGGTGACGTATAAGAGTGGAAGAAGGTGCACACAGGTGGATTATGTTCTACGTAGGAGATGCAACCTTAAGGAGATTGGAGACTGTAAGGTGTAGCTAGACAGCATCGGATGGTGGTCTGTAGGATGGCGTTGGAGGTGAAGAAGAGGAGGAGAGTAAAGACTGAGGTCAGACAGGGGCCCAGTTTAAAACAGGTGCTAGATGATTGTGCAACTACTGCAGAAGTGATAAGGGAGACAGCTAGAAAGGTACTTGGTGTGACATCTAGAAAAAAAAAGGAAGACAAAGAGATGTGGTGGTGGAATGAGGAAGTGCAGGAAAGCATAAGGAGAAAGAGGTAGGCGAAACAGAATTAGAATCGGCAGAGAGATGAGAAGAGTAGGCAGGAGTACAAGGAGATGCGACAGCAGGTGAAGAGGGATGTGGCGAAAGACAAGGAAAAGGCATAAGAGGCTGTATGAGAAGTTGGACACTAAGGAAGGAGAATTTTTTACCGATTAGCGAGGCAGAGCTGGAAAGGATGTGCTGCAATTAGAGCAATAATGGATGCATATGGAAGTGTGTTGACTAGTGAGAAGAATGTGTTGAGAAGATGGAAGGAATATTTTGAGCAGCTGATGAATAAGTAAAATGAGAGAGAAAAGGGTGGTGAATGTGGAGATGGTGAAGCAGGTTTAGTAAGGAGGAAGTGAGAGCAGCTAAGAGGATGAAAAGTGTAAAGTTGGTTTGACCAGATGACATACCAGTAGAAGCATGGAGATGTTTAGGAGAGATGGCAGTGGAGGTTTTAACAAGAATAAGGGAGATGTGCAGACCTGCAGTAACTACAGGGGAATAAAGTTGATCAGTCACACCATTAAGTTATGGGAAATAGTAGTGGAAGCCAGGCTGAGGGCAGAGGTGACCATCTGTGAGCAGCAGTATAGTTTCATGCCGAGGAAGAGCACCACAGACACATTATTTGCTTTGAGAATGTTGATGAAGAAGAATGGAGGAGTTCAGAATAAGTTGCATTGTGTGCTTGTGGATTTGAAGAAAGCTTACGACAGGTTGCTGAGAGAGGAGTTGTGGTACTGTATAAGGAAGTCAGGTGTGTCAGAAAAGTATGTGAAGATGGTGTAGGACATGTATGAGAACAGTGTGACAGCAGTGAAATGTGGAGTAGGAATGACAGATTGGTTTAAAGTGGAGGTTGGATTGCACCAAGAATCAGCTCTGAGCCCTTTCCTATTTGCAGTGGTGATGGACAGGTTGATGGACGAGGCCAGACAGGAGTCTCCCTGGACTATGATGTTTGGGGATGATATTGTGATTTGTGGTGAGAGTAGTGAGCAGGTTGAGAAAAGCCTGGAGAGGTGGAGGTACGTGCTGGAGAGAAGGGGAATGAAAGTCAGTAGGAGTAAGACAGAGTACATGTGTGTGAATGAGAGGGAGGGCAGTGGAGTGGTGCGGTTGCAGGGAGAAGAGGTGAAGAAGGTGGAGGAGTTCAGGTACCTGGGGTCAACAGTGCAAAGTAATGGATAGTGTGATAGAGAAGTGAAGAAAAGAGTGCAGGCAGGGTGGAGTGGGTGGAGAAGAGTGATAGCAGGAGTGATTTGTGACCGAAGAGTATCTGCAAGCTTGAAAGGGAAAGTTTATAGGACTGTGGTGAGTCCTGCGATGTTGTATGGATTAGAGACAGTGGCATTGACTAAGAGACAGGAGGCGGAGCTGGAGGTAGCAGAGCTGAAGATGTTGAGATTTTCATTTGGAGTGACAAGGATGGACAGGATTAGAAATGAGTTTATTAGAGGGACTGTGCATGTAGGACATTTTGGGGACAAGGTGTTTTTGACAAGTGCCCCTAAAGGGAGCAGCCGAAAGAAGAAGAAGATGTATAGGTCAGGGTATTATGATAACAGATGATCTGCTGTGGTGACCCCTAATGGAGCAGCTGAAAGAAGAAGAAGAAAAAACTAATGCACCAATAGAGGTTACTCAGATGTATTGCATCATAGAACTGCATCAGAAAGCCCATTTTTGCTGTTCATGCAAATATTTTTTAGCATGAGCCAGACTGTTTTTAATACATTTTGGTTTGGATATTCATACAATACACAAATGAAGGACATTCATGTATTAAATAGTTGAATTAAAAATGATAAATAATTTAATATCACCAAAATATAATAGGACTAAAAACAAATATGTCAATCTCAGTAATGAGGATTAGTTATGTGTTTATTCTTTCAGAGAAATGCATACAAAGAAAAGATGCTAGTACTGATCCCTTTGTGACTAGGTACTTCGATCAAAGATGGCGCCGCAGATGGCTGCCTCAGTGTGGCGCTCTCTATAGTTCAATAAAAATAAAAATATGTGCAATACCACTTTTTACTAATCTAAAACTGTTCTTCTCTGTGAAATAATACTTTTTATTCTTTTTTTGTTTATACAAAGTTTTTTTTATTTATTAAACTTGCCATTTTATTTTATTTTCTTTTTTTTTATGTGCAACTGGGAGATTTTGTCACTGAAACAAATTTCTTATAAGTGCAAACATACGTGGCAATAAAGCATTTTCTGTTTATGATTCGGATTGTAAATGCCAGGCCTGAAAGAGTAAAGTGATTATTTGCAAAAGCTAATCTATATGCACAGTAAAGCATATCGAAATAAGGATTTTAATCCACAATTATTGAACAGATCGAATGTAGGAGTAAAGAAATCATGCACTATGTTGCATCATGTTTCTTCGGGGAAGAAATGATAAGAAAAAAGATCACAGTTTAACTATCACTTTATTAGCTGTCACTTTTTAGTGTGTTCCTCTGCGTTACACCCCTGCATCACCTGCACACCCTGTGGAGCCACTTCATTACCTGTAGATTTGTGATCTATTTCAGAGGAACCATATATTAATTGTATGTTGAATCATTACTGAACTTTCCATGGTGCTTTGGGTGAAGACGCAGCCGTTACCTGGATGTTCTGCACGCTGAGCTTAAACAACATGTCCTTCATGAGCTCCCTGAGCACCTGAATCTCTTTCCAGAGCATCACACTCCCTAATGAGCGCTCAACTATCCCGCAAGCTGGAGAAGTTTAATCATAAGAAAACAATAATAAGGCAGAGGAGGCTGTACTCCAGTGCACAGGTCATTAAGGCTTCAGCAAAGCTGGAGTATAACTGGAGAATAAAGTCAACAAGGCAACAAGCCAAAGTGTATTAGTGTTAAGTGTCAGTGTTGCAACGAATATTGCAAACTGACATAAATATTTTCTTTCTTTAGAAATAATTTGTAGAGATATATCTTTTTTTGCTCACCAGAATGTTCAGTTCTGACCCTGATCAAGTCCACATGCCAAAAATAGCCAACCAACAACAACCCTGTAACTATCACACTGCCATAGGAGGCTAGAGTAAAATGTACACATACTATAGAAAAAAAGATGAGCTACTAATGTATTGGTCTGAAAAATAGATATATAAGTTATCTCACAACAGTACTCACTTTTGTGAGATAACATATGCATCTATTTTTCAGACTAATCAAACTTTAGCCCTCACATTTCAGAACCTATTTTAGTAGATCTTCTCAAGGGACAATACTATAGAAATGAACATACCAGAACGAAGCATCTTCTAAAGCTGGACAACCTGTCCAAGAACATGAATTACTGGAACCATGTCCTGTGGGCTGATGAGGCTTAGATAAACATGTTTGGCTCAGATGGTGTTCAGCATGTGTGGTGATGCCCTGGTGAGGAGTAACAAGAATATTGTGTCTTGCCTACATTTAAGCATGGTGGTGGTAGCATCATGGTCTGGGGCTGCATCAGTGCTGCTGGGAAACATGGATTTCAACATGTACTGTAACATTCGGAAGCAGAATATGATGGTCTGAACGGCAGTTTTTCAACATAGTGTGCAGATGATTAAATGGATGATACATTTTAACTTCTATTGCAAACATTGCTAAAATATATTGCACTTCCTTAGTAGCTTATACTTTAGATGTACTGTACTGTGCAAGTCTTAGGCACAAGACTATTGCCGTTGCCTTAATTGTTTATTTAATTTCCTTACTTGCAAATAGTATTTTCCAAAAGAGAAATATGTACATATACTGTACACTCACTGTCCCTTTATTGAGAGCATACGTACACCTGTACACCAGCACATTCACACAACTATCTAATCAGCCAATCATTTGGCAGCAGCACATTGCATAAAATCATGTTGATGCAGGTCAAAGAGCTTCATTCAGATAATACATCAGAATAGGGATAAGTTATGATTTTTGTGACTTTACTCATGGAATTGTATATTGGTACCAGATGGACTGATATAAATATTTTATCTACCTTAAATCTGATGGGATGTTTAACACACACCCTGTTTACACAGAATGGTACAAAAATGCTGTGTGCATGAGGTCTGCAGGTTGAAGACAGATATCAGTTGAAGAAAGAAACCATGTTGTGATCTTCTGCTATTGTCCCTCATTCACCAAAAAGTTCGATATTTTGTGCATGCCGAGACGATTTCTGAGTGATTATATCATTTATTATATCCTTTCTGGTCATTTTCCTCTGACATCGCTTATCAACAAAGCGTTGCCACCCACAGACCTGTCTCTGATGCAATCTCGTTATATAAAAATCCCAGGAGTTTCGTAAATACTCTAACCAGTGCATCTGTCACCAACAATCATGCCATGGTCAGTCACAGAGATCACATTTTTTTTTATTCTGTAGTTTGATATGAATCATGAGGTATGATATGATTTTTTGCTGTAACATAAGCGGCTGATTACCACCACACAATTACTGCAACACAATTAGCTGATTGGTGTTTCAGATAAGGTGGACAGTGAGTGCAGTGATGTTATTAAAAGTAGCAAAAGCGATGGTTACTACATGAACTGTATCAGATACATTGGTGTGAAAACTACAGAATTGAAGGCAATGTTGTATGCCATATCCTGTTCATATTTATTTATTTATTCATTTGTGTATGCATTTTTATTTTGTCATTTTTGTGAAAATGAGAAAAAAAAGAGAGTTGAACATGTGAATAGTGAGTTGGTGTGTCTTTGGTGTGGATTTTTTTTAAAGTACTGTGTGTGTGTGTGTGTGTGTGTGTGTGTGTGTGTATATATATATATATATATATATATATATATATATATATATATATATATATATATATATATATATATATATACAGTGCCCTCCACAATTATTGGCACCCCTGTGGTCGTGGACTTCTAAAAATTCTCCTTTTTTTTAAAACAACATAGAACCCAAATGCAAAAAAAGAGAAAAATCCAACCTTTCATTTAAGTACATAACTTTGGTGGTAAAAAAAATCATACATTTAGAAAAAAAAAAAACTTGAAATCATGTGTCCCACAATTATTGGCACCCCTAACAATTCCTCTGAAAAATGTAATTGTTTTTTTTTTTTTATATATTTTTCTGTAGTTGCTAAGGTTGGTCAGGGTATCTAGGGACTTTTAATTAGCAATTCATGATTTCCTGTTTCCCTGGGGTATAAATATGACGTGACACAGAGGCCTAATTCTCTTACCCATTTGTCAACATGGCAAAGACAAGAGAACACACCATTCAAGTAAGGCAGATGTGTGTCGACCTTCATAAGTCAGGCAATGGCTACAAGAAAATAGCCACTTGCCTTAACTTGCCGGTATCTACAGTCAGAGGAATCATTAAGAAGTTTAAAACAACTGGAACAGTGACAAACAAGGCTGGAAGAGGTCCCAAGTTTATCTTGCCACAACGCACAGTGAGGAGGATGGTAAGAGAAGTAAAAAAATTTCCCAAGCTCACGTCACAGAATTGCATCAAAGAGTGGCATCTTGGGGTCACAGAGTCTCCAAAACAACCATCAGACGCTCTCTACATGCCAACAAGCTGTTTGGGAGGCATGCAAGGAAAAAGCCTTTTCTCACTAACACTCACAAACGTAAACGTCTGGAGTTTGCTAAGCGGTACTGGGACTTCAACTGGGATCGTGTGCTTTGGTCAGATGAGACTAAGATTGAGCTTTTTGGCAACAAACACTGTAAGTGGGTCTGGCGTAAAACAAAAGATGAGTATGCCGAAAAGCACCTCATGCCCACCGTGAAGTATGGTGGAGGATCTGTGATGCTATGGGCCTGTTTCTCTTCCAAAGGCCCTGGGAACCTTGTTAGGGTGCATGGCATTATGAACGCTTTGAAGTACCAGGATATTTTAAATAAAAACCTGATGGCCTCTGCCAGAAAGCTGAAGATGGGTCGTCATTGGGTCTTTCAGCAGGATAATGATCCAAAACATGTGGCAAAATCTACACAAAAGTGGTTCAGCAGTCACAAACTCAAGGTCCTCCCATGGCCATCTCAGTCCCCAGAACTTAACCCAATCGAAAACCTGTGGGGCGAGCTAAAGAGAAGAGTGCATAAGAGAGGACCCAGGACACTGGATGATCTAGAAAGATTGTGCAAAGAAGAATGGTCAAAAATCTCTCTCTCTGTGTTCTCCAATCTTGTGAAATGTTATAGGAGGAGATTAAGTGCTGTCTTGTTGGCAAAAGGAGGTTGTACAAAGTATTAACATCAGGGGTGCCAATAATTGTGGCACACATGATTTCAAGGTTTTTTTTTTTTTCTAAATGTGTGATTTTTTTACCACCAAAGTAATGTACTTAAATAAAAGGTTGGATTTTTCTCTTTTTTTGCATTTGGGTTCTATGTTGTTTTAAAAAAAAGGAGAATTTTTAGAAGTCCACGACCACATCTTAAACAGGGGTGCCAATAATTGTGGAGGGCACTGTATATATATATATATATATATATATAAATATTTGTTTGTACGTATATGTATATATATATATATATATATATATATATATATATATATATATATATATATATATATATATATATATATAATTATGTGTGTATATATATACACACACACACACACACACACACACACACACACACACATGTATACACACCATATATATAGGCACATAGCCTTTATAGATTTTGGATTTAACTACACAGAAGCACACCAACTCACTGATTATCCAAAAAAAACCCTATTTCTTATTTGAGCTTGCCTTTATTTTCACCTATAATAAACAAAATGAAAATAAATACGTAAATAAATAAATATGACCAAGATAATTATGGTATTTCAATAACTTTATTCATAACCTACTCTCGCACCCATGTCATGTTGTGGAGGCAAAAGCAGAATATGGAAGTGAAGATTTATTTCCTAAACCTATTACTCATTTTCCTAAAGGGTGTTACCAAAGTCAGGTAGTCATATAAGATTAGGATACCTGTTCCAATTCATCCCAAAGGTGTTTGATAGGGTTGAGGTCAGAGCTTTATAGCAGGCTACTCTAGATCTTCCACTCCAACTATGGGACATGTTTGGAGGTCCTAATTCAAGTGAAAGAAAAACGGCACCCAAAGACGTCCAACTTTGTGAAACAGTTTAGAAAAGAACTGCATATGGCTGGAAAAGTCTAATGTCCCAAAACTTATATAACTGTCTATATAATGTATGCCAGAAGTATAAGGTATAATATATAATCATACATTCTATGAAGTATGTTGTGTCATCTTTTCTGACTGTGCTGATGGAGTGCAAAATGAAGGCTTGTATGGCGTTCATCATGAGCGGGTGTTATTTAAGTGAGACGTTTCAGGTTTGTCTTCCCAGAACGCATTAATTATTTCTTTCGATACCTAGTATTCATTTTCAAGAGAGGCTCTTGGCACACACAGCTGATGACTATGTCATCCATGTCCCACAGGGAGTCAGAGAGTGTGATGTGTGCTATGTGTATGTGTATGTGTGTGTGTGTGTGTGTGTGTGTGTGTGTGTGTGTGTGTGTGTGTGTGTGTGTGTGTGTGTGTGTGTGGCACACTGCCTTTTTGATAGTATTTGCACTTGAGTTGGCTGCCTAAACACTTTCAACACCACGGGCCAATGTGGAGGCGTGTTAGTTAACCCAAACACCTCAGCAAGCAAAATCCACTCGGATAAGATCCCTCTATTGTTTTCTAGCGTTTTATGTAACCGCTTATCATTATTAATGCAGTGCTGTCTGGGCTTTGTATGATTTTACCATGCACTGTATGCAATGGAAAAAGGTTAAACTCAGTTTAGGTTTAAATGTAATAGTTTGATTACATAACTGAATAAAGTTGTTCGACAGAAATGCATAGAGATTGTTTGGCATTAATGTATTGATTTGTGTTAGCTACGTCTAATTTAAGCAAACTGTAGACACAATGATCTGTGAGAATCACCATGTAGAAAAGATCCATAATCTATAATTGTTCATGTATATGATGAGCTAACAGAGTATCACTGCTTTGTTTAAAATGATTCGCCATCCAAATAATGACACAAAACAATAGGTGAGCAACTCTATATAATGGTATTAAAAAAAGAAGTAATTTAAATCAGCCAACAAAAATCTCAATATTTGAAGTCTATCTGTTGCTATTCTATGTCAAATTTACAGTTTGTTGCTTATCTGTATTTGTTTTTGTTATTCCCCCTATGTATTGTTATTTAAAAACCACTATTTTTGAAAAAGTATTTATTTTATTGCACCTAGTATTACTATGATGGTTATCTTTTGCCATGGCCCACGATATATTTTGGTTACAGAGCTGTTTACAAACCGTTAAAATATTGACTCAGTATGGACCTAGGGACTTCCTAAAGAGCACACCCATCGAGAATAGCGGAGGAGGCCCAGTGTTTCCTGAGTTGCGGATCTCCTTGAGTAAGGAGAAAACTTCTATCCATGGACACCAGTGCCAGGATTCTTCAGCGAATGGAGCAAAAAATATCTGTACAGAGCCTGTGTGAAAACAGTCAATAACCCAAGTCTAAAGGACATACGAAGGTGGTCAGAGGTGGTAGACCCTCATGAAATAATAATAGCTAATGACCGACACATAGGAAAACTGGTCTCCTCAAATGAGAAGGGGTGTCAGTTCTGTGGAGCTTTAGAAACAGTTTTCCATGTTTTTATCGAATGTCCACGCTTGCGTGTGGTTCTAAACTGAGGTCTACACTGCACTGGTAGCTTCAATCAAACATTGCTTGTTTATGGTCCAAAACACTCTGTAAAGAACAAAGTAGAGGGGAGGGGAGGGCTCGATCCTGTCCTGATGATAACGATATGATATGATAACGATAACGATAGAATATGCCTTCTACAGTCTTACAAACATTGTGAATGTTTTTATGATGTATGTGTTGACAACTAAACTGAACTTTTGAATTTTCATTTTATAAGTTCTCTGGTGGTCTAGTGGTTAGGATGCGGTGCTCTCACCGCTGCGGCCGGTCCCAAGCCGGGATAAATGGGGAGGGTTGCGTTAGGAAGGACATCCAGCGTAAAAACGTGCCAAATCAAACATGCGGATTGATATATATATATATATATATATTTCTCTCTCTTTCTCTCCCTCCCTCCCTCTCTCTCTCTCTCTCTCTGCCTTATTTTCATGGTTGAATACCTCTAATGGGGACCGGATATAAACTAGAAATTTTCACAGAGATAAATCCTCTAAAGTTGATTCCACTGTTTACAAAGCAAGGGCTAGTAGATATCTGGGGAAAAGCTTTCTTTATTCACGCTTGTTGAGAAATAAACAGCTGTAATAGAGGCATACTAAATACAATTTTTAAGTATTTTACAGTAATTATGTTCATGATTGCCAATATATCAAGCATGACAAAGACATCTAAAATGTTACTAGTTCTAGTAATCCACAAGACTGCTTTTTCAGCTTTATTTGATTAGAGTTTGAGCGAAATTCTCCAGATCATGAACACCCAGGGAGAGATTTGAAGAAAGCTGATCTTAATGATGGTTCAGGTGTACAACTGAAATGTGAGAATAGATTTAATGCAAAAATGGAAAGTCTTCTGTTGAGTGTTTTACAAAAAGCTAGGAGTATCCCTAGCCGAGATATAGAAGTTTGTGCAAACAGTTGTATAACCAAAATGTGTGGTGGCATAAAGATGGCTTTCATGGTTGAAACATTTGAAATAGTAAACACCACAACAGGTGGTTTTTCACTGCCAATATGCAGAATAATTGCTCATAAAAATGATTGGTCAACTAACCTGTATTAGACTTTGATGGAGTGATATTACAACTTGTTTGAAAATATCAACAGTAAGTATGGACACATTATTTATTGTGGTATTTTAGGTTTTATTCCATTGACCACAATGTTGCAACTACTAGAGTGCAACTGTTTTGGTTCTAACACACAACTGCTCATATTTTTACTCTCTCTTGGGTTCTTTCTTCCGTGACTCAAGCGCAGAATGGAGGAAAAAAAAAGAATGATGTGGAAGTGTAGAAAAAAGAAACATGAAAGAAAAGAAAAATAACTTGAAGGCATTCTAATCCAGTTATTGTTTTTCTCCCCCTCATGATTTTCTACAAACAATTCAGTAGCATGGATAATAATTCATAACCGGAGGCCTATTTACCACACTCTGTAGATTCCTTCCAAAGGCACAGAATTAACTGCTTTCATTCAAAAGAACTATTTGAAAGGAAATATTAAACACCCTTGTTTGTGACACAGACAACTTGCTGAGCATATTTTTTTGCCACAATGAAGCAGGTTAGCATGCCCATATTAAACTTAGGTTATTAAAGCTTAATATGGGGTATTAACGTTTAAACTGGGTTATATTCATCTTGTTTACAAAGAAATTCAATATAAATCTCTTTCTCTGGTTACATATGGAAATTTGGAAATCAAAGCTGGTATACATATAATTCCAAGATCCCCATAGCTATAGTGAAATACAGTGGAAGCATCTTGAAATATGGCTAATTCTCTACTAAAAGTACTGGGGCATCATATGTCAGGGAAGGATACAGAAATGGAGTGATGTACTGTGACATATTGGAGGAAACTTTAATCTTATTGGTTGAGAGACTAAATCTGGGAGAAGATTCCCCAGTTTTCAACAAGACAATGACCCCAAACACACAGCCAATATTACTCGAGAAGGCCTTGCATGGCCTGGCCAATCTTCTGACCTGAATCTTATTGAAAATCTATGGAGATTCCAAGTCCACCTGTGGGACCGTTATAGCCCTAAAGAATTGAACAATTTTCTCAGAGGAATCAACCCAGAAATTATGCACAATGCTGCAGAAAGCTAATTACATCTTACTTACCGTACCCTAGACCTCTCAAAGCTGCAACAGCCAACAACAAATTTTGCAAAAAAAACCCCCAATGTTTCTTCTTATCAATTGTATTTATTATTTTATATAGATGTTTATTGTAATGAATACGTTCTTTACTGGAGAGTTGGACGATATATTCCTGGGCTGGTGGCCAATTTTTACTGATTTCACATTCCATAAGTAAAAGCAGTGTGTAAAGAGTGAATTAGCAAAGCAATAGCACAGCTGTACATAAAACTTTGCTATTCACACAACGTATTGTGAGAC
The DNA here is from genome assembly GCA_039877035.1 of Silurus lanzhouensis. Lineage (NCBI taxonomy): Eukaryota > Metazoa > Chordata > Actinopteri > Siluriformes > Siluridae > Silurus > Silurus lanzhouensis. The sequence goes on from JBCEWE010000329.1 coordinate 3,870,793, forward strand.
AGAGTTCAAAAAAGAACAAATTGGTGGCGCTTGTCTCACTTCCACATCTCTGACCGGGACAGCAATTCTTTGTGATGTATCCAGGGTAATGTCAGCATACCACCATTAAAAAGGAACCACATTCAAAAGGAATAATATGAAGCTTTCTGAAAAGGATGTGAGATCTAACACGGCCTGTATTCGGAAAATATAAAACCACAGCAGCACTGCAGTATTAAATACCCAACCTGACTTGCCTCTTTCCACCAAAACTGTTTTCTCATGAGCTCTGCGGGATCAGTATTCATGGTCAAGCCACTATAGCCAAACCCTTGGTCACTTGTGCCAATGTCAAAAGTCAGTTTTAATAGTGCCAGCATCTTGGGCTGTGGAGAATTGAAGCACGCATTGTTCTATGATGAGTCGGCCTTCAAAGTCTTTCCACATTTCAGAGAGTTATGTTGTGGAGAAGCCCTAAAAAAGCTTACCACCTGAACTGCACAGCATGAGGGTGGCTCAGTGATGGTTTGGGGTCCAATAGCATGGCACTCCTTAAGCCTACTGCTAGATGGGTACATCACCGCCAAGTACTATTGAACCATTCTGAAGGACCATGTGCAGCCAATGTTTTTTCTCCCAAATTTGCACCTAAATTGTATCCTTTATATAATGCTGTGTATTAAGATGATAATGCACTAATACACACCGTATGACTAGAGACTTCTGAGAGTGATAAGTGACATTTCTCATAGCACATTGTGGCATTTTAGAGAAACAAACCACAAAATATTTTCTTCCACCAGCATTATATTGTGTCCTGGCCACTGTTCTGAAAGAGGAATCACTCGAAATACCTCTAGCCATGGTGTGGGACTTGTAACTTTTATTCCCCAGATGGATTGATGTTTATTGGCCTCAGAATGAAGCCCTCTACCATGCTAATAAATTATTGTGGTCTAAAGCCCAATTTTTTTGTTTCATTGTCCAACCCTGTATATTTGCGTTCATAATTTAAAGTTCAAGTAGATATACTATATGTAATGGAAGTGAATTGTATCTGAAGCAAAAGTGTCTGTAACTTATTCCTCTTACTGTATATTTGCAAATGTTCATCTTATAAAGTATACTTTCTTTCGGCTTCTCCCATTAGGGGTCGCCACAGCGGATCATCCACATGTTTGATTTGGCATGTTTTTACGCTGGATGCCCTTCCTAACGCAACCCTCCCCATTTATCCGGGCTTGGGACCGGCACTAAGGCTTGTGCAACCCTAATGGCTGGAGTTGGTTCCCTAATCAAACCCGGGCTGCAGCGGTGAGAGCGCCGCATCCTAACCATTAGACCACCAGGGAACCTTTCATCTTATAATGTAAGAAGTGTAAATTTTCAAATTTTATCATTTTTATTATTATTTTTTTTTTACACACAATATGTTTACTTCATATTTTATGTTTTTATATATTTAGGTAAGATTTGGCAGTATGGTAATATAGGCAATAACACTTCAAGTCTCTCAATAAGTCATCATATTGGTAATAAACATATTGATTATTTATGCCGAATAACACGTATATGTGCTTATCATCCCATTCCTGATTTATTTCCTCTGGGCAGACTAGATTTTGAAACATGGCTGTAAGAGAATTGTGATCGTTCAGCCACAAGAGCATCACTGATGTCAGGGGGAGGTGGTAGCTCAGTGGTTAAGGCATTGGACTTTGGATCAGAAGCTTACAAGTTTAAATCCCACCACCACCAAGCTGCCACTGTTGGGCCCTTGAGCAAGGCCCTTAACAAGTAAGGCTCAGTTGTAAGTCGCTCTGGATAAGGGCGTATGCCAAGTGTCGTAAATGTAATGTCAGGCACTGACATTGCATGAGGACCTCTGGGGTGCAGTTCTTATTCACCCCAAAGACCTTCATTGGGGTTGAGGTCAGGGCTTTGTGCAACCATGTCTTCATGGAGCCTGCTTTTGTGCAGCGAAGCATAATCATGCTGGGACATGATTGGGCTAAGGCTTTATTGCAACTTCCTTTGGGAAAGGCATGCATGCGTGTGTTACAGTCAGTTGTTACCAAATGTAAAAAAGAAAGGTCCAATTTGGGCACAGTGGCTTAGTGTTTTAAATCCTGCCTCTGTAGACTTTGCATGTTTTCCTTGGGCTTCAAGAGTTTCCTCCTACAGTCTAAAGAGTTTAAAGGTGACGAGGCGAATCAGCACTTCCAAATTGTCTTGTAGTGTGTGATTGCACCCAGTGATAGGCTAGAACCTGATAAAAAGTGTCCCCTGGGATAGGCTATAGGCTTCCTGTGACCCTGTGTAGGATAAGCGCAATAGAAAATAGATGGATAAAGGTTTCAAGAACAAATAGATTGTGTTTGGCTTGTTTTGGGAAAAATGGCTAGTGAACACCTGAAATTTCAATTCTAAAATATTTTTATAGTGTGTTAGATTCTCGATCTGGAAATGCATTTTCTTAGTGTATTTAAGGTTTTATTTTGCACTTGCAATTTGTTGTTTGTTTTTAATCTTATCATATAGGAAAGGAGTCAACTGATCAGTTGGGGGCTTTATGTATGTTCTTATGTACTGATGCGAAACTAATTAAACACCCAACCACTCCTACGTGTTGATGCAGCTGATGCATTGGTTTGGTGATCAGATACGACCAACACGAGAACATTTGCCTACATTTAAATAAAATCTGTTGGTGGTTTAGTGACATCTTTTGGGAATTTTGCATATATTTTAAAGTTCACTATGTACGAGGACCCTAATTTCCTCTGCCAGGAGGTTAATACTGAATGGATAGATATTCCAACGAGATATTAAACTCAATTCTATTTTGAAATCAACACCAAAATGGATGCTGGATCCCAGATTCACTGAGTCTGTCCATATGTGTAAATGGAACAATATATGTGCACTTAAAATGGTCTACATGAAGGAGTGACCCGAAATCCCTCGATACAAGTGCCTCTGACTTTATTGCTGAACATTTTTGGAGGCTTCATATGATTTAGCAAAAAATGCATGCTTTTTTTATTTTGCACCATGTTTATGAAAAGCAGCAAAGATTGTGGAGAAGAGTGTATTCTCAAAGACTCTTCAAAGCCAAAGATTCATAAAGATGTCAGACATTTTAATGCGCACGGACAATAAGATCAGAGAGACGGCTCAGTTCTAATCGCCGTCGTCCCTTCTTTCTCTCAATAACGGCTTAATTACATCTGAAGCCAGAACAGTGGAAGTGTGATGAGATGAGTGTGTGTGTGAGACAGATGGCTGCATTGCTGCACTCTGCCCTGCTCCAACAACTTCAGAGGGAGCTTGTGTATGTATGTGTGTGTGTGTGTGTGTGTGTGTGTGTAGGAAGCAGATGGCCAAAGGTGTGTTTAATATTCACACAGGGAAAGGCAGAGTCATCGCTACACACGGATGTTCACACAGAGTGACAAGGTTTAGTGTACACACACACACACCCTCAAAAAAGATTTATCAGGTGATGAATAGTGTCTGAGAGGATAGATGTAAACCCCCCCCCACACACACACTTGTTTGATGGTGTGATTTTCAGTGTAATTTTGAAGAGCATATTAAAAGAATGGGTATTAAAAAAAAAAATAAAAACAAGAATCCAAAAAGATGCCGCAACCCTGACGACCCAGGAGCAGGTTTTTTTTTTTTTTTTGCAGCTCTGTAACAGCGCCCCCACCTGTAAAACAGTACAAACTGCTCAGTAACACTAATGCTGCATCACTATGAGGGATGAAAGGAATAAATATGCACTCAGACTTAAAACAGACTCATGCTTAAGTGATGCATAATTAAAATCCATGATATGAGGATGCTCATTAATATTCACTTGCAGATGGAAGAAGACCACAGACTTGTACAAGCATAAAAACTCGACACATGAAAAAAGAATGTAATAACACACCAAATGAAATCAGTGTTTTATAAATACAATTATGCTCAACACTGGCAAAATAGTAGTGATATTAATATTAGCATATAATACCAAACAAGTGTCAATTCAATAATATATTGAGCGTATGTAAATGATACACACACACACTATTTGTTTTGTAAAAGAAAGGTTTTAGTGGAGCTACAGGTGAATATGCAAAAATATCTCTTTTTATAGTGGTGCTGTAGGACTCCTGAATTTAGAATCTCTGCTTCAGGATTGTGTGTATATTCAGAAGGTAGCTGCAGTGCAATTCAGTAATAAATGTACAGGGACAGTGCAATAGTACACAAAGTTCCCAGAACAACAGGGATTGTTTCAGACGAAAGTTCGCCATCGCTCGTGCGATGAGTGCAGTAAGACATGTCTTGATTTCCGGGAACAACTCTGAGCACCACTCGATATTTCTCCAAGCCTTTCTCATTATACAGTATATTTAACACTAAGGGATGTATGTCATATATATATATATATATACATTCTCATCTGAGGATTTTTCTGTCAATAAGAATCAGTCTGGAAGTGTTTTTCCACTGTGGTTGTTTCGGTTTGCTCATGTTTTGTCTGGAAGACGGAAGGTGTTTAGCTGATCCTAATCATTCTTTCTCTACAAAGGATTGCCCATAGCTAACCCTGGCATCGTACAATGTGGTGAATATTTAGAATAATTACAATATTTAAATATATAATTAGAATATTTATATAAGTCATTAAATAGCTTTGTTGAAAACTGCATGATATCACTTGCTTAGAAAGCTCTGGATAAGCAACTAAGATGTCTGAATAGCAATAACATGTCAGCTATACCCTTTTATTCCTATACATACCCACACCACTACTTCCTTACTGTATGAACCAGTTAATGGTCATAAATATAGGATTCAACCACTTAAATTGAGTATAGATCCTTACTGGCACTCTTTCCTCTTTTGACTAGTGCAGAAGACTCAGATGAGATACATCTACTTTGAAGTTTAGACATCGAGAATAATCGCACACGTCTCTGTTTAAGTGTCTAGACACGTTTCTCAGTGACTGTTTTTAAACAAGTCGTGATGTGGGCAGAGAGAATGACATTTAAAAGTCTCTAGATACTTTTCCTTCTGATCTGACCCAGCTAGACCTGTAGTCTAGACTCTGGCCTGATGAGAAGCCTTCAGCTAAATCATTCGCACAAATCCATGTGATCTGCCAACAGGGCTTCTGCTACAGAAGCTGTACTTGCTTAGAAACACTTGAGCGTGAAGTAAGAAAACAGGCATATTATTTTTTCATTTTCATTAATCGACTCTGCTACAGTATTTAACCAAGAAATCGGTTCAGAAATACTTCACTGGCTCTTCATCAAGACTGTGGTTCACCATCTGACAACCCTAGAGCACATCATTGGAGACGCAACTATTTCAGCTTATAATGTAGACAATGGCTTAAACCCAATTCTTACAACAAGGTAAGATAATATTGAGAAATAATTTGTCTAGTGGTTCATAAAATCGTGAGAAAAATTGCTTGCATCAATCATTCCATTAAGACCTATCAAACTAAAACCTGGTTTCCTCCACTAGGAAGAAAAGAATGGGAAAGATGGGTCTCTTAAAAAGGTAAGAACTTCAAGCATACTCAATATTTCTTTTCTTTTCGAAAGATAATCAATTTTGAAAAAACAGTGGAACATTTGTCATTTTTCCTCACCCAAAGCTTTCACACAGAATCCGCATCATTACAGTAAACAGTAACTCTTCTGGCTCTTAACTGTTTTTAGTGGAATTTCTTTTCTAATTCTGTTATAATTATAATCTTTTGCCATATTGTACCTCAGTCAAATAATTTCCCAAATAATTTCTCTGTGGTGTCACCCAGATGAATCTGGTTCCTCTCATAGATTCTTCCTAATATTATATCAGAGAGCTTTCCCTTGCCCTGGTCATCACAGTGTTGCTCATTAAGGATAAGTTTAATAGGACAAAAATTAAATAATTTTAAATTGATGCTTTATTTCTGTAAAGCTGCTTTGTGAAAATGACCATTCTTCTTTAGCTACACCAATACCTGATGAGCTGGTATGAGTAAAACCGATCTCCTTGGATTTTCACACAAAAAAACAAGACATCCTGTGTGCAGACGATCTGCAGATTGATACACCTTGATGAAGAGTGAGCTCAGAGGATGAATATAGAATACCATGGCTATAAGAACTCAAACAATTAGTATTTACAATTGTGAAAAGCATCTCAAATTTTGCAACACAATAAAACCTTGAATTTAGACCTACAGCTTTAGAAGTGCATATCAGGTTCCACTCTGCTCAGCTAACAACAGGAATCTGAGGCTTTCAAAAGCATATATTCAGAGGAAACAAAAATCACCTTCAACTGTCCGGTTCAGGTTAGTCTAAACCTGTAATAGTCTCAGACTTTTGTTCCTGGCTGACAAGAGTGAAACCCTTCTGTGTTCTTTTGTTGTAGTAGCCCATCCATCCCACGCTTTGATGTTTGGTGCATGCCGAGATGCTTTTCTCCCATCACGGTTTCAGAGTGATTATTTGAGCGACTATATCCTTCCTGGCAGCTAGAATCAATCTGACCTTTTTCCACTGACCCCTTTCTATCGAAGCGTTTTCACCACCAGGACTACTCAATCAATGTTTTCTATAGTTTGCACCCTACTGTTTCAAGACTGTTGTGAGCGAAAATCCCAGAAGATCAGCGGTTCCCAAAATACTAAAACCACTACTTCTGGTACCAACATCCATGCTACAATTAAAGTCACAAATCATATTTTTTTCTTGACTCTGATGTTTGACCTGAACATTCACCTGTATCTTCATGCTTTCTTGACATTGCCCATCTGCTACCTGATTGGCCGACTGGTTGACTGCATGAAGGAATGTGCAGGTGTACAGTTGTTCCTAATGAAGTGCATAATCTTATATAATCTATAATCTTATTTTTAAAAGACGTATACAGCAAATTTGAAAAAAAAATATTGATGACAGATTATTATAGGATGTCCTAATGAATGTTATGTGCAGTACAAGAAGCTTTCTGTGCATTTCCATACAAATTAGACACTTCAAACAAATGTCCTATATTTCTAATTCAGTCATTTCAGAAAACACAATCGGGTAAATGCCATTTTTATTGGTATTCGAAACCATTCAGTAAACAATGCCGAGGGGACTTTTTTTTTTTTTTCTTCATTTAATAAATGCACCAAAATCCTGTAATTATATGGTTGAGTAAGATGTTCAGGGGTAACAGAACAAGAAAATTGGTGTTAACAATTATGACAGAGCTATGCCTCTGCGGTTGTGGGAAGAGCTTGTACGTACAAAGTCTTCGTGTTCAGGTTCTTCAGAGATGTCTCAGTGAATTCTGAAATAAATAAATAAAAAATAATACAAATAAATATACTACGTTTAATTTCAAATCTTTACAAAAAAACAAAAAAAAAACCCATCTGAAACAAAGATCAGGCTTTTAGAGCCTAGCATGTGTGTATTAGTTTTGATCATCCAGCACATCCTTTGGTTCAGTTTTATTTCCAACAGGTTCAGAAACGCAGCATTGTACACGCCATTGGATTCAAATTGAAATACGCTTTAAAATCGATTTCTAAGACAAATGGAAAGAGTGAATTCATGTATAGATGGACTTTTAATATGCCGCTTGACGTAAATATAAAATAAATAATTCCCCCAAAGCAAGTAGCTTTCATATGAAAGCAGTGTGTTGCTCAGTTATTTTAGGAACTTTATAAAAAGCTTCTTAGTAGTTCCTTCTCATGAAGCTGATTGAAACAATGCCAAGTGAGTGTGTGTGAGGCATTTTAAAGGATGTTTCCAAACTCAATCTTTTCTTGGTTGCTGCACGATCCCATTTATGTTTTTCATACTGTTAATGCTGTCGTAGTTATTCGTAAGTGCAAAGTAAAATAAAGAGGACATCTTATGTGCAGGTGTGTTGCATGACTTTTTATATTGAACTTACTAGAAATAAATTCAAAAAAACTAGAAATTATCGGTTTAGGCTACAGGTTGAAAATATATAATACTGTATATAAAAATATAAATAAAGGCATCTGTGCGTCATATTACACAGATCATCAGATGCTTAAACATGGAACATTTGTAGAAGTGGGTGTTTTTTATTCTTTTGCTGGAAGGAGCAAGTGGTCGTGGGAAATAGAAAAGCTGTGATGATTACCACAGCGCCACCGGTACACCAGTTTGGGTGTCGAGAGAGACGTTTACAGTCACTTATTCGTACATCTTCATTGACTGCTTTTATCCTGGTCGGAGAAGCCGTTGCTTACTTTTGTTAGTGTGTATAACGAATGTGTATGAGGAAAGTTGATTGCACGAGTGGGTGAGTTTGGAGAGCTCAGGGAGAAAGAAGGAGCTGGATTAAAAAAAATCAATAAATAAAAATAAAAAGGGAAAAAAAAAGAGTAAATGATACAATTCACCTTAACTTTCCATTAACACTGTAGCACTTGGCTACACTTCCTCAAGTCTAAAATATAACCAATGCAGTTTTTACCTCTCCATTTTTTCAATTTTTGCACACAGTCTCACAGTGTCAGAAAACAAATCAAGTAGGATGTGTGGAGAATTCATTTTTTGTTTAGAGAATTGGTCATTGCTTTTTTTTCAAAATTTTCTTTTTCTTTTAAGATGCTAAGTCTAAACATTAGCATCTTCAGTTAGAAAATAAGAAGTAAGAGTGTTTTCCCGTTTTGCTCAGGCAAAGACTCGTGCTTAACTCTGTGGCAGCCTGAACAGCTGAACGAAAGAAAAAGCTTCAGGGATGTGACCCACTTTCAGTGAGCCGCCAATAAAATAAACACATACTTCATCATTATCGGGCTGAAGACAGAATGCTGACTATCAAAACTCTGTAATAGATGTTTGTATTTCTTTCATTTTAGATAAGAAGAGATAGGAACTTAAAATGCTGTGGAATATCAGAGGTAAATATCAGAGGAAAAGAGCAATCATGCAATAAAATATATAATTTTGACAACTTAAGTGAAAAAAAAAGAATAAACATTTAAAATTTAAACACTTGTGCAACAGAAAATGAACAAAACCACCTAAAAGTTTGAAAAAAGAGCAAAGAAGGCCAAAAAACCCCCCTAAGCATGAGATAAACAAACATGATACCTATTAGTCAGCCCAAGTAATTAGGAGGCATCGTAAAGCTTCTCATAGAAACACAAAGATGCCCAGGAGACACACTGTAATTTACTGGATTATAGAGAAAATCCCTCACAATACTTGGAAAGTAGAAGCCATTAAGCATGTCAGCCCTCGTGTGTCCCGTTAATCACCAGCAAATACTGAGCATGGCAAAGTCACTCACTGCTTTCCTTCATGTCTTATTAAGAATCTTTTTTTTTTTTGGTTATGAGAAGTAAAAATACAAATAAAAATGACAAACAAGTTACACATTATTCTCCCCAATTTTGTGATGCAACAATACATTTAAGTTACTTAAAATGTTAAAGTTTACACTAAATAACTCAACTAAAGAAGTGTCAGGGGATGATAATTAACCCCCAGTACATGAATTATGTGTTGCTATTTAACAGCTCATTTCAGACTAAATTCATATTTTGAATTTGTGAACTCTGAATAAATATATATTAGAGATGTACTAGAGTAAAACCCTATTGTACGAGCAAACGGAGATACGAGCTACCTTACAAAAATTTTACCCTATTTCACTAGCAAATTTCGAAGGAACGAGCAAACCCACGCTGCCGGTTCCCCATTTTCACAGAAAGACAGTGTCTGTTACACGGTGTAACGGGTGAAATATGTTGTGGCTCCTTTAAGAGAAGAGCGGCATTTCGGGAATAGGCTGCCGCTGCATTTTTTCCCGGTATTACTGCGTGTGTGCAAGACCGAGGAATATGTCCTTATTATTTTCTGATGCTCATTTTCAAGTTTCTTTGACTAACCCGTAACGCTGTTGCCAAGAAAAATAAAAAAGCACGAGTTTTGGAAACATGTCTGTGCTTATATGATTTCTGTTGCAACTGGAGTTATCGAGCTCTCCCATTAAGCGTGGTGAGCGTGGTGCGCGTCTTACACTCGCAATCAACCACTACCACATGAGGAAGTGTTAAATTATGTTTACATTACGGTAATTTGCGGTGTATTTGTCTGTTAAAATAGGCTACAAATACTTTTTAGTGCAGAAATAAGCGATCGAATGAGATCTCGGAACGGATTAAATCACTTTCACATTCATTCTTATGGGGAAAATTAGTACGAAAGTACAAGCAAATGGACCTACGAGCAATTTTTAAGAACGAATTATGCTCGTCCAAGGGGTTTTACTGCATTACGTACCTCAGTTTTCAGTTCAATTCACGGTTCAGTTCAATTTCGGTACAGTTAGTTTATTTTAAAATGCGTGCTTGGTTAAATAATATATAAATTAATATTTCATAATGTTGGATATTTTAAAAAAAATAAAATATAAAAATACAATAAAATATATCAAATTCATGCAATACACTTATTATATTGATTAAATTCTGTAATAGATTAAACTGGCACAAATTAAATTGATTAAATAAATTTAAATATTGGTAACATTTTATTTAAACAGTTTAAACAGTGTGTGTGCGTGTGTGTAAGTGTGTTTTTACATTTAATATAACATTTTCTAAGGATATGATCTACTTAACTGTTCTACTTATTTTGGCATACTTTAACAAATGCCTTCATTCCATACATCCTTCATTCATTCACTTACTGATTAGCGAAATTGTAAAGATTTTCTTCTTTTGAGATCATAGAAATAAAAATTGGATATACTTTGGAGAAGTTAATGTGCAGCTTGTATAGCAGTACAGATTTAGTGTCTGCTATATAATAAGCGGGAGCTTCAGCTTCTGCAACCTCTAAAGCAATACTGCAGCACTCGTGTTTTTTTTTAAGCAGCTTCTGCACCTGACGCAGAGCACGAGGACTCAACTTCTTTGATGGACCCTTGTGAAGCCTGTTCCAAGTGGAACCCGTCTCGGAAAACCTCTGTATGACCCTGGCCACTGTACTGTAACTCAGTTTCAGGGTGTTACCGATCTTCTTATAGCCTAGACCATCTTTGTTGAGAGCAACATTTCTAATTCACAAATCCTCTTTGTTCTTTACCATGAGGTGCCATGTTGAACATCCAGTGGTCAGTATGAGAGGATTGTACACAAAGCACAAAAATTTAACTGCTCTGATACAAGATACACAATTTTATGTTGTCAAACAAAAACATGAAAATGATGAAGAGGACATGTGGCTTGTCATGGTTACATGACATACAGCTGTTATCACTTAGGGCAGGGGTCACCAACCTTTTTTGAAACAGAGCTACTTCTTGGGTACCGATTAATGTGAAGGGCTACCAGTTTGATACACACAAGTCGAAATAACACTGTTCTGAAATAAATTTGCTCAATTAAAATGTATTTATGTGTTATTAATAATTTATGATATTTATCTATATCCAGTCATCTATATTTTAATATGGTCATTTTCAAATGCACACCAGTGCAAGTGTAATAAAAAAAAAAAAATAGCAACAAAAACAATTTGATGTAGCTCACTGATAAGTGGCACTATGGTGAGCTATTTTTTAGAAAAGGGCACCGTGTTGGTGACCCCTGACTTAGGGTGTACTCACTTTTGTTGCCAGCTATTTAGACAATAATGGCTGTTAATATGTTGAGTTGTTTTCAAGGGACAGGAAATCTGTACTGTTATACAAGCTGAACATTGACTATTCTAAGATATACCCAAGTGTCATTTCTATAGTATTGCTCCTAGAGAAGATCTACTACTAAGAAAACACTCCTAATAGCAACTCATTAGGTGTATAAAAGACACCAGAACTTCCAGTCAGTCAGTCATTCATTTATCGTCCAATTCTTGTGCTTTTTCCTTTTATCGAGTTTGTTGCAAAGGACAGGGTGTTTTTTCAACATTTTTGACAGGCACTCTATATTCAAAGCCGTATAAGAGAAGTGAAACATGAGAAAGCATAGACATTAGGGCAGAATCCTTTTGTTATACACACAGGTCTAGATTAGACGGAAAATGCAATGTGTAGTAAATGGCAAATATAATGGCGACCTAAATAATCATCCACATCCCTTCCAGTTGGCAGAATGTACAGTTGTCTATTATTTAGGGTGTATGGAGTAAACTTCTTGTACCTTCTCTGAGATCCTCGTCCATATAGAGTTTAATCTTCCTTCCTCTAAGTCCAAACACTTTAGCAGTTTCGGTGATCAGGGCTGTGGGCTGGAGGCTATTTTGACCCACAGGATTAGCGAGCAGCAATGTGCCGACATCACCACTCTGGCACTCTGAGGATGAAATTCTTAGTGTTAAACTACTAATATGACAAATACACAGATATACCATTAGTAGATTAATTACCAGATTCATATCACATTTTATAATACATAGAAATAAATACTGTTGTACCGACACTTGGGCCAGTTGTGTGTGAAATTAATAGAAAACAGTCTACAAGCTTTGTTGGTTTTTAACTAAAGAAATATGCTACACCAGAGCCAGAATTCTGAGCCGGACAGGAATTAAAATGTTTATTGATGGAAATTCATTAATACTGGTGTATTGTGACAGTGCCCAATATCTGACAAAAATAACATGCATTAATGCAGTTTAATAAGATCAGCAGGAACAATTCACAATGCTGTATATAGAGTTACACATTATTCCTATGAGAAATAATACTAAACACTGCAATTCTGATTGCAACCTGCAAAAGTATAGTGTCCATAAAAAAATATTAATACAAAAAACAAACAAACAAACAAAAAAACGGCCATATTTATTTACATGGACCTGCCACTTTATCAGAAATGCGTACACATTCATTCAGTTATCTCATCGGCTGATCATTTGGCAGCAGCAAAGAAAAAAAATAGCGAATACAGGTCTAGCGCTGTTCATGTCAAAATCGGAATATGGGAAAAAGTGACTTTAACTGTGCTGTGGGTGTTCGTGACTGACAAGCTTGTCTAAGTATTTTAGAAACTGCTGAGCTTCTGGGATTTTCCACATGCAACAGTCTCAGGGTTTAAACAGGGTTTAAACAGAATGGTGCGGAAAACAAAAATCAGCCTGTGAGCAGATCGTATACAGGCTAATGAGAAAGGATAATAAAAGAGTCTACAGTAGCTCAAATACGCACTATATAGAAGCTTGGTGAGCAGAAAGCCATCTCGTAATGCACAACACAAATCGCAGATTTCTGTTTTTGGCTGAATGGAACCTGATGTGGTGATCTGATGTTGTAGCTTATCCACCTCGAGGCTTGCTGAGGAACGTTTATGTTCACAAAAATTACAAAGAATGACTAGATCAGTTACAATATCCTACCTAGCAGCTTGACCCAATCTGGCCATTTTCCTCTGACCTTTCTTATCAACTCGGTGTTTCCACCCACAGCACTGCTGCTCACTCAATACTTGTTTGTTTTGCGCACCATTCTGAGTAAACTTCGAAGACTGTTGGTCCCAGGAGATTCTACAATACTCAACTTGGCCCATCTGTGCCGAGCATCCAGGCTACAATTAAAGTCTGAGAATACACTTCTTCCCCGTTCTATTTGACATGAAAATTCACTTCTTAAACTTATAAACCTGTATCTGCATGAATTTATGATTTCTACCTCATCATTAGTAATAATGTGGACAGTCAGATTATACGTCTGATAATTAGATGTAAAAAGTGGTCAAGAAAGCAAAGGAATGCTCTATGAAAGAGTAGCAGCTGGTGTATTATTAATTGCGTCAGGCAGGAGATACAGTATAATGTAATCTAAAAATCTGTACCCAATGTATATAAAAAGAGAAAGTTCTTTATTAGATTTCCCACTACCACCAAGCAGCCACTGTTGGTGCTTTGAGAAACCCTTAACTGCTCGGTTTTATAAATTAGATAATAGTTGCTCGGGATCAGGGCTCTAATAGTGTAAATGGGGGGAAAAAAAGGTTTAATAGGTATTTTAGTTTATTTGTATTTAATGTATTTGTATTTAAATGTATTTCTCTATTACAAACTTTATTGATCTTTATGTACATATTTCTGCTCTATTCACTTGAATGAAAAAAAGAATACCGTATTTTCCGGACTATAAGCCGCTACCTTTTTCCCACGCTTTGGACCCTTAAACAAGGAAGCGGCTAATTTATGGATTTTACCGGGGTTTTCCCGGTTTCACAAACTTCAAGCCAAAAAACCGAGCCCCATAACATTACACCAATGAAATTGCCGAACAGGTTCAGGTGAACCAATGAAATTTTTTATATTAAATTATCAATATGGATGATGTTCCTCTGACGTTTGACCTCTCGCTCACTCGGACTGTCAACAGGAAATGCGAATCATTCTTCACGCTGAAAACAACCGGGCATGAAAAAATGCACTTTACCTGTGTTCTGAGCTGCACGGCATCGGGAGAAAAGCTTCACCGATGGTGATTTTTAAACGCACGACGATGCCAAAAGCTAAACTCCCGAGAGAAATTGTTGTGAAAGGAAGGAGGAAGACAGTGAACAATGACTTTCTTGGTAGGCTACTGTTTAGATACAAGCAGTGTTACAGACACTGTCTTTCATTAAAGCCTGTGTAAAGTTCATTAGTTTCAATGTAGGCATTTGAAACATTTGTGTGTGCGCTTAATAGTCCGGAAATGACGGTATTTAAACACTCAAGCGATTCCAAAATACAATTCCAGAAAAACAGCCCTACTGTTATCTCAGTCTCTATAGATTGTGTGTTTGTGCTTACATAAAAAAAGATTGAATTATTAGCATATTTGCTTTACTGTGCCATAGCTGGATTTAGATGGATTTGTCCTATTTGCTAAGGTCTGGACTGAGCATCAATCTGACTAAATACAAAGGAGTATTAAATAAAAAAAAAAGGTGATGTACCTGCAGGACGTGCATTGAGGAGTTGCAGGTTGATGTAAGGACACAGCAGAGAGTCCGAGACATTTTTATCTGTAGGACGAACTCCTGACGTCACACACAAAGTGTTCCCACTCAGAGCCAGGAGATCACTGCTGTTCTTCAGCTCTGTAAACAAACACAATCACAGTGAACTGGAGTCATTTGCATCACAATTGCTTTTTAATGGATCTTGCTACCATTCAATCATCATCATCATCATCGCTCTCTCTGTTTTAAACGCGTTCATTTGGTCAATGCTTTTTTCCAAAGCAATTTACAGTAAGGCAGGATCCAATCTAAGCCTTTAAATGAGCAATTAAGGGTTAAGGGCCTTACTCAAAGACTCAAGATCATCATTTCCCAGGCTTCTTTGGGGTGAACTAAGGTTGCACAATTTGTTTTTGTGTACTGAACTATATTTTAGTAAGTTGATAGAATTCAAGGGTTCATTCTCCTCTGCAAAATAACCCTTTTAAGGAAAGTGCTTTCTGTTGTTACAGACACACAGTGAGAGTACCTTCGAGAGCTTGTATTTACTTCAATGTACGCAGAAACAGCAACATTTTGCTATGTACAGTGGTAATGAAAATGTCTTACACAATTTAAATACTTAAGAAATTTTTTTTTCTACTATCCACCACTTTACATCACCAAATGGATTAAAGTTCTGCCAAAGACCAGTCAGACTCCCACCCCCGATAAAACAATGACCGACAGGCACACGGCTTAACTCCAAAAAGATTAAAGATAAAAATTTTAAATTTGTAAAAATAAGAGTTCAGTCTGGTATGATTTAAAATGTTGTTTTCGTCGTTAATCACCGATAAACTGAACTCGCTACTTGTGGCGAAAGACAATATTTTCAATGATGAACATTGTGGTACGTCGTTTAACTGATTATTGGTACATCAAGTTCTAATTAAGTGTTTGTAGACATTCACTGAGCTCGTCAACAGCAGTTTCTTCCCTCATCTTCCACTCCTCTCATTAACGCCTCTGTTGTGTCGCCATCATCATAGCCTTCCATCTGTTGTGCTGGCAGCAGGAGTCCTGCTTCATGTTAATCAATTGTGTTTTGTTTTTTGATGAGAAAAACAACATCAGGAAAGGAAAACACAGCGCTGTTATCAAACACTCAGGCCAGTTACACAAGCCTGCACTATGATTAATATCCGTCCTCAGTGACTGTCAATAGACCAACCATCAGTGAATGATTTATTACACACAACAACTGAAGCAACCATAAAAGTAAACAGCGCTCAGGTCATGGTTTAATACTTAATGTTTAATTATGGGAGTGGGTGTGTGATAGATCATACATTTTGGGACTGTACAGGTTTCATATCAAAATTACTGCCAGGTCTTCACAAGAGCACCAGGGAGAGATAATAGCTTAGTGGTTCAGGTGTTCGCCATTGGATCTAAAGGTTGTGAGTTCAAAACCCAGCCACACCAAGTTGCCACTGCTGGGCTCCTGAGCAAGGCCCTTAACCCCATAGCTGCTCAGTTGTATGAATATGTATGAAAATGTATGTCGCTCTGGATAAGCGCATCTGCCAAATGCAATAAATGTAAATGTTCAATTTAATAGAAACAACTGGACATCAGCCAATCATGTAGCAGCCATGTCTTAATTATACTGATGTTAACACAATTGAATAAGTGAATACATAAACAGGTGTGCAGGTGTCCCCATTCAAGTGAGTGGTGTGGGTATATTTTAACAATGACTACAAAATTTGTATTGTTCTTTTTCATCATCATGGCAGGAAGTCAAAAGTCAATCGTAAATTGAATTTCACTAATTCACTACAGAAATGTTTAAGGAAAAGGGCACTCATTGTTGAATTTCTGGCATAGATTGTTGAAAATTTTGAATGGAACTGGTTTTACTCACTGGATTTATTTAACTATAAGAGGCCTTTTGATAATTTTACTCAATTTTTTGCAATTTTACTAAACAATGTGCTACACTGTTGTACTAGTCTTTAATATGCTTTTGTAAGAGTTTTAGGCATATTTATATTTCGGAAGATGGAGAAGTGACAGATTGGATTGTGTCTCCTGAGACCTTACTACATTCCCTTATCTCCAAAACACACAAGCACACACAGAAAAAGATGAGAGAGGAAGAGGTAAGAGAAAGGGAGAAAGACAGAGAGAGAGAGAGAGAGAGAGAGAGAGAGAGAGAGAGAGAGAGAGAGAGAGAGAGAGAGAGAGAAAACGCTCCAGTCACTAGAGCAGAACCTCTTTGGCAGGTACATGTCCCTCACTAGGGGCCACATAAACAACCAGAGTGTAAAACAGATAAACAGATGTCAAGCTTTAAAAAACACACAAAAAAAAAAAAAAAAAAAAAAAAAAAAAAAGATCCACAATTTCCCAACATTGCAAAGTGAGTTACATTAAAAAGTACACAAAACTACTAAAAAGCATACAAATGAATAAGAAAATGAACTCATTCATGTGAAAAATAAAACATTCGGATACAAATATGATTAAGAACATGCAAAACTCGCCCTCACAGTAACCTGAGCTCATGATCACAACTGAATTCTGGAGAATTCGGGATCGTCTGAATAATAACACTGTCATATATAAATATATATGAAATAAACGCTTATGATTATTGTTGCAGCTGAATAGAAATGGAAAAGGGAATGAAATACTCTGAGCTATTCTATCGAGCAGGAACGCTGAATGGAACAATGCTTACTTTTATTTCTGTAAAAATCTATCTACATGTTTACCCACACAGCTTAAGCATGTAAAGAAACCAAAGGAAAAAAGCTTATTTCCTGCCCAATTATTTGTTACAGGACCATTAAAAGCTTGATATTTTGACATTATTGGGACTTTTTTTCCCCCCAGAGGAGACTATTGTGATGCACAGTGCCATACTTTTAATTGCCTGGACACCTAAAACATAGTCAACAAATATTATATACTGCAAATTAGCTGGTCAAGTGTATTAATGCAAACAACAAAACTAAATGTAACAAAAAAACAAACAAAAAAAAGAAACGGCATGTTTTTTCTTCTATGCTTCAATAAAAAAAAGCCAGTATTTAATTTTTCTTAATACTTTTAACCTTAATGCCACCTCATGTTTCTGATTATAATGTGTGTAGTACAGCAGGTGTGTTAAGTTTTAATAAATGTCAATAAGATTTTTTTGTTTTTAACTAATATAAGCGTTTGGCTACAATGGTTTAAATCTACAATTGCCATGATCAGTTTGCACTTAAGCATCCATCAGTAAACATAATCTCAACTATAATGGAACTATAATGGATGGACATTTGGTGTCACCCAAATAAGGATAGTTTCTCTTTTGAGACAAAAATTTATATTCGTAATCGATTTATTTCTGTAAAGCTGCTTTGGTACATTGACAGTTCAAAGATTAATGTCATCCAAATATCAATATATGAATTATAAATAAAAAAATGAGCCGTGGTTTGAAATTAGTAATAGATGGAGGACTGAGTGTTACAGAAGCTCATCATCATTTATATACACTTTCTACCTCTCACAGCATGTGATGTTCTGGGTAAAATTCCTCAAAATTCCTCCTTCATTGCTGGGGAGTTTCTTTTATTTGGGTTTGTTTCACTTTTTTGCCCATTTTCTTTCCATGATCCCCCCCCCCCCCCCCCCTTCCTCTTTCTCTCAATTCACATCACTTCAATCTAATAAAATTTTATTCGGTCTTCAGTCTATTTTTTTCTCAAAATAAATTCATTGCCTCTTTCCTACTGGATATTCCACGTATTTTTTTTCAATCTCTTAATTGTTCTTTGGCTGTATTTCTCAATTGACATTCATTATTTTGTCTTGATGATTAAGGGAAATGTTTGACATTTCTTGTGAAGTGAAATCAGGTCTGTTTTATTGAATGTATCTGTGGCCGCTACTGACACAGGAAGTGCATACATCAGATTTACTCAGAAATGCACGCCAGTGCTTGATTTGAATGCCCTTGAAATATCTTAACACTGAAACCAATATCTTCATCAAACCTTTATAAACCTTTTAAAATGGGGCTCTAAAATGCTTAACAAACCAGAAAAAACTGACAATACCCCCATCTACAAACAAACTGACCCACTAAAGGACTTAATACAACTAAATAATACTGATGAGTAACAGGAGCAATTATTGGATGCAATATGCAAAACACTCAGTATGATCCAATACACTGCTCTAGTGCATGATGTGTATTATTGCATGAATTTGAAACTGTCCAGTGAATTATTGCTATAATACAAATAATGATGTACTAAAAAAATCTTACCAGTAGCCTCGTTGAAAACAGCCAAAGGAGTTTCGTTGAGGTTAAAAATGCTGCGGCAAACCATTTTAAGCTTCTCCACATCCAGTCTGTTGTCTCCCCGAGGATTTTCCAGCAGGACCATTCCCTCTGAACAAAAGACAAAACAAGTTAGTCTGAGTTACTATAAATTATGCACAGGGAAAATAAGGCAATCTTAATAATTTGTTTATTTTTTTTATAAGATTACAAGAAAACCAAGTATAATACCGTTATATACCTATTTGTGGACATCTTACTCATTTCAGGTTTCTAAAAATAAATGCTTAAAATGAATGGAACTATTAGCCAATATAACACAGAATGGCATAAAACAGATTTAATAATTGAATAGTTCCATTTTTTTTTTTTTTTGCATGCTTATATTAAATGTCTATTACCAGTTAAATTTGACATTTTCATTTATGGGATTTAGTACACAGCCTTATCCAGAGCGACTTACAATTATCTAATTTATACAACACAATGCAGTTGAGGGTTAAAGGTTAATTCTCTGTCCAGGGAATTATTGCTAATTCTACTCGTCGGGTGGTTGGAGGAGAGTGTGTGTCACAAACTCTTTTTTTTTAATGAACCTTTACATATTTAGTATTTAGTAGTTTTTATTGCATGCCTGATTGATTATGTTTATCCATCCATCCATCCATACATCCATCCCTCTTTTTTCAATGTCCACTGAGACATAGAATACTATCACACCAGCTTCACCCAACCTACAGTGAAGGTGTTATTGCTGAATCATCCACCACCCAAATAATATCCCCATTTATGGAAGTTTCTTTCATTCTACCGATAATGTACTAGCTATTTCAGGTTGACACGTCGTGTATCTCTTTACCTTGTTGCTTATTGTTAAGATTGACACGGATGTTGATGTGAGCGCATGCAGGGCCGGTGAGTGCCGCTCTGGAGACCGCTGCTCCCTTAATGATGGTCAGATCCAAGTCGCAACCTTTCAACTACACCCAAAACACAACATATCATACACTCAACATCCAAGTCGAAAACATCACCATTCACAATATATGATGGACGCCTGAATGCACATAACTGCATTAAATATCATTTGTAAGCTGTTGCTTTACACTGAAACACTTTTAAACGGAACTTAGGCGTCCGAAAAACTAGAATAGAATAGAATAGAATAGAATAGCCTTTATATTTCATATATACATTACAGCACAGTGAAATTCTTCACAAATCAGCTGGGGTTAGAATGCAGGCTCAGCCATGATACGGCACCCCTGGAGCACAGAGGGTTAAGGGACTTGCTCAAGGGTCCAAGAGTTTCAGTTTGGCCATTTTAGGGCTTGAACCCCCGACCTTCCAATCAGTAACACAGAGCTTTATCCACTGAGCTACTACTGCCCCAATTTTTTTTTTAAATAGAAAAAAGTATTTTTTTTAAAGACTATAATAGATATAAAAAAAATAATTAAAATAACCTCACCTGAGTTTTCTCTTGGACGATCACACTGGCGTTCTTGGGAACGGGATACAGCTTTAGAGGAGCTTTTATAGTGGCAAAGATGAAGTCGGAATGAGCTTGGATCACTTTGTCGAGGTAATCACCTGCAGGCTCTGAGCTGTAGTACACAGTGATCTCGTCAGATGGGACCAGATGACCCTTGAGAGAAAGAGACATAGCAAACATTACTCGAATCCTAATAACCCCCATCAGCTCTACTATATTGGAAACATTTGCTTTTATTATTAACAGGTGAATCCATTCCGTGTACGAAGACTTTCATGCTCAACAGGCCAACAGCCAGGACTTCGTGGCAGTGCTGAGGTATAAATGTGAAATGTTCTGGCCACAGAAAACTCCTGCCTCGTTTGGTGAGGAGAAATGTTTGTGTAGCCGACACGTTCATGCCATTTTTATCTTTGAATTTAAAAGAGATAAGACATGAATTGAAGTGTCTGTATATAAATAATTATTTCTTCAAACCAGCTTTTTTATTTTTCATTCCTTAAGCTTGTATTATTTTAAGCAGTTTTTAATTCACTTTATTTCAGTGAATATTAATTAAGTAGATTACTTTTCTACACAGGTTTCTTCACAAATCAGCCAGAATGGTGGTGCATTATCCTTTTATTTACTACAGTGTATAAACTACAGTTATATATATATATAAAAAAAAAAATCATAAACAGAGTTTCTGCACCACTCAACCCCCAACAATCAGTGCCTCCCTTTAAAGAAAGGATAACAAAAACTCTAATTCCCTCCCATGGAAAATTCCTCCTGGTTTTTTTTTTTTTTCCAGGGTTTCAATAAGAAAGGAATTCAGGTTTGGCTTTTGGCCAGAGACTCCCTACCCCTTCACATGTACAGAACATATATGGCATGCACCAGGCAGCAGGCTGGAATGGAAAATAAAAAGTTTGTTTATTAATGAAGGGGGGAAGAAAAGGAGGGCAGAAGGAAATCCGTCTTACTTTCCTGATCTCCATAACACTTCAAAAAGCAGCATATGTCTCCGAGTGGACTGGGTAATTAAGCTTATTAAGCCTGCTCTGGTCCATGTACATGTAATTCTGGAGTGGAAAATAAAGCGTTTTTTTTTTTTTTCTTTCTTTCTTTCTTAGCAGTACTACAAGCCTGGGAAAGTAAAATGAGCCAGACCCCAAGAGGGAAGAGAAAGACAAACATACACTGGGTGGAGTGATAAAGGAATGTCAGAGGAATAAAGATGAGTGAATCAAATGTCTGCCTTAAATTCTTCTTAAAACATAAAAAATAATAATAAATAATTGAATAAATAAATAATAATAAAAAATAATAATATTCTTCTTCTTCTTCTTTCGGCTGCTCCCATTAGGGGTCGCCACAGCGGATCATCCGTCTCCATACCCTCTGTCCTCTACATCTGCCTCTTTCACACCAACTACCTGCATGTCTTCCCTCACCACATCCATGAACCTCCTCCTTGGTCTTCCTCTTTTCCTCCTTCCTGGTGGTTTCATCCTTAGCATTCTCCTACCGATATACTCCATGACCCTCCTCTGCACATGTCCAAACCATCTCAATCTCACCTCCCTCACCTTGTCTCCAAAACGTTGTACATGCGCTGTCCCTCTAATGAACTCATTTCCATCCTCAAAAAAACCTTAACATCTAAGTTTAATATATATAAATATAATAATAAATATAATATATATAAAATAAAAATCGTACCTTCTTGCGCAGTTTCTGAATGCGGTTAATAACTTCTCGAGCCACACCTTCATCAACCATTGACTGATCAGGAGTGATGTCTAAGAGAACCAAAAGCTACAAAACAAACAAACAAAAAAAAAAAATCACATTAAAAAAAAATAAATGAAGACCTTGGTGGATATTACACTACACCTGCATTTTAGAAGTTAGAGAATATTTTACTTCACACTTTCTGGTGATTTTTTATATTTAAAACATATTTAGCTGGAAATTATTTTTCAAACTTCCCCTCAATGTAGCCAATCAGCCATAGTCTCTATGTTTGGAAGCCAGAGTTTGCTTTTTTGTTTGTTTCTTTGTTTTGGAATGGATTTAACACATGATTTGCAGCTCAAAATAAAATGGCAATGCCTGTGCCAAAATCTTGACCAAATGATCTAAAATAGACAATCTGGCAACATTTAATTCAAAACATTAAAAATAGACATTCGATCTAATCTTTCCCACTGAGCCGGCTCTTTAATAAATCTTTCAAAAACATTTTTCTTTAACGATAAAACTGTGACTCAAAACACCATGTTTGAATTTACAAGCAGTTGCAATAGCAATCTGCACTGAGCCCTGACTAGTAAACTGAGCGCGGCCAAACTGAGATACTCGCGCGTTGAAACATAAAGTACACATTCGACTAACTCAGTGAGCTGAATAATCCTTATTGTTGGCCATGTTTGGAACTGAAATTACCAAAAATAACCAACTAACATACTACTGGAAAAAATCCATTACGAATCCTTGACTTCAATGTTCTACACAGAAAAATGGTACAAGCCCGTAATGGCAAAATATGAAACTTTGATTGGTGTAATAAATCAGCTATCATTAGGCAGGAAATTAGACAGAATTTAACAAACAGAAAAAGAAATGTCATATGGGATAGTTTTTCCCCCCCTGTGGGCAAACGTGGACAGATTTTTACAGAATAAAGTGTCAGTGTTTTTCCATTCATTGTTGATGTTCTCATGATCTTGCATTTGTGTACAAGACGACTATATAAGTAAATGTCCTTGTTTTCTGTCTTTTCCCTAAACAGTTATGTTCAGCAAAAGTAAATAAGAAAACGGTGGCAAATTTTCTGAGCAAAGTTTTTTTTTTTGTTGTTCACATCATAAAAAGCTTCATATTTTCCCATATTGGGATTAACAATTTTTTTTTGCCCAGGGGTGAACATGAATATTATTGCCATGTGGTGCAAACTGGAGATGTACGTATAGTTCCGTAGATGAAACCGAATCACTGAATGTTCAACTGTCCAGTTCATTAAAATGGACAGTTTGAAAGACTCGGCTCATTAAACACAATCAAACTCTTCATTGTTAGTTCAAAGACTGTATCACTGAGGTAAAATTCCTAATCAAACAAATGTTTATGATTTGTTGAAACGCGATTATGTGGCCTGTTATAAATCGGAAAGACTGCACAGTACCTGTCCATCTGAATGAGCTTCATATTGCATGGCCGTGCCTGATTTCTGGTCGAAGGTGTACATCAGTCGCAAATCCTCTTCATGCAGCTCGTGTCCGTCCACTACAATAGATCCTGGGAGACAAGGAGAAACTTTTTTTTTGAGTGATGTGTGATTGTAGGGGGAAAAAAAACATGTATTTGTTTATATCTAAAAATACAAATCTAAAGAATTATCTCCCCCCCCCCCCCCCAATCCATTTCATTGTCCCTGTTACACTTTGTAATGTTTTCTCTTGAATAAGCCACTAAACACTTTGTCCTGACTACAAACTGAACATTTAGAGAACAGAAAATCCATCTGCTTTCTTCTGATGTTTCAAATCGGACTTGAAACTGCACAATAAGTCCGTTCTTTTAGCTCTCTTTGTTCTTCAGATCTCTGCTCTCATCCTGCTCTGACCCTTCCATTTCACATTTCATAGCCTCATCCCACGTTGTACCTTATTAAAGCGCCAATGTTCTGTAAAAGAGGTGTGAAAGTGCTTTTCAAGCAGGCGTGCTGAAACACTGCAATCAGATCCTTGCGCTAATCGGAGATCTCTGCGCTTGGTTGTGTTTTTCTTTGCTCTTTCTGGCTGACGCTCGGGGGCCAAAGGAAGCAGAACGCAAGGCAGGTAACGCACGACTTATTAAAAACTACCGCCCACTTCAAATAGGGGTTTTGATAGCTTTCAGCTTGAAGCCTGGAAAAACACAGCTTTCTTCTTCAAATATCAAAAATCACAAACTGATGCAATTCCCTTGTTACCCCCGAGTGCAAAGCTCCCTCTCGGGCGAAATCGTTAAAAATGCGAGGGTGCAAGCCAAAAGATTTAAAATGAAACGTTGCTGCTTGACTATTACTAGTGTGCTATTGTTAAGAAATACATCCATATGCCATACTTGTTTGTACCTCTCGTGTAATTTAGCATTGACAATATACGTTTCTTTATTTACTTTTTTCTTTCCAAGGTATTTCAATGAGAGAAAATAATTCACCCTGTTCTTGCTCATCATATATATGCATATTTCACATGCAGCAATAACTGCTAACAGTGTGTTACGAATGTGTCAGAGAAGCAAGTGAGAAGCATTCCACACTTTCTAATCACCTGCTATGATGGCAACTGGTTGGCTGTAAGTATCTAGAGTCTGCTTGAGAAAGAGATCAGCCCCAGCCTCACTTATTTAGATCACATTAGCAGTGATCTGAATGTTAAAAGTCCAAACAAGCTACAAATCTAACGTTACTTACAAGTCCAAAAAGGCTTATATGTATGCCAACAATGAAACATATGATTCAAACATTGAAATCTGCAGGCAAGTGACACCAAACTCTGGGATAGTGGGGAAAAAAATGGCTTCTTAAACTCTTTTTATTGTCCCACTGAAGTGCCTTGAAACTATTTAATTCAATTTAATTTATTTTTATTTGTATTGCGCTTTTAACAATGAACATTGTCTCAAAGCAGCTTTACACAGATAATGTTCTGATTAAAATTTTATATGTTCTTTATAAGTAAGTTTGTCCCTGATGAGTGAGCCGGTGGCGACTTTGGCAAGGAAAAACTTCCTGAGATGGCATAAGGAAGAAACCTTGAGAGGAACCAGACTCAAGGGTGAACCCATCCTCATCTGGGTTGCACCGAATGTCCATTTGTAGCAGATATACGATGTTGCGGGGTACAGTGATGATGATCATTTCCAATGTTCATTTCCAATGGAACAGGCAATTTCCACCTTCTTTAAAAGTCATTGCAATTAAACTTTGTCCGTTAGTAACACAGATAAGAGCCTGAGTAATAATACCTCCTTTTTCAAAGTGAATCAATTCAAGCTTTATCATACGTTCAACCAAAATCTCAGCAAGGTAATTTTTTTTTATCATGTTGAGAGTATAGACAGTGTTTGATTGAGTCTGATGACAAGCTGAAGTGCAGAATGATGTCATCAGAATTGCTGATCTATATTGGTGTGAGAGAAGATGTAATTTCTCCTCTTTGGAGAACAATAAGGATTTTGTTAGACCAATTTAATAACAAATATACCAAGGCTTTGCTAGACTATAAAAACCACCTCCCATGACAGGAAATGGAATAGAAAAAAGTGAAACAGAAATAAATAAAAACAAATCTACTCATAAATTAAGAAATTTGTTGCTATGATTTGGAATTAATGTTTGAGAAAAAAAAAGCTATTAGAACAAAATATGTGAAACCAAAACAGTGTTCATAGACTTATAAGAACAACAAAAAGATTCTCTTGATTAAAGTCTTCATATTGGTATCAGACTGACATCAGAAGCAAACACTGGAAATAATTCTGTTTTATGATGTTCTCTTTCATTTAGTTTCATTGATTTATGTAGACCAGAGGACACCGTTGAAGGAGTGAAGGTAATGAGGTGTGAATGAGATATTCAGAGAGAAAGATTTGCCTAATAGCTAAAGATGATATTGTGTGCATGTGTTGCTGAGTGCATCATACAGACTTCTTTGCCACATACAAATAAGTTATTAGTGATGCATCCCCCAATCTGTTTTGGGGGCTCCTGTATGTTTTGTGTGCTGTGGTACAACTCTCTGACTGTAAGAGGAAAAGTCTAGATCAGAGGTCCCCAAACTTTTTTGCGACACGGACCGGTTTAATGTCGGACAATATTTTCACGGACCGGCCTTTAAGGTGTGGTGGATAAATACAACAAAATAAAATTATACGACCGCCATAAAAACTGGTATTTTCTAAATATAATAATAAACCTGAATCCACTGTGTTGATTTTTGTTCATTTTGCACGCTTGGGGGTTTGAGTTTAGCGGTAAATTATTATGTGTTAGGGGCCGGAGCAGCCCCTTTAAGAAGGTAGCGGATAGAGGTAAGACATGTGACTGAGGCATCATGACATGCATCAAGAGTGAGTCATAGACAGATGTGGCGGAGAGAATCCGGTAATTTTCCAAAATAAAACATCGTTCAGAATCAGATAATATTTAAAATGAAAATAATGTAAGTTATATATTCTTTCTGTGCGGCCCGGGACCAATTGACCCACGGACTGGTGCTGGTCCGTGGCCCAGGGGTTGGGGACCACTGTACAAGATGAACACATGGGCAGCGGGGTGGCATTGCTGATGCAGATGTGACCTTCTGTGACCTCTGGTTTTGTTTTTGCTACTATGACCTGTGATCAGATAAACCCTGATCAGCTAATGTTCCTTAGACCCTTTTAATCAGTGTGAGCATAAGCTATAGTCTATAAGCTGCCATAAAGAATCTAGTAAAAATAATAATAATAATTACAAAAAAATTACAAAAAACAACAACAAAAATAGTTTAAGGTAGAAAAGGTAAAATAACAACAGGGTGGGCTGTCAACACCTTTGGTGCTTTGCCTTATAATACAACAACCCCGCTGATAAAATTTATTTATCTAGACCTTTTTTTTTATCTAGAATTTCACCACTTTCCACGTTCAAAACATGGAAACATTTCTCAGCGTTTGTGAACTTTAAAGCTACTTTGATCATTTGTGTTCAAAAAGATCTCAAAATGATTTAAGCCAAATTTGGTTGAGGATTAAACAAACGTTGGTAAAGAAGTAGCAAAAATGGCAGTTGTAAATATGCATCTTTAGCAGATCATAAAACATTTTGACCAGTTGATCCTGATGAACACAGTTCACAAGTTTTGACTTTTAAAGTAGGACCGAGTTTTAACCAATGGTAAGCTTTGGCAGGATTTGGCTGAAATTTGGTTGTAATGTTCTTTAAACCCCTCCCAACTAAATTTCTTAACTTTGTACGTGATAGTTCCATGTTGGACAATAAACAAACTAGTTTAAGAAAAAGAAAAGGTAAAAAGGGTTTAAGCTTTGGTCTGCTTAAACTTCAAAGTCAAAAGATTTTAACCTATTGCAGCTCTAGGACTGCTATGTAAGACAACACTCATCGAAGCAGAATCTTTATGGTGAACAGTGTTTCTCACATTAGACTGATACTAATTTCCACTAAAGCTGTTCTAGAGACTCTGTGTAAGTCCTCACCTCACCAAGACATTTTATGTTGGTTTTCACTTTGTCACCCATCTGTGTAGATTTCCATGGTTGTTAATATTAAGCTATTATTTCACTTGGCAGTGATCTGTAAACGACTTTTAAAATGGATGTGCACATCACATACACTGTAAAAGCCCTGTATAATTACAGCACTGAAAATGCACAGGTTTTTGTGAGCCCCAGTACAAACCCGTTTTTTGGAAGGCCTCCAGCTGTTCACTCTTCAGTTCTTTGATGGCGGCCGTGACAGATTTGAACGCTCCTTTCAGCCTCTTTCCGAGCACCATGTGGTCAGGCTCGGCCCGCAGCTGGATGCCGTATTTATCTTTATCTGTGGATAGGGTGAGCTGCCGCACATTCAGCTCCTGCAAACAGAGAAAGTGCAGCAGCCATTAGAAGCATGATTCAGCGCATTTATATGCAGTAGGTGAGGCAAGAATGTGGAGGCAGTATGGGGATGTAAATATTGTATTACAGTATATTGCTTTGTGCTGAGGGCTTTCACTTATTGATCATTATAGAACAAAACATTAAAGGAATGATTTTGCTGATGCAGTAAAGTAAGCACGCGCATTAAAATGTTTACAAGTTAAAGTGCTTGCACTTAACAAAGCACGTCGATATCGCTCAAAACAAGGACGCAAAACACAATAAAATATGGCATATATAATGGCTGCAGGACACTAGATTAGCCAAATAGTGAACTACCGGGTAGAAGCTTGCTCTAGGTAAGAAATGCTATAAATCAATCTAGGTAGGGTTGCATATGTACATTTTAATTCGGTGTGCAAGCTGCTTCCATTAGTATCTAAGACAACATGATGGATATTTACATTTGTGATTAATGATCTAATGTAGAAAGTTTACATTTACAGCAGTCAAAACTTCAATATTATACGATTTAGCGTTGTTTAAAGCGATGAAGTGTGATTTAGCACATGCCCTCAGACTTCACTTATACAGAGATCCAGCCATTCTCCGTAACGACGCTACTTTTGCCTTGCACACAATGTTCTGAATTGAACAGCTAAGCATAAATATTGCTATTAGGGCTACATAGCTCTAACTAGAAAGATTTAACAGCCTCCGTTGTTGTCCAGTCATTGTAATGTAGGACTTAGGACCAGGCTGTACATGTGATGTGAATAAAGCATGACTAATGTCGACAGTATGTGTGATGTATTTGTATCATCCTTTGTCTTAGAGAGAGCCAAAAACAAAGCATCCATGTGCAATAAAATAAACCCATTTTCGAATGGGAATAAATTAAAGTGTCCTTAGCCATAGTGACGTCTACAAACCGCAATAAATATCATTACTAAATAATCCTGAATTAATCACATCTTGCTATTCAGATACATCGCACAGACCTACGATATGAATTAAAACATAGTAAGCCTGTAATTTACAAAAAATTAACATGACATCACAATGGAGCTGAACGCTAAAACATTAAAAAGCTGTCATGTAGGCCGTTGGTTAGTTAAAACATTGGATAACATCGACTAAAATATATAAAATCTACAGCATTTTGCCCCCTGGAGGTATACATTTATCATAGGAGTCCAGATGCTACATCATGAAAAGTTAATTTCTCTGTAATCTTAAAAAAACAAATAGTACTAATTATACATTTTACATTAAAAGGCTAGAACAATTTATTCAGAAATCGTTTGAGGCGAAACACTCAGATTCTCCCTGGAATTTCAGAGAAAAACAAGAGAACAGTGTCTTATCAATGATAACATGCTAGCCAGCATACACTTGAAAAGTATTTCTGAAATAAATATATAATTTATTTATTTACATTTCTCACTCTAAAGCTAGATAACAAGCTGACCTTGAAGAAATTTCAAAAAGTCATATTTATACATTCCTACAAGTTGGAACAGTAGCTAGCTAGCTACTGTAACATAAGTTAGCCTGGACGCTAACAATTTACAACTATTTTAAGATGATATTTAAGCAATATTCAAAAAAGGTTCCACAATCTTCAATAATACTAGCTATCCTGACAGAATATTATTGATAGTTATAGATATTGAAACCATGTACATTAATTCTAATTATTTTCTTTAGCAATGCTTGACACATTGCTAACATTACAGTATATAACCTGAAATGATTTTTAAGAGGACAGGAACTATTTTTTTTATTTTTATTTTATTTCTAGCCAGATGGTTAACACGATTTACAGAATTTCTGAGAGGATTTTCATTCAAAAGTTTATAGACGTCTTTTAAAATGCTATCTGGCTACATCACTTCTGACAGGATTTTCAAGCTGTATGTATAGATAACTTGGTTACAATGACAAAAAAACGGATAAAAGGAGCCGCATTGTATTTGAAACCGATTGTTAAAAAAATAATAAAATAAAATTAATGTGATATTGTAATATTGGCACATGTCTAGATAGGATCCTCATAATGAGTGCTGTGTGAGAGTTGCCCTGAGGAGTCTGAACAAAGGTCGCATCTACATATTGCTGCTACTGTGAAGCTCCTGGCATCAATAAAGTCCAGCAGCTCTACACACTGGCTTAAGTACCCTCATTCAAGCTGTGGCTAACAACTGTGCTGAACTGACTGCACACATCAGTCATTCCTACAGGAAAGGTTCGAAATGCTCAACCTCAGAAGACAGCTGTTCTGCACAAAACCCTGCAGGGAACCTGAAGAGTGATGATATTATAAAGTGTCCCTGACAGCAATATCATGCATATTCAATAATATATTGTTTATATAGTTTATACAATGCCCATGGAAAATACTAGCTTCTGAATGCCCAGCGGGTGTCCTTTACTTTCTTATCCTTCTGTGTCATGTGACGTCACACCTCCTAATCACTGACTTTGGCATCTGAATAGGGAATGATAATCATCTGTGCTAATGCACTTCACTACATACAAAACATATTTGACAAATGAATCCTCTGCAAATCCTCCCAGCCATGCTAACTCGTTGCCACGTTAGCTAGTTAGTTATGTTGTGGGGCAACTGTTTATTACTGTCCATCGATTAAAATATTTGCTTCATCGCACATTTATATCTGTCTAAATGTACCGGAAATGAATAAACTTTAAGGTTTTAATACTCTAATGAACATGGGCATGGACAAATATGGAAGCTTTATGCAAATGTTATGTTTATTAATAGTGAAACCTTCCTCAACATAAAGCATGAAGAGCATGATTGTGATTGTTTTGAAGTAATTCTGTTTTTATAAATTACGTAAGTTATCTGGACACCACACTAAACTTTTGCTATGTTTCCACACAGACGGTTAATGACGTGATACCAGAGAAACTGTACCTCTTCTAACTTTTATACGGATTACGTAATCAGTCAATATTTGTTTTTGAATGCGAAATTGGTTAAATTGAAAGTAGACATTCCGAGCTTTCTATAATTACATTTATGCCTGTGGGATGAGTATTCTCAGGACGATTCAGATTCAAAATCGAGGTTGTTTTATTTATGTGTCTGTAAAGAGAGATGACTGCGATGGCAGAGAGCGCCCCTGTTTGTTTTCTTTATTTTACAAAAGCACAGCATTTTGTTGTTATTATGAGTGTATACAAATAAAATTAGACTCTTTACATATTCGAATTATGTATTGCTCTCATCTGTACCATCAAAAAAGTTATTTAACCCCAGAGGGTTAATTGTCGGATGTGTGCATCATAGCGGATTTTGTTGCTGATTTGAAACTTGGCGAATCAGTAAAACAAATGTTTAGTGATTTTCCGGTGGAGATTATTTTTTTTAAATGTCTGAGTAAAGAAACGACTTCATGAATATCATATTTTCCGGACTATAACCCGCTACTTTTTTCCTATGTTTTGAACCCCGCAGCGTAAACAACAAAGCGGCTAATTTATGATTTTTTTTCTGGGTTTTTCCCGGTTTCACAAAATTCAAGCCAAAAAACTTCGCGACATAACATTAGACCAATGAAATTTCCGAACGGAAACAAAAAAAACGCACCTCACCTGTGTTCTGAGCTGCACGGCATCGGGAGAAAAATCTTTTTTTTTTTTACACACGACGATGCCAAAAATAAACCTCTCGAGAGAAATAGTTGTGAAAGGAAGGGGGAAGACAGTGAACAACTTTCTTGGTAGGCTACTGTTTAGATACAAGCCGTTGTAGCGCGTTGAGTCTGGGTCATGGGATAGCTTGAGTTGTAACTCCAGTTGCAACAGAAATCATATAAGCTGATTTTATTGTTTAGTTGTCGCATATATATATTTATATATTTCGTTAGTAACTGTTAACGCAAATTAATTTAAACGGCACTAATTTTATTAACGCACAATTATCAAATAAGTTCCTGTCTATAAGCCGCAGGTGTCTACACTAATGTACTTTACACAGGATTTAACGTAAGACACTTTACACGCGGTGTAACGGGGGAAATATTTTGCGCTTCCTTTAGGAGCATAGCGGTATTTTGGGAATAGCCTGGCACTGCATTTTTCCGGTATTACTGCGTGTGTTCAAGACGAGGATTATGTTCTTATATTTTCTGATGCTGATTTCTAAGTTTCTTTGACTAAACCTTGACTAACGCTGTTGCCAAGAACAATAAAAAAGCACGAGTTTTGGAAACCTGTCTGTGCTTATTTGATTGCTGTTGCAACTGGAGTTAGCGACGGCTTTTATCTAAACACTAGCCGACCAAGTAAGTCATTGTTCACTGTCTTCCTCCGTCCTTTCACAACTATTTCTCTCGGGAGTTTATCTTTTGGCCTCGTTTTTTTTCTCCCGAAGCTGTGCAGCTCAGAACACGGGTAAGGTGCGTTTTTTTATTTCCGTTTGGCAATTTCATTGGTCTAGTGTTATGTCGCTTACTTTTTTGGCATGAAGTCCAAATTAGCCGCTTCGTTGTTTAAGCCGCGGGGTTCAAATTGTGAGAAAAAAGTAGCGGCTTATAGTCCGGAAAATACGGTAACATTTCAAAACAGAGTTTGTACTAATAAATTACATAAAGATGCTTGAAAAAACGATTTTATTATTGTATTATTTATTTAAAGTAGTAAATAAAACATTTATGACAAAACCTCGTGATTTTTTGTTACTGGTGAGGTGTCATAGAACGTAAAGATAAAGTACCGAGTATCGAGGTTGCACTGTGTGTGTGTGTGTATATGTGTGTATATATATATATATACGTATATATATATATATATATATATAATTTTATTTTTTTTTCCCTAGGCTACATTGCTTCAAAATTCTTTGATAAAAAGCGATAAGAATAACTTGCCATGTAACCATGGCAACAATCACATCACCAAGCATTCTCTCTCCAATACTGTATAATCATTATCGGTAGAGGCATGGCTACTGAGCATGCAGTGGATGTGTAGTTCATACACTGAACATGTACACAAACACACAGGTTTTGGAACAGATCGATAGCAGCCGTGTGGCGCAAAGTGACAGAGCTGCTATTTTTAGTTCCAGACTTCCACCTCCACTATCATTCTCACCACTGGTGCTGAGAGGTGAAGGATGGCAGGTTTTGTTGTGTTTGCACTCTTGTGTTGACATCAACTCTTTCCTGTGCTCGATTACAACAGAACAGTCATGTAGGAAGAAATAACACTGCTACAAACCTAGATCTTTCTAGTGGTAGCGGGGAAGCACATTCACAAACAAACTCTGTTGTTTGAGGTACAGAATAACATGGAGGCAAGGAAGACCACCCCTCCACCCACTGACCAGGTGCTCTGTCTATCCATGGCTGAAATGAGAAAAACTCTATGTAGAGTTAACCTACGGAAGACTGTTGGTCCAGGCAACGTACCTTCCAGAGTGCTCATGAATGTTTTCACTGACATCTTCTACATCTACACTTCAGTTCAGCATTCAACACAAACATCCCTTAGCACGAGATTGAAAAGCTGAGCCTACTGGGCTTGAACACTTCCATCTGCAACTGGATCCTGGACCTCCTGACTGGGAGACATCATTCAGTCTGGATCAGGAACAGCATCTCCAGAACCACCACAATGAGCACTGGGGCCCCTCAGGGCTATGTGCTCAGCCCACTGCTGTTCACTCTGCTGACTCACCAATGTGCAGCAATGCACAGCTCGAATCACATCAAGTTCGCCGTTGACACGAACCTGCCTGGTTTAAAAACTGCATGTCTCGGATCGCAAGACCCTACACAGAGTATAGTGAGAACAGCTGAGAAGATCATCAGAGTCTCTCTCCCCTTAATCACAGACGTTTACACCCCACGCTGCATCACAAAGCCAATAGCACTGTTAACGACCCCACACACTTCACACACACGCTTCACTGATGGTAAGAGATCAGGAAAGAGGTTCCGAAGCATTCAGGCCTCACATCCAAACTGTGTAACTGTTCTTTTCCTCAAGGCATCAGGTTCCTCAACACACAGAACTCAACTATACAAGCACATACACTAGGGCTGGGACGATTCACTAATCTGGCGATTCAATACTATCCCGATACTTTTGTGCCGATTCAATACATATTGCGATTCTGTAGCTATTGCGGTTCATTGTTTAAATTGTGATTTTTGTTTGCTTAATAAAGATTAGACAATGGCGAATACTTGATCATACCCCTAAAGAGACTGTATATGAGTTATATTAACAAAAACAATGCATCACATCTTTCTGAATTTTTATTTCAGGAGCATACACATAGTGCATAAAGAACCTTGAACCATAAAACTTTCAAGTACCAAAAATTTGAATATAATATTCAAATGTGCAATAAAATAACTAAAAACAATACTCTCTGAAATAAAACAAAAGTGCTGTTAAACTGTTCCAATGTCCAACTCATTCAAGGTGCTAATGTCCTTCTCTCTCTTCCTCACTTCAGGTGAGAGCAGTGCAGCTGTTATTGCAGCCTGTTGCTCCAGAAAACGTTCAACCATGTCATAGGCACTATTCCATCTCGTTGAAACGTCTGTTATAAGTTTGTGCACAGGGAGCTCCAGTAACTTTTGTTTTTCCTGCAAAACATGAAGTCCTGCAGCACGTCTATGGAAATATCCAGTGATGCATCGTACTCGTCCGAGTAACGTTGCGGCAGCGGGCAGCTTCAGTGCGCGCTGTGAGGCCAGACTGAGAGTGTGTGCGTAGCACTTAATATAGAGAAAGCCAGTTAATTGGGCAGCGATAACCATATTAGACGCATTGTCTATAACTAAAGCAGGATCTTTATACGTTAAACAATTCTCAAAAAGGTTTACTACCCTGCCTCTGCCATGGTTTTGCTTTCTCGCGCCAGCTTAAAACGGATACAACCTCATCTAATACAGACAACAACAAAATACGCCCTCTGTTGGAATTAAAGCGGTAACATCTTCCCACCACCTCTGGAAAAGTAAAATAATTAAATATATATATCGATTCTGAGGTAAACAATTCGATCTCAAAATCGTTTTAAAAAGAATCGCGATAGTTTGGTGAATCGATTTTTTCTCCCACCCCTAACATACACACACTTAACTGTGTGCTACTGAACTGCACAACCTGAACTCAACACACACTGATTACTCATCTTAATCCATTCCACCACCCATATTATATTTATTTTGAATCATATCATACCGTTTACATGCTGTTTTGCACCTTTTGACTGCTACTACTGCCGTTTATATGTAAAAGTACACTCATGTACACAGTTTTCTTTTGCACATTGTAATGTATAACATTATAACAGTAGGTTTACTGGACGGCACTATTTTGCGTATCTGTCCCACACTGTCTTGTGTTGTCTATCTGCACAGTCTTTTGTCTGCACTGTTTGCACTTGGTTGCATACAATGCACTTTATGTGGCGAGGACACTTACTTTAGTCCTTAGCTTTGTGTTCTGTATGTCAAGTCAAGTTTATTCCTATATCGCTTTTTACAATAGACATTGTCTCCAAGCAGCTTTACAGAATTTAAGAATTAAAGTAAATAATGTGTATTTATCCCCGATGAGCAGTATGGGGCGACGGGGGCAAGAAAAAATGATGTTATGAGGAAGAAACCTTTGTGATGAAGCTCTATGTTATTTTATGTAGCACAAGGGTTCTGAAGAAACGTTGTCTCATTTCACTCTCTACTGTAACAGATATATATGGTTGAAATGACAAAAACTTCTTGACTTGACTTGAAATATATATACATAAGTAAGTAAATAAGTAAGTAATTAGGTAAATAACTAACTACCCCAATCAACCATTTACTGCATAACTGCAGCACACACATACACACACATAAGTGAGCGAGTGAGTGAGTAAATAAGTGAGTAAGTATGTAAATGAGTGAGTGAGTGAGTGAGTAAGTAAGTGAGTAAGTAAGTGAGTAAGTAATAATGTAAGTGAGTAAGTGAGAATGTAAGTGAGAAAGTAAGTAAGTAAGTAAGTGAGTGAGTAAGTGAGTGAGTAAGTGAGTGAGTAAGTGAGTGAGTAAGTGAGTGAGAGAGTGAGTGAGAGAGTGAGTAAGTGAGTGAGTAAGTGAGTGAGTAAATAAGTGAGAAAGTGAGTAAGTAAGTGAGTGAGTGAGTAAGTGAGTGAGTAAGTGAGTGAGTAAATAAGTGAGAAAGTGAGTAAGTAAGTGAGTAAGTGAGTAAGTAAGTGAGTGAGTAATAAAGTGAGTGAGTAAGTGAGTGAGTAAATAAGTGAGAAAGTGAGTAAGTAAGTGAGTAAGTGAGTAAGTAAGTGAGTGAGTAATA